>CM062804.1:572368120-572968120 GCA_031772625.1 Pinus tabuliformis | reverse complement strand
AATGACAACATACTCAACAAAATTCTCCTCAAAATCCTTCCATGACAACTCTTATTCCTATATATCTTTTACAATTTTTAGGTCTTCCCACAATATGTCAACCTTTCCGTTCAAACTGAAGGTAAACACCCTTGGCTTCATGTTCTAATAATAGTTTTGAATTCTAAAGACTTTTTCATTCCAAGCAACCAGGCCTCTGCATCTTTGAACTTCTTCATCTCACCATCAAATGTTGGAGGTTTTTCCTCCTTAAATTCATTTGGTATATATTTTCTTCCTCTTTCTTCATGGTGACATTGATAACAATGATGATGCCTCCCATGAGTGTTCTCATACCACTGCTCATGGGTACTTGACTTCTTTTCAAGGGTTTCTAATAGGTTTCCTCCTTTCACTGTGTCCTCACTTGGATATTTGTGCCTTTTCCTAGATCCATTTCTGTTTGCCCCATTAGTTCTTTCTTATTTTTCCAAGGGACTCCACCTATCCTTATGACTAGCACCCAACTCATGTTACCTCTGCCTTTGCAAATATGGTAGGCTTTGTTATATAAATGTATTGACTTCTGCTTATATTTCTTGTACTCTAACATGCCTTTCATTGTCAGTATTGCAACTCCTTATTTCAACTCTCAATCTCCTCAAGGTATTCATCTAGTAAGAAAGTCTACCTCTCCTCGTTGCTGAATTGATCTCTCATATTTGCCATGTTGTGATTGGTTAGAACTATATTGTACCATTTCGATGCCTATATTAGACCATCCTCCACTGTTCATGTTGTCTTTGATCTCATGTGGTGTCACACAAACACACACAAATGTTATATCCAACCAAAATTCAACATGCATGATAAAGATTATCAACTTGGCTCATTATTGGAAGTCTAGCTGAGGTAATGTTAACTAAAACATCTCACGTCATGTTAGTACATCAATACCAATGAAGTCATGACAAAACATTAACATATCAACAACAATAATTTAGGTCAAAGCATTAACATCGTGTTACATGCATAGGTCACAACACACCAACATTACGTGCAACCAATCACACAAAGCAACTTTTGACATTTAAAAATCTGTGATGTCTCACTTCTAGAAATCTAGTGTTGAGACCCTTGCTCTGTTAACTCTCTAACAGGGCACAAAATTTCTCCCAAAGGTTTAGAGTTGAATTTTATCTTCATTTCACCCATGATAGATCCCATCTAGTGCAAGTGTTGAACCTGGATGCTTTGATACCACACTATAACACCACCCCTTCCACTACCCAGAGCCCATACTAAGGATAGAAGGGTGAGTTAGGGTCATAGACTTGACCTCCCTAGTCCTTCATGGAAATGGGGTCCTAAAACTTCTCATTTGTCACTTCTTCAAAGCCTAAAAACAACATTACCATTGCGTTCCTCTCATCGAGACCTTTTCGACGATATAGATTTTTATCTCAATTTGACTTATGGATCAAGAGATATGACCATCCAAAGATAGTTCGTTAAAACTATGTCACATTACCTCAATCCAACTTATGGATCAAGATATATGACCATCCAAAGATAGTTCATTAAAACTCTTCCACATCATCACTGGCCACAACTGACACATTGCAAGTGCCTAAGTGGCCACCCTGCCACAATGGACACTCCACATTGTAAGCATGTCTTTTGGGAGTTGGAAGTTGGCCTTTTTGGAGGAAAACATAAATGCAACTAGACCAGAGCCTTGTTCTGACTTAGTATTTGAGCCCCGACTTGTCTTCAGGCCCCGACCTAACAAACATGACTGACTGGCTCAACCCTCGACCTTCCCAACACGATTGACTAGCCCAATCCCCGACCTAGTTGGCACCACCCACAATTTCGACTTGCTTGCAAATATTTTACAAAAATAAAATAAAAATTCCTAAGTCTCTCCTAGTAAGCTTACACATGCCTGAAGTGTTCCAATATTTCGGCTTGAGAAAATGTATTCATCATGATTATGCTTCCTCCCTCAGTGCATGAAGGCCACGAAGCCACTACGTTGGGCTCTTGACATCAACAAAGCTTGTTGATAGGTGCTCATGGTTGTAACCCTGAGACTTGAATACAATACATTTAGAAAGAAATATACATAGGACGTGAAACTCAACGCACATCTCATGTTTACAAGAAACTTACCTAGAAATTTTCCACAACATGATATGCCTATCCTTTGCTTAACATTTCAATAATACCAAAAAATAAATGGAAAACAAATAGTGCATACTTACATGCATACTCTTCAATTTAATGAAATAACACAAAGACTTCACCATCTCCAAAGAACTACAAAATGACTAAGATTTAATATCTTAGACATACATGAATTGTACCATTCCTTAGACATGCATACAAGAAATTCAATAACCCATTAACACACCATAAATCAAATTCCTTAATATCAACAAGACCATATATTAGATATCAATTTTGGGATTCAACTGCGTTAAGTAAGTCATTCACGTATGACCATTTCCATGAGAGGTAGTCGTAAGTGACTAATTTCTCATGATTTGAATAGTTCACTTAGCACTCATTGCATTGGGTGATGCTCATAGGGGTGAAGAAGTGGGATTGAAACTGGTGAAATAAATCACATAGCGTCAATCATCACTTCCGAGGCTTGCACCCGATAACCAAGACTTCCCGGGAGATCACCCATCCCAGATCGCCTCTCGCTCAAGCGCGCTTAACTATGGAGTTTTCCCCACAATCAAGCCCACTTAACTTGCTACCCCATTTGCAAAACCTTAGCAAGTATTGTGCCTCATGAACCATTGAAGTAGAGATCCATTCACTCTTTTTGAATTTAAGTATAGGGGGTTACGCAATGCAAGACCATATAACCAATACCATACACTTGTACATATCATTTAACATAAGAAGACTAGGTATATACTTATCTTATGTAGCAAGTTAAACTGGCAACTAAGAGTGGGGGTTTGACTCTCCACCCAACCATAGAAAAACTGTAGCTAGTTCTTTCTTGCAGTTGTCACCCCAAACCAAATTTCATAGATTGAGGATGAGTTCTTTTCAGAGAAACAACCAAATCTCAAGTTGAAACAGGGTGTCCCAAGGCGACACTGCCTTCACCCACCAGCTATTCGAAGAATCAATAAAGCTAGTGAACCACACTGTTACATCCCCCAATTCCAACGGTAAAATTGAAAAAGTATTACAGCTGAAACAGGGTGCCCCAAGGCTAAACCGCCTTCACCCATCAATGATCTAAGTAGATTACAACATCGCGACATTGTAGCATAGATATTTCACAGAGAGTGCAACTCAACTCCAAGATAAGAGTTTCCACTTAAAACAAAAGGTTCATCAACTGGATAAGCTACCAAGGAGTACAAGGGTCATCCTTTCATTGGTGGTTCATCATTGAGAGCAAGCACTAGTGTTACTCAACCGCAAGGCAACACATGGTGGTTCATCAACCCCATAAGCACCAAGATGTCTCCTACTCCCAATAGGTAGGTTTATCAATCCAACAATCTTCCCAGTGGGTTCTTCAGCCTCAAGGTAAGCCACTATTCTATGATATTCACCCAACAATCCCACTTGGGTTTACTTAGCTAGTTATAAACAAAGTTTCTTTTTCCTTCTTCCTCCGCATATTTTCAGGACATTTTCTCTCATGATTGCGATGCATGTTCTGCTACATCCTCTCTTACTCTCCTTGAGCATACATATTATAAGAAACACAGACAAGATCCTATCCCAACCTCCACTCTCATCTGTTCTTCATCATTTTTTGAGACTAATAATCTCTCCCTCTTGTGGTCTACACGAACCACATTTTTCCGTGAACAACGCTAACACCCTGTCCACTCTTTTTTTGTCCTTTCTTTCTTGTGTGTTTCCTCAAAGGAGACATGGGCACATCCTTTGTTCCTAGCTGAATTAATGAATGATCAACTCCATTAAAAACCAATCAGTTAGCCCATACTTGACTTTTAAAACAATCAATTCCTTAAGCAATGAAATCTGTGTCCCTTTCTCTTAGCCAATTTATTATGGCTACATATTTACAATGTTTTCAAGAGGGAATTTGCAAAGTGAGTATGTTACAAGTGGCTCATGTAAAGAAGGACATTAGAGCGTAAAGAATTATCATGGATTCCATAAAGGATCATTTGATCCCACACTTGATAGAAAAGAAGTCGGTGAGGGATATGTTCAAAGTTGTAGTGGATTTTTCCTAGAGTGAAAACATGAATAGGGAGATGATCTTGAGAATTAAGCTTAGATCCATCTAGAAGTCAAGGTCTAATAACTATAAAAATTACTTGATGAGGATCACCTAGACACAAGATCAACTTGTAGCCATTGGGGAGAAAGTGGAGGGTGCAAAGCTCATAAATGTGGCATTGAATGGTCTCCCCAAGTCATGGGAACCATTTTTCAAGGGGATTTGTGATTGAGTACACCTTCCCAATTGGGAAAGGCTTTCAGATGACTGAATCTAGGAAGAGACTCTAGAGGATTCTAAGGCTATCAAGCAAGGATGTAGAAAGGAGAACATAACCTTGGTTAGTATGGCCAAGAAGGGAAAAGGGGAGGGTTTCAAGGGTGACAATGAGGGGGGGAACCTCTCAACCAAGGAAGAGGGATTCAACCAAGCTCAAGTGCATAATTTTCCACAAGAATGGGCATTATGCATCATAGTGTTCAGAGAAGAAGAAGGGGAAGGCGAAGTTGTAGCAGAGAATAACATCAACATAGGTTCAACTTGATGAGTTTGCAACAAACTTCAAGAAGAACTTCCCATTTGCCTTCGATATATCTACCAACTCCATCATAAGGAGTGCTTAATACTTGGATAATGGTGCATCACACCATATGAAAAAGGCATGTCAAACATGTAGCAGCCTTATCGAGAGTGACTCAGATTTATCTGTGGAGATTGGTAATAATGTCAAGTATGCAGTGAAGGAGTTTGGAACCATTAATTTCTAGTTCGAGTTAGAAGGGATGTTGGAATTCAAGGATGTGTTATTTCTACTAGTACGAAAGAAGAACTTCCTCTCAATCTCAATGATCAAGGACAAAGGATACTAGGTATATAGGTTGATGGGTAAAAATGTTCGGGCTTTGGTACATGATAGTGACAACCTGTTTGAGGTATGGTATAGGTGGAAGTGACACTTACACTACATGAAATTGATGATCTTGAGGGATATTTCCACTGATATCCTAGAGTTTAACATTGAGTAATAGGGCGTGTGAAGAAAGTGCACACCTGGAAAGAATGCCAATGATTTTTTTAGTAGTGAGGGTAGGTCCAAGGGGATCTTGGAGCTCATTCACTTAGATGTGTGTGGGCCAATGTTAGTGGCATCGATATAGGGAGAAAAATACTATGTCACATTTATTGATAACTATTCCAGTAATATCTAGATCTTCTTCATGAAGATCAAGGATGAGGTCTTCAATTGGTTCCTTGAGTTCAAGGCTCGTGTGGAGAATTAGACATGTAAGAATATCAAGGTCTTGAGGTCAGATAAGGGGGAGAGTGTTGGAATCAAAATTTCCATTACACCAAAGCTTGCAAGTGTTAGTAAATAGATGATCACTAGAGTTAATGGATCTATGACAGGAATTTAAACACATGTCACGAAACACACAGGGAGCATTGGTTTATCCAATGTCCAACAATTCCCCCCAAGTGTGTGACAGGTGTGATTCAAAATCAAGACCTTTGGCTCTGATACCACTTGTTGCAATCATGATTGCTATTACACTAAAACCTGCAGGTGTTAGTAAACAGACACGTCACTAGAGTTAACTCATTCAGGAGATGCAATTAAGCACACGTCATGAAACACATGAGCAATGTTGATTTATCCAATGTCTAATAGAGAGTACACCTTCCAAAACTTCAAGGGTTTTTCAAGGAGGAAAGAATCAAGAGTGAGATGAAAGTCTCATACAATCCTCAATGCAATGGGGTTGCAAAGAGAAAGGACTAGTCCACATCAGTTTTTCCAAGTCTATGATACATGACTAGGAGCTATCTATGTTTCTTAGGGTAGAGGCATGTAACACTATAATATATGTGTAAAACAAGAGTCCTCATAGGGTATTGGGGAACAAGATTCCCAAGGAAGCATTCACAGGGGTTAAGCCAAAGATAAGACACTTTAGGATCTTTGGTTTTCTAGTATACATCCATGTTCTTGTCGAGAAGAGGATGAAGTTGAAGCCTTCACGACATAAGGGAATATTGTTGGAATATAATAAGACTTCAAAGGTGTATATCATATTCATACTAACATAGAGGATGATAGTTGTGAGCAAGGATGTTAGGTTCAAGGGGAATATGGCATACAAGAACTCTCGTGAGTTTCCACTAGTAGTGATAAACGATGAAGAGTAGAAAGCTCCAAAGGTAGAACAACATGCACAGGATTCCAATTTAGGGAGTCAACCTTGATGTGTGGAGGAGTTAGTAACCACTTCTAGTTCTATTAGGATACCTAGGTGGTTTGAGTAGACACTAAGGGATGCTCAAGAGCATGTGGAGGATCTTAGGAGCACTTTCAAGGAGAGTAGGCCCCTGAAGATTTTTTTGAAGTACATGGCACTAATAAGTAGCATCCTTGAAGAGGCATCAAACAAGGATATTTTGAGGAAAAAAATCGTAAAGGATGATTCATGGGACATTTTTCTAGGGATAGAGGGACAACCTGTTCTAGGTGGTTCTTCAAGAAGTACCTTCCTTGCTAAGAGAGAGTGTAGATGTTTCTAGGATCAGATAGGTACTTTTGCATAGACCTAAGTGTCTGGGCGTGTGGAAATCACCTAATTTCCACTTACCTTTAACAATTACTTTAATTATTAAAGTAATTTGATTTTATAATACAACATGAGTTAATTTAATTAAATGCAAAGGTTATTTGCATTAGTGACTTAGATGCATCTCAATCATTGATCTCAAGTGATGCCAAGATGTAATCTCAACTTTCAATCACTTTGGAGATTAGGGTTATGGATTCAGTCAATAACTCAAACTTATAAAAGAAAGGCTAGGTTAAGGGAGAACACAAATCATAAGACACAATGAGAATGACATTTCAATGATTGGGTGGAGGACTTCCATTCTTAAACTACCATTTTATTTAAACTACCTACTTTTTTGAGCTTTTTTTCATTTGAATGGTCATTTTTTGATTTTGAAGCCATTTTATTTGTATATTGTAATATGATGAGTCCATGCGAGATTATTTACAAGTGCTAACTACTATTCTTGGAAATCAAGTATGGAGGATTTATTATGAAGTAATGGATTTTATTGAATAAAATTTGTCTTGCTTTGTACATTATTTAGATAGCCAAATAAGATAATAAGAATGATTCAAAATTTAGATTAATAGAGATGACAATCTCCATTGGTTCATGACTTCACCTTTAAAGAATCAAGATCCTAGATGCAACTTGAAAGTACTTGAAACTCTTTTGGGTAAAGATAATGAAATACAAGCCCTTCAATTTGAAAACAAATTAATTACTTTGAATCCTAACAATTTCTCTTGAATTGAGTATTTTCTATCTAATTTTAAAGTGCTTATACTTTTACTGGCTAAATATAAGATAAATAAGGAAGATGATCAACTTAGATATTCTATTTTCACTAAGCTTGGCAATGCATATTTTTTTTTTTGTATCTACATTTTAGTATGCCAAAGAAGAACTTATTAGTGAAGGGGTTGCTAACAATATGCCTTATTTTGAAGTTTTTGTGATTATTTCATCAAAGATAAAAATAAGCTTTTGCATCTTGGCGTGATTAGCACTATAGGTACACATCCTCACAAGAAGAAAACAAGGATCCCAAACCCTTAACCAACTCCTACTCCTAATAGTGATAAATAAAACCAATTAAAAGGTTATAAGGCTGAGAGACATTGTAATTTTTGTTTAAAGGTTATATGGTTTAAATGTTTCAAGAAAATGGAAGCCTTAGAAGCAACAATGAAGATGAACAATATCAATGTTGATCCTTCTTTTTCTAACTCTTCTTCTCATGGACTTGCAATTTCTACATCTACGTTTTCTTTCAATGCAACATCTGCGTCTTCTAATGAGTGGCTTATTGTTTCAAATAGTTAAGGATAAGACATATTTTTCTCTCTAATGAATGTAACAAAAAACAAACATTTGTTGTTGATGATAGATATCCTAGTATTGTAGGGTTAAGAAAAATTCAACTAGGTGATGACAATTTTAATGATGTATTATGTATTCCAAGTCTTTCCTTCGACCTTCTATTAGTATATCAATTCGCTCATTCATGTGAAGGTAATGTAACTCGCCTTTTTAAAACCCCAAGTTTTGTAATTGTAATTAAAACTTATAATGTTATAAATGGCTAACATTGATAGCTTGATAGATTTTATTTGACTTAATATGATTTTCATTTAATATATTGCTAAAAAGATGAAGGAGAGAGAAAATAACATGGATCTCGATACCTAAGAGGAATCTGAAAGGGGGATTTGGGAAGTTTATATTTTTACGTTAATTAAATGTGTCTAGATTTCTGATTTGGTAGTTGAACTACCTAATTGCTATTAGTTATGGAAAAAAATGAGGAGTGGTATTGAACTACTCTAGAGGTATGGGCTACATACCCATTCTAGAGACTTTTGGTTTGACCATGCAACCCAAGAGAGGGACCCAAACTCTCATGGAGGAAGTCGTGCAGTGTGGTGGAGAGTGAACAACAAAAGGAGCAGTGTTAGTCAATGTTGTTGCAAAGAGGAATTGTAGATAATGAGTGCATACGCCAAAGAAAATTTGTGGAAAAAACTAGAACCAAATGTGGGTCCTGAGAATGACTCTAAACAAAAGGGTATAGAAATCCTTTTGAGTCCTAAAAATCTTGTAAGAAATTATGATTTTAATTGAATTTGGACAAGGAATTCAGTGTGGAAGCCTTCGTCTCTAGCTAGAGCGCCTGAAAAATTGTTTAAATAATTTGTATTAACGAAGTATGTAAGGCACTAAAAAAAGGGAAGTATCAAGGAAATATTAGACTAATGAAGGGCTCCTTATGTGTTATGCAAAGCTATCATGGCCATACTTTGAGTGTTAATAGGCCTTGACTTAGTGGTTCAAAGGTGGAACATTGATTCCTATAAGTGAAGGAGAGTAGCCTTCATGTTCTCTACCTGGTTTAAACCCTGTTAATTCCATGAGTGAATTTATTTTCAAGGTATCAGGTTTGGCTGACAGGTGGCCAACTATAAGAAAAGTGTAGTGTAGCTGAGTCTATGGTTGGGTGGAAAGTGGCTCTCCCTTATTTAGTTTCCAATAAAGCTTAAGTGACTGAGATAAGTGTATATATTCATTTTAATGAAATGGTTTGATGTCATTCAAAGATTCATGAAAGTTGTTGTGATAGGTTATTAAGTGTGTATGGATGATGAGTTGAAAGTAATGCTTAATTGTGTTTGATTGCTAGATTGTATCTTTTTTAGAAAAGAACTCTGTAAACAAATGACATTTCTTAAAGTAAGTTACCTGTGTTGAACATGTGATGTATGGTTTGTGAATCATGATGCATTTATTGATTTGAGCCTAAGGATATTCTTGTTTTCTATTATTATACTTGGCCATTTCCAAGCCAATAATGGAATTATATAGTTGTTCTATATCTTTGAATTAGAATGAGTATATTGGGAGGTATTTCCTTGATGGGAGGACCTAGAAAGGGGGTGATAATTCTTTGTTTGTGGTAGTTTTGGAAGATAGTTTACAAACCTATTGTTAAGAAGTCATGAGGACCTTGTTTCCTTAAAAGAATAACCAAAATGTTGGGTTCTTTTTTTGTAATTTTTTGGAGATTGAAATTTGAATTTCTCAATGCAAAGGTAAGAGAAAAACTTCACTCATTTGGGTGAAGTTGTGGATTTGGCTATGGGCTATATCTCCTTGTCTTCTTGTGAGAAGTAGATTGGTTGTGGATAGTAAATTCAAATGCCTCTATAAGATGTGGAAAATTTATGAACCTTTAGAAGTCTTCATGCAAGTTCTCTACCTAATTAGAGTGGGTTTCAATCCTTTGAAACAAGTTTGGGATCTTATTAAAAGTTTTAGAAATTTGGGGATTGTAGTTGTTCCCTCAGCCTCAGGTCATATCACTTGATGGGAGTTGTGACCATGGACTAGTAGAAAGGGGCTCAAGTATGGAATAAGTTCTAGAAGAATTTGTTAAGTCACAAAGGAAGATATCTAGGATTTGTTAAGTGTTAAAGAGTTTTGGTACTAGGATCTTTCAGTAGTGCATATTCCTGGATTTATCAAGTGTAGTAGATGAGAATCTGGAATCTGTAAATTAACATAAGTGGGTACTAGGATCTATCAAGATTCAGAAATTAGAGCATCGATAAAAACTTCATAAATGGATTTTTGCAAAAAAAATGAATGTTGGATAACAAAATCCGCACACAATGGAGCCATAAGTTGGTGGAAGGAAGGATCTAGATACTTACTTATTATGAATAACTCAGATTGAAACCCTTTTGGTGAAAAATTATTTATTATGAATAACTAATATTGATATGGAATATTTTGAATTAGTGACCTTTGAGTAACATGCATCTTACCCATGCTTTATATTTTATTTCTATGCCAATTGAATTTAAGGTACTAGTTGAAAAAATAATAAAAAAGAAGATTATTTTTTGGCTTACTTAAAGTTTGGTACTTGAAAATATGAAACTTTTGTCATAGATATAAAGTTCATTATTTTAATTTACTGAATATTAGTGCTAATTTGATACCTAAGCAACTAAATATGAATTAGACTTGTTCTTGATCTTTTAATAGATAAAATATGATGGATATTTTAATATCTTTGAAATTTGAGGTATTTCACAATACACAATTGAATTGCTTTTGTTTTACCTCAATAGGGATCCCCCTAGAGTCTAGCAAGCATTGAGTCAATGTAAGGGGGATTATGCAAGGTGGCATTCTCAACTATATACGAGTTTATGTTTTTTTGTTTAGATAATATAGATTCAAAAGTATTCAAGAGAAAAGTAAGGATTTTATTACTTTCATACCACGTTCTTTGTATAAGTTGCACCGTCAAGTTATAATGTCTTCTCTAAAATTTCATTCCCATGTCATATTTTTTTTTGGATTAAATGTATTGAGGTTGTTTAACCATTTGGTAAGTTTAATATCTTCATTGATTTTAAAATGTAGAATTACATGTAAAGACAAATGTAACATCTTCATTGATTTTAAAATGTAGAATTACATGTAATGACAAATGATGGCCTTTTTTATCACTTGTTCCATAATTGGGATCATCAACATTAGCCTTTTGTTCCCTTTGGGGTGAAATTGAATAACGCTTTTTTTGTGGAAAATAGCCTTGTTGACACGATAAAACTTGCATGTTGCAATGAATATAATATTAGGTATCCAAATATTTGCATTATAGAGCCTCATGCAATATTAGGTATCCAAATATTTGCATTATAGAAATCATGGCAAGATTGTAAGGTTTCTACCATGTCAATTTGCATATGCATATTTATTACATATTTTTAATACATAATTTTGGTTCACATTCCACTCATAAAGCTTCCATGTTAGTCAACAATATTAGATGCCTCATTTCCTGCATTATGGACGTGATGGTCTGGAATTTAAAAAAATTGTGATTTTTGAGCAAAATGAAAGAAATAAGTTAACTTCTTAAATGTCTCCCACTTTGGAACTCATGTATTTTTTAGATGTAGTTGACCTCAACAAGCTAAGACCATGGGATCTGGAGAATATTATACTCAAGATCACCCAATATGTCCTAGTTTTTTAATTGACCTTTTAAGATTTTCTTTATCTTGAAGGTTTCTTGATGTTTGCTTTTTTGATTTTTTCAACAATTTATAATCAACGCCTCTAGATTTTGGTATCTCTTTTGAAATGTTAATTCCTAAAAATGGATAGCTTTTGTTGATTGTTCCTTCCTTTGAATTCTTTTTTAGTATTGATGTCATTAATTGACACCCATTTCAATCATTTTTCTTTTTTTTTAAGGATTCTTTGGGGACCCATTAGTTTGGATTTGGTCCATCCACCACAATTCCTTGGGATAACTCAATTTTACCTATTTCACACTTGTTATTTTGTGTCTTTTCATAATTATTACATGTAACAAAATGTGTATCATGATGAGATAGAACAAACCAAAAATAAAACATGAAATTTTCCTGTTTTTTTTAGTATTGTATTTGAAGCACAAAAAATAGGTTGTTGTGAAAAGTAAAATCTTTTCCCAAGTTGACGCATTACTTTCTTTCCTTGTTTGCACCTTTACTTTAGATTCACATTCATATTTTTTGTCCTCTTATTTAACATCAAGATAGGGTGACTCTTTCCATTTTTATCCCTCTATTTAGGGCGACTCTTTCCATTTTTCTCTCTCTAGTTAGGGCTGCTCTTTCCATTTTTCTCCCTTTAGCTAGGGTGTTATGAAACCAGCTCACAAAAAGATAGAAAAGAGATATCCACGCCTTAGAATTCAGCCTCTTCGAGGGGGCAACCTCCTTTACATTACATAAATGAGCAATTCTTGGATGATTCAAATGACAAAACCTCCTTTCTATATATAGGAGTCTAAGGAGTCACAATATAACCCAGCCGACCTAACAATAATACTATAAAGCCACAAAAATAACAATAGAGGGATTCTATGGGGCACAGTAATAACAATATAGGGACAATAGGGGCACAACAATATTAATAAGGGATACAACTACAATAGTAATGGGGTAATCACTAGTATTATAGGGACCCAACATGCCCCTCTCCTTCAAAAAGGTGTTGTCCTCAATGCTTCAGTAGTTCTGGATGCTTCTGTATAAAATTCTCATCCTCCCATGTGGAATCTTCAACGGATAAGTTCTTCCACTTGATAAGATACTCCAAAATTGATCGATTTCGTAACTGTCGAGTTCTTGTTTCTGTGACTGCTTCTGGTTCCAATATAATTTTTCCTTCCTTGTCAAGTTCTGGCAATATTGTTTGAACTGAGAGCTTGTCACCTATAACCTTCTTTAAACATGAAATATGGAAAACTGGGTGTAATCGAGAAGCTACAAGAAGCTCCAATTTGTATGCCATAGTACCAATCTTTTGCAACACCTTGTATGGACCATAATACTTTGGTGATAATTTATTATCCTTCTTAGCTTACTTGAGGGACATTTGCTTATATGGTTGTAGCCGTAGGAATACCCAATCACCTACATCAAAACTTCTTTCGCTGTGATGTTGATCTGCCTGTTGTTTCATTCTATTCTGTGCCAACACGAGGTTATCCTCTAAGAGTTGGAGGACATGTTGTTGATGTTCGATGTGATGTTCCACTGCTTGAACCTTAGAATTTTCTCTTAAATATGATGTGATGGATGGTGGCTGATATCCATAAAGTGCCATAAATGGGGTCATTTTTGTTGTTGTATGGAAGGAAGTGTTATACCACCATTCAGTGAGAGGCAACCATTTGACCCACTGTGTCTATTTATCAGATACAAAGCAACAAATATATCCTTCCAAACATTTGTTTACTATCTTAGTTTGCCCATCAAATTGAGGATGATAAGATGAGCTATGAGCTAACTGACTACCAAGACAAGAAAATAATTCTGTCCAAAAATTTCCAGTGAAAATGGGATCTCTGTCACTTACAATAATCTTTGGGTTTCCATGTATCTTTTGAATTGTTTCCATAAATGCAGTAGAAATTGTACTGGCTTTAAATGGATGTGATAATGCACAAAAGTGTGCATACTTGGTAAGTCTGTCAACTACCACCATGATGACACTCTTTCCCTTAGACTTGGGTAAACCTATGATAAAATCCATTGAAACCTCCTCCCAACGTTCGCTTGGAATGGATAAAGGTTGTAATAGACCCGGTGTCTTAATTGTTTCAACTTTATTTTGTTGGCAAACCAAAAATTCCGCCACAAACTTTTGAATATCTGATTTAAGGCCCTCCCAAAAAAATTCCTTCTTAACCTTGTGGTAAGTTTTTAAAAATCTTGAGTGCCCTCCTAAGGGAGAAGTGTGTAATTCCATAAGAATCTTTTGTTTTAGCTAGTAATTCTTACAGAGGCATAAGCGATCTTTTTACCATAACGAATCATTTTGCCAGCTAAATGTATCAGACGTACTCGAGTCTTGTTGTAATTTTCGAATAAGTGCCCACACTTCTTTGTCATTCTTCCATTCCTCCCTTGCTTTGTTTATCCAATCTAGTTGGATAATAGAAATGGCACACAACAATGCTTCCACATCCTCATCCTTTCTTGAGAGTGCATCTGCCACCACATTTTGCTTCCCTTTTTTGTAGATGATTTCAAAGTCATAACCCAACATCTTTGTGACCCACTTTTGTTGCTCTTCAGAGGATAATCTTTGTTCTAAAAAGTATTTACGGCTATCATGATCCGTTTTTACCTTGAAGTGTCTTCCCATTAGGTAGGGTCGCCATTTCTTAAGTGCATGGAGTATTTCCAACATTTCCTTCTCATAAATAGCTTTGTGTAAAAACTTTCCATTGATTGGACGACTTTCAAAAGCAATGGGTCTTTCATCTTGCATTAAAATAGCACCAATTCCATTTCCTGAAGCATCACATTCCACAATAAAGGTTTTCGTGAAGTCTGGTGTAGCTAAGACCGGTGCTTGGTACATTGCCCCTTTAAGATGCTCGAAGGCCTTTGTTGCTTCTGGAGTCCATGAAAATGCATCTTTCTTCAATAATGTTGTTAGAGGTGTTGCTATTCTCCCATAATTCTTAACAAACTTGCGATAATACCCTGTCAACCCGAGAAATCCTCGCAGATGCTTTATGGATGTGGGGATTTTCCATTCCTTAATGGCTTTAATTTTGCTAGGGTCTACCTTAACCCCTTCATGAGATACAATATGACCCAGATATTCCACCTCTTGTACTCCAAAGAAACATTTGGATCTTTTTACATATAATTGTTTCTCCTCCAATAGTTGTAGCACCCTGTTAACATGTTCAACATGATCCTTCCAAGACTTGCTGTAGATTAGTATATCATCAAAAAATACTAACACAAATTTTCTAAGGAATGGTTTGAAAATGGAATTCATCAAACCTTGAAATGTTGAAGGTGCATTAGTAAGGCCAAAAGGAATGACCAAAAATTCATAATGACCCTCATGAGTTCTAAATGCTGTTTTCAGAATGTCTTCAGTCTTCATTCTGATTTGATGATATCCTGAATGAAGATCCAACTTGGTGAAGTAAATTGATCCATGCAATTCATCTAGTAATTCATCAATGATAGGAATGGGAAACTTATCTTTAATAGTGAGCTTGTTGAGCTCCCTATAATCCGGGCACATGCGCCATGATCCATCCTTCTTGTGCACCAATACTACTGGAGTAGAGAAAGAACTTTGACTCGGTTGAATTATACCAACCTCTAGCATTTCTGCAACCATATGTTCAATTTCACTCTTTTGGGCATAGGGATATCTGTACGGCTTGATGTTTGGAGGAACACTTCCTGGAATCAGATGAATAGCATGATCATGATCACGAATAGGTGGGAGACCTTTGGGAGTCTCAAATACCTTGGAATGATTGTCCAAGACTTTTTGGAGATCTGTAGAAATAGATGATTCCAATGTGGAAACATCTAGCGAACATAATTGTGTAATTACACCTCTTTGTTCCTTTTTTAGAAGCTTTGTCATATCGTTAGAGCTGATTATCTTTCCTGATTTCCCTGCAATACCCCTTAATTCAACTTCCTTTCCTTCCACAGAAAATTTCATGAAAAGTTATTGAAAATTAAAAGCTATTGTACCCAAGGATTGTAGCCATTGGACTCCTAGTACAACATCAACACCTCCCATTGGAATGGAAAGCATTGGGCTAGTCAATACATATTCTACCATGGATAGCTTAATATTATGGCACTTTCCAGAGCAATTTATTGTTCCTCCATTTGCAACCATCACTTGACACTCTGGTGCTGGATATAAGAAGCAATTCAATTCTTTTGCTACCTTACAATGAATACAATTGTGGGTACTTCCTGAATCAATCAACACTATTACCTTTTTCTTCTTGATTTGTCCTTTTATCTTGATGATTTGAGGAGTGGTACTTCCCGCCAATGCATTACAAGATATGGTCGGATTCATTTCTTCTTTATCTAGGCTTTGTTCCTGGAGTATATCCTCTTCTTTTGACTGTTCTTTCTCATTTTCTTCTTCCTCTTCACAATCTATGTAGAATAATTTCTTCTCAGCACACTTATGACCTTTAGTGTATTTTCTATCACAACTGTAACAAAGCCCTTTTGCTCTTTTTTCTTCCAATTGTTGTGGTGTCAACCTTATAGGTTGTGGAAGACTAGGGGCAACAACACTTCCATCTTTATAGTTGTGAGTGGTATGCTTCCTGGTTGCCATAATTTTGCTTTCCATTTTTCTTGTTAACCTGAATGCCTTCTCTAATGAATCAGGTTCCCAAAGGCGAACATCATGTTGGATATTATCCTTTAAAGTCCCTATGAACACATCAATGATATGCTCCTCTGGAATATTTTTTACCCTTATGTTCAATTTTTGGAACTCCTTAATGTGCTCCATTATTGAACCCTTTTGTTTGAGACTTATCAATTGGCTAAAAAAAGTGTTGCTTTTTGTATCCTCATAATGTGCTGTCAATTCTTCCGTAAAAATTTCCTCAAGTGATAATTTGTTTACGAGAGCAAAGCCATTGATACCATACAAACTGATTTGGTTCCAAATATAAAGTTGAAATATGTACCTTTTGTGTGTTTTGCACATTATTGAGATCGAAAAATTGCTACATTTGTAATATCCATGTTGCGGGATCCTTGCCATCAAACTTCCTCATATCGATTTTTGGAATATGGTGGGTCTTTGATCCAACATTAGAGTCTATGGAATCATGATTAACATTTCTTTTGTTCTCATCATGAGTTTCCTTTACTACCCTTTCACCGTTAGTGACCATTTCTTGTAGCAAATTATTCATATTTATCTTCAATTCTTCCATCTTATCATCCATGCCATCAATTTTAGCGTCCATGCCATTCATCTTAGCTTCCATGCCATCCATCTTAGTTTCTACACCTTTCTTTAAACAATCCATCTTAGCTTCTACACCTTTGTTTAAACCATCCATCTTAGCTTCTACATCTTTCCTTAAACCATCCATCTTAGATTCTGTTGCTTTTTGTGTAAGTGACACTTGTTGCACTTGGTCTCATAATTTTGATATATCATGTTGCATTTCTTCCTCTTCTTCATAAGTCATGCTAGAGCTTTTAGGTTGCTTACTAGGTGTTTGCATTTTCTTTCCTTGGGGCATCAATTACCGATTCAAACTAATTTTTCAAACCAAGCTTATGCAAAATTAAGAAAAAACTACACACCTTTTTTCACCGGTGCTTGGTACATTGCCCCTTTAAGATGCTCGAAGGCCTTTGTTGCTTCTGGAGTCCATGAAAATGCATCTTTCTTCAATAATGTTGTTAGAGGTGTTGCTATTCTCCCATAATTCTTAACAAACTTGCGATAATACCCTGTCAACCCGAGAAATCCTCGCAGATGCTTTATGGATGTGGGGATTTTCCATTCCTTAATGGCTTTAATTTTGCTAGGGTCTACCTTAACCCCTTCATGAGATACAATATGACCCAGATATTCCACCTCTTGTACTCCAAAGAAACATTTGGATCTTTTTACATATAATTGTTTCTCCTCCAATAGTTGTAGCACCCTGTTAACATGTTCAACATGATCCTTCCAAGACTTGCTGTAGATTAGTATATCATCAAAAAATACTAACACAAATTTTCTAAGGAATGGTTTGAAAATGGAATTCATCAAACCTTGAAATGTTGAAGGTGCATTAGTAAGGCCAAAAGGAATGACCAAAAATTCATAATGACCCTCATGAGTTCTAAATGCTGTTTTCAGAATGTCTTCAGTCTTCATTCTGATTTGATGATATCCTGAATGAAGATCCAACTTGGTGAAGTAAATTGATCCATGCAATTCATCTAGTAATTCATCAATGATAGGAATGGGAAACTTATCTTTAATAGTGAGCTTGTTGAGCTCCCTATAATCCGGGCACATGCGCCATGATCCATCCTTCTTGTGCACCAATACTGCTGGAGTAGAGAAAGAACTTTGACTCGGTTGAATTATACCAACCTCTAGCATTTCTGCAACCATATGTTCAATTTCACTCTTTTGGGCATAGGGATATCTGTACGGCTTGATGTTTGGAGGAACACTTCCTGGAATCAGATGAATAGCATGATCATGATCACGAATAGGTGGGAGACCTTTGGGAGTCTCAAATACCTTGGAATGATTGTCCAAGACTTTTTGGAGATCTGTAGAAATAGATGATTTCAATGTGGAAACATCTAGCGAACATAATTGTGTAATTACACCTCTTTGTTCCTTTTTTAGAAGCTTTGTCATATCGTTAGAGCTGATTATCTTTCCCGATTTCCCTGCAATACCCCTTAATTCAACTTCCTTTCCTTCCACAGAAAATTTCATGAAAAGTTATTGAAAATTAAAAGCTATTGTACCCAAGGATTGTAGCCATTGGACTCCTAGTACAACATCAACACCTCCCATTGGAATGGAAAGCATTGGGCTAGTCAATACATATTCTACCATGGATAGCTTAATATTATGGCACTTTCCAGAGCAATTTATTGTTCCTCCATTTGCAACCATCACTTGACACTCTGGTGCTGGATATAAGAAGCAATTCAATTCTTTTGCTACCTTACAATGAATACAATTGTGGGTACTTCCTGAATCAATCAACACTATTACCTTTTTCTTCTTGATTTGTCCTTTTATCTTGATGATTTGAGGAGTGGTACTTCCCGCCAATGCATTACAAGATATGGTCGGATTCATTTCTTCTTTATCTAGGCTTTGTTCCTGGAGTATATCCTCTTCTTTTGACTGTTCTTTCTCATTTTCTTCTTCCTCTTCACAATCTATGTAGAATAATTTCTTCTCAGCACACTTATGACCTTTAGTGTATTTTCTATCACAACTGTAACAAAGCCCTTTTGCTCTTTTTTCTTCCAATTGTTGTGGTGTCAACCTTATAGGTTGTGGAAGACTAGGGGCAACAACACTTCCATCTTTATAGTTGTGAGTGGTATGCTTCCTGGTTGCCATAATTTTGCTTTCCATTTTTCTTGTTAACCTGAATGCCTTCTCTAATGAATCAGGTTCCCAAAGGCGAACATCATGTTGGATATTATCCTTTAAAGTCCCTATGAACACATCAATGATATGCTCCTCTGGAATATTTTTTACCCTTATGTTCAATTTTTGGAACTCCTTAATGTGCTCCATTATTGAACCCTTTTGTTTGAGACTTATCAATTGGCTAAAAAAAGTGTTGCTTTTTGTATCCTCATAATGTGCTGTCAATTCTTCCGTAAAAATTTCCTCAAGTGATAATTTGTTTACGAGAGCAAAGCCATTGATACCATACAAACTGATTTGGTTCCAAATATAAAGTTGAAATATGTACCTTTTGTGTGTTTTGCACATTATTGAGATCGAAAAATTGCTACATTTGTAATATCCATGTTGCGGGATCCTTGCCATCAAACTTCCTCATATCGATTTTTGGAATATGGTGGGTCTTTGATCTAACATTAGAGTCTATGGAATCATGATTAACATTTCTTTTGTTCTCATCATGAGTTTCCTTTACTACCCGTTCACCGTTAGTGACCATTTCTTGTAGCAACTTATTCATATTTATCTTCAATTCTTCCATCTTACCATCCATGCCATCAATTTTAGCGTCCATGCCATTCATCTTAGCTTCCATGCCATCCATCTTAGTTTCTACACCTTTCTTTAAACAATCCATCTTAGCTTCTACACCTTTGTTTAAACCATCCATCTTAGCTTCTACATCTTTCCTTAAACCATCCATCTTAGATTCTGTTGCTTTTTGTGTAAGTGACACTTGTTGCACTTGGTCTCATAATTTTGATATATCATGTTGCATTTCTTCCTCTTCTTCATAAGTCATGCTAGAGCTTTTAGGTTGCTTACTAGGTGTTTGCATTTTCTTTCCTTGGGGCATCAATTACCGATTCAAACTAATTTTTCAAACCAAGCTTATGCAAAATTAAGAAAAAACTACACACCTTTTTTCACTTTGTAGAAGCTTGATATTGAATCTGATGTATCTCTACAATTTCAGATCATCCAGTTCTGAAATTGAGACCTGTAGTAGTCCTCTGTGTCCTCTTTCCAATGCCACTAGTCTGATCCAAGTTGGATTCTCCAAGGAAGAGTTATGCACAATCTCCCAAGATGACTTGATTATAGACTAGTTCAGTAGAGCGAACTTGTACGACGCGCCACGAGTCACTATTTCGACTTTTGGATCTGAAAAATATTTACAAGAAACTAAATTCCATCATCTTTCTGTACCTTCTTATGAAATTTAAATCCGATGCTCAAAGAGAAAGTTATGACGATTTTCCCCAGGTCACCTGTTTGGAATGTAATTCAGGAGTCTGCAAAAAGACCAACTTCCTCAGATCATATCTCCGCAAATATAGTACGAAAAGCTCTGAAATTCAAACCCAAGGTTCAGTGTGATTTCTTCTCAAATGGGTTTCTTTTAGCTTCTGAAACGTCGCAGACAAAAAATTATAGCAAAAATGCCACGATGGCCTGTTTGGAGCAGCGAAACCCTAGAATCCAAAGCTCTGATACCAAATGTTATGAAACCAGCTCACAAAAGATAGAAAAGAGAGATCCGCGCCTTAGAATTCATCCTCTTCGAGGGGGAAACCTCCTTTACATTAAATAAATGATCAATTCTTGGATGATTCAAATGACAAAACCTTATTTCTATATATAGGAGTCTAAGGAGTCACAATATAACCCAACCAACCTAACAATAATACTATAAAGCCACAAAAATAACAATAGAGGGATTCTATGGGGCACAATAATAATAATATGGGGACAATAGGGGCACAACAATATTAATAAGGGACACAACTACAATAGTAATGGGGTAATCACTAGTATTATAGGGACCCAACATAGGGGCACTGTGACTATGTAGAAAATAGTTGGATATAATGGACATATTATGAAAAAGAATTCTCAATGGACAAAAAAATAAAAATTGAAGGAATATGTCCATGGATGCTACAAGAAGGGAATATGGAGGATAAAAGTGCATAGAAAAAAACAATACTACATAGATCTTTTCAACCTTGCATGTGAAAAAAATACAAGAATACCCCATAGATCTTTTCAACCTTGCATGTGAAAAAAATACAAGAGTACCCCATAGATCTTTTCAAACTTGCATGTGAAAAAAAGAATACAAGAATACCCCATGATCAACATTCCATGGAGAGGGGCATATAGGATAGCTGGACAAAGGACAAGATCTCATAGGTTAAAGTGTGAAACATGAATATGGGAAGAGTTAAAGGGAGACTAGCATCACTAAACTTGTCTAGTTTGCTAGGAAAAGGAGTAGCAACATAGTGGCACTTGAAGGTGAAGCATACAACCATATCAAAGGGAGTTCATACTTGGATAAGGTTACATGGGAATTAGTATTCAAAAACTTCAAGAAGATAAAAAGAGAAATGAAGATGATGAACCATAATTCAAGCTCTTGAAATCAAAACTATTGGGAGTGGCGACTAAGTAATTTTGAATTAAAGACTTGACTACAAGTTTTCATTCACCCTATGCATATCTCTATTATGCACTATTTTTCCTTTATGCATTCATGTAATCTTGATTCCATGTAACTTTGTTAAATTGGGCACAAAATAGATGTAACAATATATCCCATAGGCCAACATCGTCTCATGGACAATTAATGTGCATTTAGTAAAATATATTCTATTTCTCTCTCTCTCTCTCTCTCTCTCTCTCAAACACACACACACACACATTTAGTTGAAAAATTGCGCTTTAGACATTCAATTCTCTCTCCATTTAATCATATATTTCAAACATTCTTCCCCTTCTATTGTTTCATGAATTTGAATTCAGAGCACCAATGATAGCAAAGTTTATCTTTCTATATAGCTCTTAGTTTTTTCATGCAATTTCCCAAGTGTTAGTGACTTTATTTCTCCTATCAATCGAGTACTCCTCTTGATGATTCCCATCCTTTATCATATTCAATCAAGATTGCAACATCCTCTATTATGGACCCATTTTATTTTCACTCTAGTAGATCATATTAGTGAATATACTTTCAAGGTGGTTAGTTGATATTCTTAATATTCTACATGGATTAGTTTTTCTATCTATTATAGGGTAACATCATATTTTGAAATCATTGAAAGCGTTGGTTCTCTCAATAACTTTACCCAATGTTGGCATCAACATGGTTGTATATTACTCCTCTTGTGTCATGCTAAACTTTGGATTGAATCATATATAAAACACTACATTATTATCTCCTAGCTTCTGCACATTTTCTAGCAATCATAGCAGGACTACATTGATCATTTCCTTCCCTACAAAATGGAAACCTTCCAATATCCAAATTCTTCTTCGTTAGGGATTTTTTTCTCTTTTTTTTCATGACATTTCATTTTCCCATGATTCATAGGATTTGTCATAGGCTTTAAGGGCTCAACCCACCGTATGTTAGTTGCCCTAAATGTCATCACTATCCCTTCACATGAAGCATTTTCACTATATGTTAGTTGCCCTAAATGTCATCACTATCCCTTCGCATGAAGGATTTTCACATTCTCAAAAAAGTCAATTGGAATGATGAATTTCATGATGGAAAATGATCTAGATACCATAATTTTTTTTAATGCATTCTCCTCAAATTAGAAATTCTTAAATTTATTTGCACAATTGAAGCAACCACATTGGTGCTTTCTTCTGAATAAAACATTATAGAAGAAGAGGTCATAATTAAAATTTTTAAGAAGCAATGGACAAATGCCTCATCATATATTGAACATCATCACATAAAATTGTGACACTAAATCTATAGTGAATAAAATGTTTACATAAAAGGCTTCATTCCAAACAATTGCTTGTATTTTATAGTTTCATAGTGTTCTTACAATTAGGTACAAGACCCCCTTATATAGTGATTATATTTAAGATAATGTTTGCATTAATTATGGATCACTGGGAAACTTCTAACCACCATATTAAAAATGTACCAGTAAGGAAATACACTTATGTTAATTTTGAGCTATCATGTTCTTTGCTTGGGTTAGTTACTTCATTAGCCCATTATAAATTCCATTAGACCATTAGAAATCATATTAATCATCACCATATGATGGTAACTAATGAAATAACATTAAATGTAAGTGCGGAAGACAAGTCGAGACAAGAGAACACAAAGATATGAATCAAGCCGGGGAAAAAACCCAAGATGGGGAAAACCCTTGATCAATTCTTCTTATTATCATTATCAAATGTTCAGTAGAGGAACAGAGAGTACAAACAAATTTAACATAGACTTACCAATATGTAGATCAATATCACTGCCCAAGCTCCAAAGAAATTTCCCCTTCAAGGCTAAATCCAGGTTAGGTTTTATTCCACACAATTGTAACTCTCCTACTCATTTCCAAATCTCTTTCCAAGGAATCGACTTCTAATATTTAGGTTCAGTGCACATCAATGAGCTGATCTAATCTAACGCCAGTCCATATATATGCCTTGCGGATCACCTGATTCTTGGAGACAAGGCCCGTGGCCTGCCTGTATCATTTAGTCAGGAGTGCAGCTTACAAGAATTATACATAAGTATGCCAAAAGCACCTTTCAAAATCCCTTGATAAGTGCGGCTCATTTTTTGTTTAAACTCAGTCCTGAAATGAGGATAAGAGAGCCCAAAATATCCTACAAATAATTCCACACTTTTACGAACTTACTCGAGCCTCCTGCCTATGGAACACATCCCTAACTAACCTTGAAATAGTCATCCAAGTCATTTAACAAGCTACGGTAAGCCTCAATCAATCCGACCTTTCTTCTATAGGAAAACAACACCCAGACACAGATGGTCCTCTTCCAAAACGCGGCTCCCGCTTCTTTATGTCCTAACCTTAGACCCACACCCTATTTCAGAAGTTTTTTTGTACCTCTATAATATCACAAATCAAGTAGGAGGCACTTATATATATAGGAACCGACGGGGATCAAGAGATGTGTCTATTGGTCTTAATGAGCTGATATAGGGAGAGGCCGACCATGGTAATTTACATATAAATTCAAAAACCCATTTCTCCTTATCCAAATTTGTCGATCTTTAGGTTGATCTTGGTCCTCTCGAAAAGAGGAATTCAATGCCATAATTATCTTCTTTAAAGGAGTAGTCCAAAGTGGAATTTGGCCCTAGATTCCAATTTTAAAACTCCCTCTCAACTAGGGAGAATTCCACCTGACAAACCATTAGTCATGGTCATTGATCATCATGCCATCCTGTTGCCATGAACCATCTTTATATCTCAACTCATATATGCTCTACTGAACACTGATATGAATAATGAAGAAGGTGTTGATAGTGATGGACCCGCCAACATGTCAAGGGGATCTCTCGGTAAGAAGTCCCAATTAGACCTCTGACCGTTTGGTGTAGGATTCCCAATAGTGGGTCGTAAAGTAATGCCTTGACTGCGATGTCGCAAAGAGGAAAGTAGAATAACTCTGTTAGCAGTAAGGGTGTGACTGATGCAATGAGTCAATGAAGGTGTATGAGAGGTTCCAACACTTCGAAAGGAGAAGGAGGTGAAGGTGAGCTCAAGGTTGAAAGGGATTAGTCCCAACTCAGATAGGAACACACAACACAAAGGACATGCACATCTTCTGGCAGAGCAGTCCACTCGGATGTAGCAGTCACATCATACAAGGTAAGATAACACGTACAACACTCATGGATCAGTCCAAGATGAGTGTGATGGTTGCTGTAGCAAGGTTCAAGTGAAAGGTTTGTTTGATGTCCACCAGAGCAGTTGACACAGACGGTGACAACATTAACAACATATGCGACACATTAACAAAAAGACTCATATAATTGCATGTGAATCAGTTCATACACAAGTATATAAGTTAAACAACACATATCATTAAAGCAACCGGAACAGTTCAACTCAATAACAACATATGCATGAAAATGTGTTGGCTCTTATTATATAAAGAAGTGTAAGTCACAATCATACAATACATCCATTTAAACCTGCTAGCCCCAACAGTGGAACATTACAGCCACATCCGCCTACTCCTCCAAAGAGATGTACTAGCTCTGTGTAGTGGAGAAGCTAAGGCGCTTTACAATACTATCCAAGCCTTCTTCAAAATAGTCTTAGTAGAAGCTTGGCTAACCAAAAGCCTATACAATGAGTTATGAGGGACTATTGATAGCAAAGGGTGGGGTGACCCTTGACATTCCCCTTTGTGACCATTCAACTACCCTCATGACTCTTCACCTACTCTACGACTGTTACATCCACTCTTGACACTTGACTTACACTTGACATGACTCAACATTACAATGCACATGTACCCATGTGAATAATGGCTTGGACAAGCCAAACTAGACATCATTCAAACTTAGATAACCATAGAAGTCGAATTGCTCGACATCCTCATGCTGATCAATAGTGACATATTGATGCTAAGTTTGGTAGTCCTTGAGAGTGTCTGTGTGTTCTGCTGTGACATCTCTTTGAAACCTGAATGTTGCCTCCATAACATCTGGGTACACTGCTCGGTCTCCTTTTTCCAACTCGTCTGTGAGCATGCACATCATTGTCTTTATTGTGGCCAGACCAGAAATGTACTTGCATGTGATGTTTGCACTGATAGGCAAGTTTGGGCTAGTGGCAGTGCGCATCAGCTCGTTGGAGTACGAGTCAAGCTCCTGCTAGACCCACTTCTTGGTGTTCACCTGAGTGATGGTTCCAAGTGATGGGATTGAATGGGTGTGCATTATTACCTCCATGATTTTGAATACTCGTGTATGGGAAGGTTGTATGCTAGTGATGAGTTGTGGTAGGTCTTCATAGTTTTGGACCTGACTCCGGATACGTGCTTGCAGCTCGACTGCATTGGCCTTCATCATCACTAGTGGATCTCCCTCATACTTCATCATCCATGCTCGCATGTTATCAACAACAGTATGTATGCTCTTCAATATGCATACTCTTCTTTCACATCACTACTGCGATCCATGGAGATGAATCACTGCTTGATGCACGGTACCAAACTTGGAGTACAATGCTTGCATAACTGTGTCCAAGGACAATACTTCATCCAGTATTGCCTTCTTTAGTTGATCCAGGAGGATTCCATTGATTCAGTTTCACAGGTGTTCAAGTGTCATCGTCAGTATTCATTGTCATCGTCAATTCAATTCAGTTTTGACAGTGTTGGTTATGGATCAGGTTGTACAGGTAATGTTATGGTTTCATGGCATTCAGTTGAGATGGTTTAATGCCTGGTTGTTGACATGAGTTCATCGACAGTTCCGCTAGGATTGGTCGACGACATGTGTCGTGTCATTGCCTCACAGGATTTGGGTGTCGACAAAGGGATATCGTCGCAAAGGCAGCTGGTGTCGACGATATGTATATGTTTTATGTCACATTGTCGACAAGTTCGTCATTAGGCGACAAATGTCACTAATGTCACTTGGCGACGAATGATTGTAAATGGGTGATCAATTATTAAAACCCTAATCCTAATCTAAAACCTAAATCATAAAACCTAATCTATCCAAGCCATGTATCTAAACCTAAGTTCTAAGTGCTAAAACCTAAAGTCCTAAACCCATTTTTCTATGCTAAAAACCTAGCCCTAAAGCCTAAGTTCTAACCTTGTTAAACTCTCGCCCATGTTAAACATTCTAAAACAAATGCAATAATCAAAACACAGTCCCCTAATTGTGTTGTTAACTGCGTTGGGAACTGCATGCTATGTGAACAAAGTTCACCGGGCGGAGGTTAGAGCCAACCACAGGTCACTAAACCACATGGGTATGGAGACCACGATGGAGAGGACATGTGAACAGGGCTAGAGAATAAGCCGTCGGAGTAGACCGCGACACTAACTACTATGGAAACCGTGTCGGGATTGTGCCATGTGAGCAGGCAGAGGAGGTTAGGTGGAGGTTAGCATTTGGAGGTAACCGCAGCGTAGAAACCGCGGAGTTAGCAGTCAACGCAAATTGCAATGGTTGTCACATGCAGTTCAGTTGACTGCAACCATTGGGCTTGAAATGTAAGGTGGCGGCTTATGACAAGACCGTAGCAGCACCGCATGTTCACATGCGGACAGTTAGCTAATCCCACCTGATTAGCAAACCATTTAAGGTTTTTTTTATTATACGATTTATTAATGGGTTTTTGTTGTGTTTTTTGGTGCAAAACTAATTCCACCACCATATGACTAGGCCTAAAGGTGTCCCTATGCTACAAGACCGATTCCTAAACATCCAAATCAATCCGTACATGCCTATATGAGTTTGAGGGGCCTCGAATGCACCGGGTGAATGTTAAATAGGCAATTTTCTTCATTGAAAAGGAGATTGGAGTGGTTTTCTGAATTTTTCTTGTAGATTTTGATGGTCATAGGCAGTTTTGTTTTCAGTGTTACAGGAGCATCCGGAGTCGGTTTTGGAAACCATAAGAAGCATTGGAAAGTTGGTTCACAAGAATATCTATTGACAGTGACCAGAATTGCTCGCGCGCACATTCAAACTGATAAAATCTCTATGTAATCAACACCTTCTTTTCATTCCTAATAAAAACAGTTGCCCATCTTGAAAGCAGACCCGAAGACATAGTCTATTAGGGACGAACTCTGTCATCAATCTTGCAGTCTGATATCGCTGTGTTTTTACTATTTTCACTTTTGTTATGCATTGTTTTTATGTTTAATCAGTTATCGTAAAGCCTTCTTCTCAAGCAGTTTTCCTCGATTTCCGCACTTTCAGTTAACATTCAAATCATAAATGGCTAATCACTTCTACATTAGTTTTAGTTGATGATCATTTCAGATCATATAATTTGGTATCAGAGCAGGTTTCATTTGTAGAATTTTCCATTGAATGTTAACCAGGTCAAAGTTGCAACGAGGAGAAGGAATCCTTGAGCAGATCGATCAATAGATTAGAAAGCGACGAGCCATTCATAAATTGACCATGTCAGGACCTGATGCAGGTGAAAACACTGAAACTAATATGAGTGAAGAACAGTTTTAGCAAGCATTCTTGACTATGCAGCAGATGTTGGGAGAATTGTACGTAGAAAAGAAGGCGAGAGATGTAGCTTCTTCTTCAAATGCATCAAATAAGGACAACGGTAAAGGCAAGGTTGATAAACCACCTTCACCTCCATCATCTCCATCATCATCATCATCATATTCTTCTTCCAGTGCAGAATCTGAAACGAAAAAGAAACATAATAAAACATCTCTTTTGAAACTTGATGTGAAATTTGAGTTACTTGTTTATGATGGCAAAATGAATCCTAAAAAGCTAGATAACTGGATTAAGTAGTTAGAAGTGTATTGTCACATTCAGAACATTTCTAGTGATAAAACTAAAATTCAGTTAGTTACACTTAGAATGAGGGGAACAACTTTAATCTCGTGGGAAAGTAAAACTCAGATAGATGTAAGGCGTAAAGGAAAAGTCATCTCTTCATGGTCTAAGTTCTTAAAAGCTCTTAGGAAACAATTCTATCCTTTAGGATACATTCAACAAGCTGTTATTGATTGGTAGCATTTGAGGCAAGGTAAAGGGTAGAGTCTTTAGGAGTTTACTCAGGAGTTCAGAAAGAAAGCATTGGCGCTTGGTATTTCATTGGATACACTTGAAACTTTATTAAAATACATTGGTAGTTTACATTCATATTTGTAGCATACATTATTGATGTTTAATCCTAATGATTTTGATGAAGTGTGTGTTTAGGCCATACATATTGAATCAGGTGGCAGACCATTCAAGTTTTCATCGCAATCATCCAAAGAGTTGGAAACCAATGATTCCAGTGACAGTAAGGGGAAGAACATTTTGAAGAGAAAGAAATCAAAAATAGCTCAGAAGGAAAGACATACCTGTTCTCATTGCCAGAGAATCAGTCATGATGAATCTAAGTGTTGGAAACTTCATCCAGAACTTAAGCCCAAAAAGTTCCTTAAGGAGAAGGATGAAAAGAAGGCCATTGTAGCAGTCCAGCAGGATTTAGGTGATGAAAGGAGGATAACTGCCATGGTTACGACTGGTAAAACTTCTGACATTGGTTCAAGTTTGAAAACTATTGCATATTCATCAAACATAAATCCTTCACATGAGGATAAAAGAGTTGAATTGTTTAACATAAGGATAACTTCTAAACATACAAAGATAGATACAATGTTTGACAGTGGATCACAGGCGAATTTAATCTCTGAATATTTAGTTAAAATTTTGGGTTTGGAAACACAGAATCATCCAAGACCTTACCCATTAAGATGGCTAAATAAATCAACTCAGATAAAAGTCACCAAATAGTGTCGATTAAGATTTTCCATAACAAGTAATAACATAGATGAAGTGGAATTAGATGTGGTTCTAGTAGACATATGTGGAGTTATCTTAGGAAGTCCTTATCTTTATGACCGTGATGCAGTATTTTATGGGAGAGAACATAAATATCACCTTAAGAAAGATGGGGTTGAATTTATTGTCAGGGCACATCAAAGTAAAAATCACTTGAATTCAGTTAATGTTAATAAGATGAAGCGATTAATAAGTTCAAACAAAAGGTTTGTAATGATGTCTATAAAGGATCAACATAACAATCAACATGATGGTTGTTTAAGTTATGATACTTAGCTTAAAGATGGTTTGTTTAAAGAGATAGAAACAAATCCAGTTCTTTGTAAAACCAAACATCTTATTCATAAGCAAGGATTACAACATGAACTATAGCGTGTGCCTAAAGTTCCTCTTCCCAATGTCAGAATGAATCAATTCAGTCCAAGTTTGGAAATAAATAGTTGCACGGATAATAGGTTGTTTTCCCATCGTCGCAAGTTGTGTATACTGTAGATGGATGAACCAGGTCACCAATTCGAAAAGTACCATGGTTAGCATCATCAGGGTCATCACTTGCATGTGACTAATCTGATGTATTGGTACATTGTCAGATCAAGGTGGAAAGAGAGGGAGTTCTACCCTCATCGACTATTTGATTAGTCAAACTTTTGTGGTCCAAAAGCTTTCAAGTGGAGAGGAATGATCCAGGAGGATTCCGTTGATTCAGTTGCACAGGTGTTCAAATGTCATCGTCAATTTAGTTAAGCTTCGACAATGCTGGTTATGGATCAGGTTGTATAGGTAATGTTATGGTTTCATGGTGTTCAATTGAGATGGTTTAGCGCCTAGTTGTCGACATGAGTTCATCAACAGTTCCGCCATTATTGGTCGACGACATGTGTCATGTCGTTGACTTGTAGGATTTGGGTGTTGACAAAGGGATATCATCGCAAAGGAAGCTGGTGTCGATGATATGTATATGTTTTATGTCACATTGTCTAAAAGTTCATCATTAGGCGACTAATATCGCTAATGTCACTTGGTGACGAATGATTGTAAATGGGTGATTAATTATTAAAACCATAATCCTACATCTAAAACCTAAATCATAAAACCTAATCTATCCAAGCCATGTATCTAAACCAAAGTTCTAAGTGCTATAAACTAAAGTCCCAAACCCATTTTTCTATGCTAAAAAAGGCCCAAAAGCCTAAGTTCTAACCTTGTTAAACTCTCAACCATGTTAAACATTGTAAAACAAATGCAATAATAAAAGCACAGTCCCCTAACTGTGCAGTTAATCACGTCAAAAACCATGTGATATGTTAACAAATTTCACTGGGTAGAGGTTAGAACCAACCATAGGTCACTAAACCACGCGGGTATGGAGACTGCGATGGAGAGGACATGTGAACAGGGCTAGAGAATAAGCCGCCGGAGTAGACCGCAACACTAACCGCTACAGAAACCATGTCAAGATTGTGCCATGTGAGTAGTCAGAGGAGGTTAGGCAGAGGTTAGCATTTGGAGGTAACCACAACGCAGAAACCGCGGAGTTAGAAGTCAGTGTAAACTGTAATGGTTGTCACATGAAGTTCAGTTGACCGCAATTGCTGGGATTGACATGCAAGGTGGCGACTTATGACAAGACCACAGCAGCACTGCATGTTAACATGCGAACAGTTAGCCAATCCCGCCCGGTCAGCAAACCATTTACGGTTTTGTTTATTAATGGGTTTTTGTTGCGTTTTTTGGTGCAAAACTAATTCCACCACCATATGACTAGGCCTAAAGGTGTCCCTATGCTACAAGACCAATTCCTAAACATCCAAATCAAGCCATACATGCCTATCTAAGTCTGAGGGGCCTCGAATGCACTTGGTGAATGTTAAATAGGCAATTTTCTTCATTGAAAGGGAGATTGGAGTGGTTTTCTGACTTTTTCTTACAGATTCTGGAGGTCATAGGCAGTTTTGTTTTCAGTGTTACTGGAGCATCCGGAGTCGGTTTTGGAAACCGTAAGAAGTGTTGGAAAGATGGTTCAGAGGGATATCTGATGACAGTGATCAGAAGTGCCTGCATGCACATTCAGACTGATCAAATCTCTATGTAATCAACACCTTCTTTTCATTCCTAATAAAAATGGTCACCCATCTTGAAAGCGGACCCAGAGACATATTCCATCGGGGACAAACTCTGTCATCAATCTTGCTGTCTGGTATCGCTGTGGTTTACTATTTTCACTTATGTTATGCATCGTTTTTATGTTTAATCAACTTTTGTAAAGTATTCTTCTCAAGCAATTTTCCTCGATTTCCGCACTTTCAGTTAACATTCAAATCATAAATGGCTAATCACTTCTACATCAGTTTTAATTTATGATCATTTTGGATCATCAATTCAGCTCGGGCATACATTGTCACCAAGTCTCCTCCCTGCTTGGCCACCTGTAGTTCCTTTGCCATTTGCTCATTCTCAGCTATGAGAAAATGAACACTTCAGCTAGTGGCTTTTGCATATACTCTAGTTGCATCGGCCAGTGCATCTGGATGCTTGTGCACATTAGTCATGATCACTTTCTCTTCAAATTGCATAGGGGATGTTTGGTATTTTGGAGTCAGTACTCTCTGAGACTGCACAACTCTTTGATGAGATTCATCAAAGGAGATGTTGTGCATCTCTTCTTCCGGTTGACCACCAAGGATCTCAGTTCCTCCTTGGTCATCCGAGACTTGCTCATCATCTGGATGCATTGAAGAAGGTGAGTTGACCTCTCTTTGGTGAGGCATAAGTTCAGTGTCTTGTTCCAACTCCTACTGCTCCATGTCTACATCCAACTATTCAAGGGCCTATTCTATCTATTAAGCAAAGTCTTGCCCATGCAAGGGTACACCCTCTTCACCTGATGCCAGCTGTTCAGAAGATTCAACTACTTGTACGGGTGCTACTTCGTCTGTCTGCACGTGATGCGCCCCCTACTGAATTTTCTTCTGCTGCGCTTCCTTCTCCAATTGGCGCAGCTCTTGTTCTTTCCAGAGTTGCTCCCTCAACTCATGCAACTCCTTCTCTACTTCTTCCATTCTCTTCTTATCCCTCTGCCTTCACGCCATTTGCTTGTCGCACTACTGCCTCTTCTGTTGAATAGCCATAGCTTCTTGTTCTACGAGTGGATCTGCTCGAAACTTGCAGCTTTGTTCCTCCTCCATGCAGTTGAAAATATTTCTCTTCCCTTTGTCATGCATATGTATGCTTGTCTCAGCTACTTTTGTTGTTGCTGCTACTACTAGTGTTATCCATGATGCTGCTTCATGCTGCTGTGCTAATCACTCTACGGTAAAACCAGCCTGTTCATTGGGTCTGGAGGAATTGAGGCAATACCTCCATGAGTCCTCCTCAGACCAATGACATGCCCCATGGATCCAATTGAACTGAACTCTCATGCAGTGATCCTTCACAATGTAATGTGGGTCATACGGGTTGAAGCTTCAGAGGTCAAATAGGTACTTGTTCATTTTTTCAACCTCGACATCTTCTTGCTTGATGCTTTGGATCTCGTATAACCCAATTTGCAATAGAAGAGTGGAAAAAAGTGCCTTTTTCTTCCGCTATAGCCTAGCTGTTAATCCTGTTGACATATGATACGCTACTTCCTGCATGACAAGCACGTCCATTGCAAACTTTGGCAGAACATGTGGAGGCTTCTCCGCATTGAACACTCGGATGAACGTGCTGTTCAGTGAGGCATACCAATCTGCAATGCCTAACAATGCCTTCATCACTTCTTCTGAGATGCAGAGTGGATCCTGTTCGAGTATGAACCTGTACACTGGGGTGACAAGATGTTCGGACAACCGTATGATCAATCCTATGAAGCTGCACTCGGACAATAACTTGAAATATGTGCTCACAATAGTCTCTGTCGATGACCATGCCCACTCTAAGCCTTGGAAATCATGTCAGGCACAAACTACATCTAGAAAGTAAGAAGACATGTTAATCTCTGGATGCATGCCTTCGGGTGACTGCCGAGCCTTCATGACTTGCTCCTTCAGCTGATGAGCTAGTATGTTAGACCAGTTGCATGGTCTTCCTTCTCTAGCCAGTTGGTCTAGTGTGACCACCCAACTCTGAGGGAAGGTCTTAGTGTTTGCTTGGCCACTCAGTCAGCATGCGAATATGACCAAGTATTGGTATCCCTTCCTCAATATATTTGTCTTATAGATCTGATTGGGGGTCATCCTGAAATGATCTTGGCTCCTTTACCCAATCCTTTAGAATGTCTTTGGAGTGGCCTCTGCTGTTTGGCAAGCTGAATGGGGGAGTCATGATAGTCATGGGACCAGTCATCTAATACATCTCATCATAATCTCATGCCCAGAAGGTTGCAAGGTTCGTCACATTGACACTACTCAAGGTCATCATCTCGGGGTTAGTGTGAGACATGATCTAGTGAATCATGTCCGCCCATGGGAACGCGGGGTATCTGCATGCAATCCGGTACAAGCCAGACTTATGAATGTTCATGTACACCTAACAGTCTTCAAGGTCTTCCCAAAAAGTACCTTTGAATGTTTCATTCACCTCTTGCCACTTCAGTTTGATGTCCTTGTCTAGATACAACTTCATATCTTCATAGATCGGCAGACCAGAGGACACCTGCTCAGCTGCTGCTCTAGCTGCCATACCATCAGTGTCCTGAGATCCTGTTCTCTTGGAAGCCATTGAAACAGATGAACACATGAATGGTATGGAAACAAGGAGCATGCATGGCAAGAAATACGTCAGTGAAAAAAAAGCAAATCCGGGGAAGGACCCAACACATGCCTAGGAAACTGATGAGAAATATTGCACAAATTTCACTAGGAGGCTGAGTGAGTGGCTGCTAGAACTACGCAAAAGGCATTTTGGGCTATCTGGGAGGCTGGACTGGCTGCTGGATATGTGAAATATGCAATCCACTTAGGCAGCTGGTTCCTGGGATTGTGCAATGTGTAATTCTAGCTAGGAAGGACTGCTGGCCCAGGGACAAATTTGTGCAATTCCCTGGGCCAAGCAACCACTGTCCTCTAGAAATGCACAAAACACTCTAGGAGGCCAATGCTAGGCCAAAATGCGCAAATCTAGAGAGTAAGGTGAGCCTTCCTTCCCCATATTGTGCAATGTAGCCTTGGTGATGGCAGAGACTGGGCCAAGGTTGGCCCGACTCGCCGATGGGCAACTAAAAGCAAGGAAGTCGATGAAATGCATGGCAACACTAAGTGATAGCAGAAGTGATAAAAAATGCATGCAGAACATGAATGGAATATTCAACAAACAGATCAACATGCATGATGGTGAGGTCGTTTGCCAGTTGGACGAACGTTCGTACCAAACAGTTTCATGCATGCGACAACAATGAGATAGCAACGAAAATTGAAATAGAGCTAGGACAAGCTAGAATATATGTAAATGATAGCAGGCATTCAAAGAAATCAAGCAAACAACACTCACACAAGAGAATACACAAAAAGCAACAGAAATGCTAAAAAAAGACAAGTTGAGGCCACTTACCCGTGAATAGCTGAGCCAGATGTGTCGAAGAGTCGTAGATGTGTTGTGAGATGTCAGAGCTCCAAGATCAATGTGAATGAATGAGCTCTGATGCGTTGAATAAATAATTTTGATCTCATGACGCGCATGCCACAAATCTAGGAAAAAGTGACACTTGGAGGGAAACTTCTAAGACAACTTTGCATGTAACCCCGACTACTAAAAATAGTTCCCTAAATCATGGGATGCATTTTTTATGTTGTCTCTTGCTATTCTGGGAAGATCAAGTCATGCATGAATGCAAGTCAGGTTTCCTTGGTCCTAGGTGGAACTAGTCAACCAGACCATTCATGCATGCGAGTGCTCAACCACTCGGGAAAAATGCGCATTCCTGGCTTGGAGGTGCGCTGACTGCCAAAGGGGATTGTGAAATTTCTGGGTAGAGTAGCTGACTACTACCCATATTTGTGCAAATCCTAGGCTGAACAGCCTGCTGCTAGGAAAATTTGCACAAATCCTACTGGGAGGGTTGGCTGGCAGGATTGCGCAATCTTGGAGCCCAGTAGGCTGTCAGAGAAGATTGCACAATTCCTGGAGGGAAGGCTGGTTTCCCTCTAGGAATGTGTAATTTGCAAGGGGAACTTTCTCAACCTACACCTGGACCAAGTCCGAGTAAGAAGCTTGTGAGGGGAATGGATCGATTGTAATCGACAGGCTGCCTTTATGCGAGGAAAAAATTGAAGCTTGAGTACTTGATGAAGCAAGACAAAGTGCTGTATAAGGTTGGTTGGGAGGCTCCAAAATAGTCTAAGGAAAAAATTTGGAGGGTGGTTGTAGCCACTACAACACTTGGCGACACACTGGTAGAACTCCACCTCTTTGCATAGACCTTTTTCGCGTAAAGCAAGTCTAACACCTTTGGAAGTATTGTTTAGTTCTCAGCTCATCCTGGTTTCACACTAACTTGATTGTAAGATGTAGCATTTGCTAAGACCTTAGTTGATTGACACACATTCCAAGCCAAGGCAACACAGTTGTTTCTATTGGGGTTGAGGGGTGTATAGGTGCACAAGCAATATAGTTGTCAGAGTCTTAGTTTCATCTCTGGTGTTGCTCCACTACCAGCAAGCCTGGATAGTACCATGGTGGAGTCACATAGGAACACAAGCATGGCTCCACTACCAGCGAGGCTGGTCAGTGCTCCGGCAGAGTTACTTGCATCACCTCCCTACGTAGGAAGCCTTTCTCTTCTTTCACCTTATTTATTTTTCATTTTTCATTTTTTGACTTTTCATTTTTCATTTTCACTGTGCATAGCACTTATTCGTTTCAGAGGCGGAAGAGGGATCCCGACTTGTTGTTGGGAAAAGTATCTATTCAGAATGCCCCTATCCCACTCTAAGGTGTGACAGTGCCTTAGCAACAAACAAGGAAAACTACTTTCATATTCTTCTTTATGAAATGTAAACGAAGAGGAAGGATGTAACTAACCTGTGTCTTTCGCTAGTTTGTTGATCCAATCGCTCTCCTCTTTGTTCGCTTCTCGTTGCCTGCTCCCTTACTGGCCCAGCTTCACCAAGTTCCTGCAAGTTCAAAGAAGAAGAAAACTACCCAAAAACATAGATTTACATTCATAAATAGCTTAGGATCAGATTTAAGCTAAACATGCAAATATAACAAAGCATCATTGATATACAAGCATATAGGAGAAACTCAAATAGTTTTATTGATATGATAAGAAAGTCCAAGAGGAGATACAACCAAGTGAGTCCTGATCCAGCATCTACCTCCCAGCAAAGGAATCCCTTCCTCACCTCCAACAAAGCATAAATCACCCAATGCACTAATCTCAATCTCAAACCAACAACAATTCTCTGCAAAATACAAAATTCCAGCCTCTGGATCTCTGGGATGAGGGATCCATATATAGATGTAAGCAGAGAGGATGAGTCAGCTTAAGTTTTGACTTGTGGCTTCCCTCTGTCAGTTCTTGCTTCCACTTGGAGGCTGAGAGCCTCTTACTCATCACTGGTCGAATTCAGTGAGGCAAGTGTCATTGGAGAAGATTCTGGAAGCTTCCATTGTCTTTCCACCTCGCGGAATGTCACTGCCATTTGTCATTTCCCGCTCAGCGCACCTTGGTAGTGCATTCACCTGCATTGCAACGCACCTAGCTAGTGTACTGGGGTGCTTTGCAACGCAGGCAGCTAGTGGAGCATCTGAATTGATCCTGAATTGACTGATTCTGAGTAGTTTTTGGTGGAGAACTTTTGGGAGAAGCTGTCATTGGTTGACCTTGTTCCTTTAGGGGCAGGAACAACACTTTTAGGGACTTTGGATCCCTTGGATTATGGACATTTCATGCTCAATGCTGTAAGGCACAAAAATGTCTATAACAGTTGCCCCCTAAAGTATGAGGCCGTTTATCGGGTGAAATGCTTTATTAGGAGGATCCGAAGTTCTTTCAATGCTGGGAGGAGACCTGTAATAAGATACAATACAATACATTATTTTCATACTGTTTTCATGATCTAGCTGAGGCGGGCATTCCCATGCTCAACTTTATAAATTCATTTTTATGTACATAGGACAGACAATCGTCTGATGGTAGACTGATGATCTTGATGAAATCATCATCCTTTTGGTAGGATGATTATCTGTGCTACAATGTTGTACATGTCAATGTCTTTATTTTTCCTGAATATATATCGCAGCCCGGATGGATGAAACTAGATCCGGGGTCTTCAATCTCGTCTAGTCTTCACTCTAAGTACAAGTCGATCCATGTGAGAAATGTTTTGAAGTCGAACATGGAAAGACATCGCTTGATTACCAGTCAATGATGTAAACTGTTAACAAGCGCGAGAGGAATCACCGATAATGATAATGACCCTCAAGGTACTGCAGTACAATTCACGTGGTGTGAATAAAGGACTTGGCATCGAACACCACGCAAAATCTTTTGGTCGAAGGTCATTGATGTATACCTGTCGCCGGAAGTGAGAAACTTGCCATTGAGGCATGCAAGCTTCAAAGTACTGAAGGGGTGTTCCTAGATCAACTTCTTGGATAATGAGCTGATGTCAACAAGAAGCGATCCGTCAAAGGAGGGCCTTGATGTATCCCACATCAATGACACGGAATGGAGCAAATGATTTTGATGGAGGTGAAAACGATCTGATGATATATGGTTCAGGGTGGCGGTCATGAAAGAATGAAGTATAATGTATGGTAGTGGATGGGACACGGGTGACTTCTCTGGATGACTTCTCTTGAACATATCGACGACACTTGTATGATGGATTGGTAGCATTTACCCCAAAGGTGGATGGTATGGCGAGACCATGGTGATGTGACCGGTGAATGAAACAACCCAACCTGACTCAGGCACGGAGTGGAAGTGTCATGTTCAAGAGCGACTTGCTACCAATAAAGGTTCTTTGAGTTTCTTCCCAATTTTTCCCCAGTCATTGCTGACCAGTACCTCTTTATTTTTGTCAAGCTTGAGGAGGATAACATATGCTTGTTCTATAATTTGCCCTTCGGGCAAACCCATCGCTATGTTTTAACGAGCCTAGCAATGGTGAAACTTGTTCTCGTCTAAAGACAAGTTTGTCGCTATTAATCTTTTTAATGAGTCTAACGACAAAGATAACTCGGTCCTTTTCATTTTTAGAGAGTCTGAAAAGGAACGTAAAGGTAACTCCGGAATTCCTTTTTCGTCATCTAATCCCTTAAGTCCGAAAAAGTATAAAACAATACAGAAGGGATGAATTTTCGATAGTTTTAACGAGCCGAACAATACAAGCGCTCGATCTTTTTGTGCAATAATCCCTTAGGTCCAAAAAGATTAAAATCTAGAGGAGGGATAGCACTTCCGGTCGCTTTAACGAGTTGGAAGGCCAAAACTCGGCAATATTTTCATATTTTATGAGTCAGATGAAAAGAGCTTAAAGAAGACTCGTCTTTTGAGGAATGAGTGATAAAACGGGTAGCAGCTGATCCCAGGTAAGGGTTGGAATTTTCCAAGCACGGCAGTGTCACAAGGATGGCTAGTGAAATCACTCTTCGCAGCTGTTCCTCAAAATGGGTAAACAATCAAATGGAGGTGAATGATCGGCCAATGGAAAAGTGGAGGTGACGGTGCAAACACGACCAAGGCTTTAATGGCTGATAATGTTACATTCACGGTGGTTATTTACCGGAGGATAGTTCATTTTTTAACGAGCTTAAACGCGGCTTGAAACACTTGCTCGATCTTATGTTTATTTTTTAACGAGCATGAACTATGTGCTAAAACTGCTCGATAATCCAGTCATATGATAAGAATGTCTCATATAAGATGCCATTTTTTATGGAGCTTGCGCCTGACAAAGCTTTGCCCCGCATCCTTTCGTTATGCAAGTTCGGAAACGACTAATCCTACGAGTTTAAAGGGTTAGAGGTCCTAAAAATTTAAAAAATAAATAGCCGCCCCTTGCTTGCACTCCAAAAGGTTTGCATGCCCCCAGGTATAAAGTACGATTTCAAGGTTACCCCTCAATTTGTAGATAAAACATTTGTTCTACCAGGAAAGGCCTACCTCTTTCAGGTTATCCAAAGATTGTCTCATTTGCTCAGCAAACAAAACACTTCTTCGGCGATGTCTACCGAGATAAACAAAGATAAGCGGCAACGACCCAGCTTACATAACTTTGACAAAAGAATCTTATTCTAGAATAACCCTCTTCCAGCATGGGCGGGGTACAGACTAGTCATATTCTCCCGCGGAAACCTACCTTATACCCAAAGTTTTCCTGTCGAAGCAGACCAAGACGCATGCCCCCTGGGTTCCAGTCATATCCCTCCGAATTACTCGCGCTTATCGGGAGGACGGACCATGGGTTGAGACATTTCTTGCGTGAAGAGACCATTTAGGGATGGTATATGACTATTTGCGATGCGTGATCCGGGAAATGAAAGCTGGTCCACGAGCTCGACCACTCTTCCTTCGTGCGGAAAACACATTACTCTAAAGAGTGAGGAGACGATGGCTCCCATGCAATATATATAGTCTCGTCCAAGGAGTAGGTTATAATCCAAGGGTCCTTGAACGACCATCACGTTCATTTGAACGGTCTTCCCTTTCAATGTTATGGGCACATTGGGGAGGATCCCTAAAGGTCAACTGGTTCCTTTATCAAAGCCTGTCAGATTTCTCATCTCAGGCAAAAGCGATGGCGAACCAAGAGCTTTCCAAGCAATAGAGGAAAGGATACTCACAGATGCCCCCTCATCAATGATGGTACCAGCCATGACCATTCTGTATATTTGGACGATAATTCTGAATGGTATGCTTGTTGGCAAACGGGGTCTGCCTAGTTGGTTCCAGTCGAAGGATACAACTAGGTTGCTTGGAGGTGGGACCGAGTAGACGGCCGGGTATCGCTCTGACGAACTTCCTTCCTGCGATAAAGGAATGGGTGGATTGCCCCCGTGTTCGTCGGAGTCTGTGTTGATGAAGAGAATTTGGACGGTGTCATCCTTATCCTCTTCAGTGACTGTATCATTCAAAGATAAAACCTCTGAAGGCAATACCGGGTCAACTGCCGCCTCGACCTTTTGACTTTCGTCTGGTATGGATTCAGTTGGTTTATCCTCAATGATAGACGCTTCAGCTGACCACTTGAGCGGGCCAGCTGGGTTCTCAACTAGTGACGGACTCGGCAAGAGCTTTTTATATCCAGGAGGAAGTCGTAACGGTGAAACCGGACGATCATCCAAAACTCTTTTAGCCTCATCTAAGAAGGGACAATGGTGGAGGGCATGGTTGCCTTCACACAGTCTACAGGGAGGTCTAGTCCTCCCTTTTTGTCCTGGGACTTCACTTTCGCTAGTTGACGGTGTGCTTTCAACATGGCCATCAGAGGTTGACGACACCGGATTGTGCAAACGGGGAGACCAGTCCCTTAGTATCCGAGGGATGCAAGGACAATCTCTGTGAAAGTGGTCTCCCTTGCAAATGACACATGGCGATTTAGGCCTGGTCAGTGCTGTGTGTGGATTTTCATTAGATGACACTTGTTTTCCCTTATTTGCCTTTGGCTCCTTCTTCTTTTTCTCTTTCTTCTTCTTTTCCTTCTTCTCCTTAGGAACTTGGTTTTTAGCTTTACCAGTCCCGTCAGACGAAGAGGAAGGAAGAGAGGAAGAATTAGAGGAAGTAGAAGGTGGGTGGGAAACTCTGGATTCGTCTAATTGCTGATTCGACTGTTCAGGAATAGTGGTGTTCTGAACGACATTGGTTGAGAAGAGCCAGACTGGCAAGCCAATTGTCAGTCCTGGAAGCAACAATGTGGCCATATGGGGCACACCAACATCTCCCCAAGAGGAGAAGGGACTAGGATTTCCACCAAGGGGAATTCCTTGGTTGGTAGGCTCCATTTTTCTCAACCAAAAGATCAACGCAGGAAAAAGGGGTATGTATATTCCGTTTAAAATAAATTTTAACACGCTTTGACACAACTTTGTTTTTTCAATTTTAAAGAGTCGAGAAAAAACAAAAGATGACTCTAGTCTCCTTCGATTTTTAATGAGCCTGAAGTGACAAGTGCTCAGATGGACCTTTTCCGTTAAGGAGTCTGAAAAGGAACGAAAGGGACTGCTTTGGAGTTCTAGGTAGAGGGTGTGCCAAACCAATCGCAAAACCGCAGAATACTTTTTAGGGTACGGGCGGTCAATCTTCTCGAATGCTGTGTTCAGTGCATTGCGATCAGTAGGGCGGCCGACATGGCTTCCTATGGATAAAGGTTTTATGCCTATAGGGGTCTCCCAATATATACTCGACGGTACGTGGGAGAAAAATCCGTACTGGCACTTATCGTCTCTCAGGAGGAATCACCCAACCATCAGTGAGGCCAACAGTTACCAGGTTTTACGACGCCGGAACACGTCTCTAGCCTAGACCTCTATGTTGTGCGTTAAGTTACAAAGCGTTGTTAAGTTCATTCAATTTATTTTAGGTTGATATTTCTTAGAAGTTTGCCTTTTTGGATCACCACGAGATGTAGATACAATTCCTAAATGCAGTCTAAAGATGATAAGCAAGCTTTTATCTCTTTTCAACAATGAAAATCCTAGCTACAAGGGGAAAAGAAAGACACAATCTTTTCTCAAAGAGCAAAGAGCACACTGTAAATGCACTTTTCCTAAATCAAACCATACAAACTGTCAAAATGCAAATGCACTTGTGCATGTATTTGTTTTCACTTTCTTAATATTGATGCCTAAAAAGAAAGTTGTTGTACAAATTTGAATTCGATTTCAAGTGAAAAACACAAACAAGCTTCTTTTTCGAAATCAACAAAGTAGAGACGATTACGACACTTTATGATTTTGAAATAAACACTTGTTTCGACACTAGAAATTCATAAATTCAAACCAAAAGACAAAAGTAAAAGCGTAATCAACTGTCAACAACAAACAAACTCACTCCTAAGATCAAAACGACACTTACGACAGGTCTAGATCCAAGGGCGACAGTATGACCAGTTTACTTTTGTAATGGGAAACTGCAAATGATGTAACAAATACACAAAAACAAATACAGTTTCTTTTATACAACTGAGGCGGAATTAAGGCAAAGAAAAGGGGTTTTCAGATAGGTACGCACACTGATAACAGGCTGCAAAAAATCAGAGATAAAACTGAACAAAATGAAGCAAAGAACCACAGCTGCACAGGGCAAAGGCTGATCAACGCACCTGTTGCACAGAGAAACTGAATTGCAGCGCAGGTAGCCCTCTCGGGACCTGCGTTGAAATGCAGAACCTCTTCACAAAGCCTGCGCTGAAGCAGAAATGAGAATTGTCTCTGGGTTCTGGGTCACGGTTTGCAGTTTAATCTACGGTTTTTGGCCGGATAAAAGCTATCAATAAGGTACAATCAGAGGGATGATTTAAAGGAGGACTAAGAGCTATCACAAAAGGGGTGTCAGATCATTTGTGAGTCAACTGTTCAGATCATAAACAGGCCCAGTGAATGGACTAGAGTAGCAGATGTCTACTTTGCATTTGTAAATGGCAAATGCAGTTCGATTCACCACTCCTAAGTTTATGAGAAGAACAACAATAGAAACACAAATAAACTAACTAGATACGGTCCCCAGCGGAGTCGCCAATTTGTTGTTGGGAAAAGTATCTATTCAGAATGCCCCTATCCCACTCTAAGGTGTGACAATGCCTTAGCAACAAACAAGGAAAACTACTTTCGTATTCTTCTTTATGAAATGTAAACGAAGAGGAAGGATGTAACTAACCTGTGTCTTTCGCTAGTTTGTTGATCCAATCACTCTCCTCTTTGTTTGCTTCCCGCTGCCTGCTCCCTTACTGGCCCAGCTTCACCAAGTTCCTGCAAGATCACAGAAGAAGAAAACTACCCAAAAACATAGATTTACATTCATAAATAGCTTAGGATCAGATTTAAGCTAAACATGCAAATATAACAAAGCATCATTGATATACAAGCATATAGGAGAAACTCAAATAGTTTTATTGATATGATAAGAAAGTCCAAGAGGAGATACAACCAAGTGAGTCCCGATCCAGCATCTACCTCCCAGCAAAGGAATCCATTCCTCACCTCCAACAAAGCATAAATCACCCAATGCACTAATCTCAATCTCAAACCAACAGCAATTCTCTGCAAAATACAAAATTCCAGCCTCTGGATCTCTGGGATGAGGGATCCATATATAGATGTAAGCAGAGAGGATGAGTCAGCTTATGTTTTGACTTGTGGCTTCTCTCTGTCAGTTCTTGCTTCCACTTAGAGGCTAAGAGCCTCTTACTCATCACTGGTCGAATTCAGTGAGGCAAGTGTCATTGGAGAAGATTCTGGAAGCTTCCATTGTCTTTCCACCTCGCGGAATGTCACTGCCATTTGTCATTTCCCGCTCAGTGCACCTTGGTAGTGCATTCACCTGCATTGCAACGCACCTAGCTAGTGTACTGGGGTGCTTTGCAACGCAGGCAGCTAGTGGAGCATCTGAATTGATCCTGAATTGACTGATTCTGAGTAGTTTTTGGTGGAGAACTTCTGGGAGAAGCTGTCATTGGTTGACCTTGTTCCTTTAGGGGCAGGAACAACACTTTTAGGGACTTTGGATCCCTTGGATTATGGACATTTCATGCTCAATGCTGTAAGGCACAAAAATGTCTATAACACGACTTATTGAGAGTAGAGGAGATTGTTCCAGCAAAGAAGTAGTTTATTATATCTCTGACGTGCCTGTTGAGGTTTCCCCCCTCACCTTACTCTACTTGACTGAGTTGACAAGGGTTAACCCAAAAACAATCGACTAGAGAAGGTGACACTAGTTAGAGTGCAAGCGTTGTGTTTACACCAAGGTTCACTTCGAAGAGTACGTATTTTCCTTAGACGTATCATGGACTAAGAGTAACAAGTTCATCATACAAAGGAAAGATAACATATAACCAAGTAGCGATAGTTGTACAAGCCCTCTTATACTTTACCCAGCTTGTTTCATGAGTCACACATGGTTTCATGCGAACTAACCTACGAATGAAATAAGCGAACGAACTAACAACAAATCCAAGGAAAAGCAAAATAAAAAGTGAAAGCAAAGAAAGAAAACAAATAAGCAAGAAAACAAAGCATGTAAGCAGACAAGCATGCAAGCAAACGACTGAAAGAAAACACTACTCCTACTCCTACACTAATGGTGCACGGGCTTGATCACGTGAAGTGATACTTCCAATGTAGCCACCGGCTCATTGGTAAACCCATATTGGTGAAGGCTTGGTCTGCGAGCAACCCAGTGGTGTGAACGAGCAATCAAGAAAGATATAACAATGAAGACAACCACACTTTGTGCTTCAAAGTTCCGATGTGACATAAGTGAGTGAAAGTGCACGATCGACCGTCTGTGGACTTCTCATGGTGCTATGTGACACTATGTGCAACTTTGAAGCATAAGCACACTCCTGACTATAATATGCAAGAAAACGAAAGAAAAAAAGATAACTTGCATCGCAAAAGAGTGCTTGCAATGTAAGACTCCTCCAAAGCATGAGCATTGGGATCGTGCAGTTCGAGTGGAAGAAGTGTGATCTGTGTGTGAGATGGATCTTCAATGCATACAAATGAGTGATGAGGAGCCTTGGGCGATTGAACGATTTCACAATCGGAAGTGAGACTAACATCAAGAGAGCAAGGGCCAAACATAACCATCAGCTCGGTTTGAAGTGCCTCGACAGTTTTGGGTGTCTCAACTTCATCATCAGGTAGATCATCATACACAGGTGGCTTCAAAATATCAATTGCAATAGATTCGTTATCGTGATCAAAATTGGAAGCAAATGTATCACGACTGCCATGATCAAAAAAATCAATGAATACTTTGGCTTCCTCATGATCATATGAATCAAACAAAGGGGTAGATGTAAAGTGAACAAACTCATCCTCTGTGTTTCCGAAAATGATAGATGAAGTATCAAGTGGATCTTCAATGAATAACTTATCCTCTTTGTTGTCGAATGATGGACTAACATTCGGTGAGTCCTGCAAGTGATCAACAATGGGTGCATCTGTGGATGAAGACACACGCAAAATCATGGATGACAGGTTCACCGAAGAGGTAGGAAAGAATGGAGGGAGCTCAGATGGAGGGGATTCGTCCTTCACTGAGTGTTGATGTTCAAGCTCCCACTCATACTCTTCATGAATGACATTGCATGTTGGTTGTGCAACACCAACTTCGTTAGTGGGTTGTTCCTCGTTCACAACAAATGAAGAGTCCGGAATGGATGAACACGAGACAACATCATCTATAGGAACACCTGAGTGTGAAGACAGAGGTTGAAGAAAATAATGCATATGGGAACTCGAAGGAATCACAACCAAATCTGCATGAAAATGGAGTGGAGTGATGTTGGGAGAGTGTGAAGGATGAACAAGTGTACAAACATGATCCTCAGCATCACGGGGCGATGGTAGAACTATTGAATGAGAGGGAGGCAGACAATATGTTGAGACAGTGCCTGCTCCCATATGGGATTGTGCAGTTCCATCAATGAAGAAGGTTGAGTGAGGCTTGACATCAAGCTTTATCTTGGGACAGGAAAATTTCTTAAGATAGTACTCGAATCTTTCCTAGAGATAAGGAAACTTCATCTGGCTCCTCGAAGCTTGAAACTATAAGTCACGGAAGTGCTGCCAAAAGCAATAACGGATTCGTGTAGAGCCATTCGTTGTTGTAACAACTTCCACTCAAGATGGGCAGGATCAAAATGATAGAATGTGTCTTCAATAAGATCGTGAAGTGTGTAGGCAAGCAACAAACTATCCTGTTCATCAGTAAACTCATCTTCCTCATAAATCATGGAAAGACAATTATGTAAGTGCTCAGGCCAGGCCACTTCGCCTTCATCATCATACATGTGAGTGGACAAGAGATCAAAATTATTCCCCAAGATGGAGACATCTTCACAATTCAAAAAACACCTCGGGGGAAGAAGAATGCAAGACTCCATGGAAGATATGCAAAGGTTCAAAACTGGATGAGAGGACTCTACTTGTCATCAGGCCTTCCTTCTAGCGCTAGAAATGTTGATGGTGCTAGACCTGCCAACATGTCAAGGGGATCTCCTTGATAAGAAGTCCCAATTAGACTTCAAACCGTTTGGTGTAGGAGTCCCAATAGTGGGTTGTAAGGTAATGCCTTGATCGCGATGTTGCAAAAAGGCAAGTAGAATAACTCTGTTAGCAATAAGGGTGTGAGTAATGTAGTGAGTTAAGGAAAGTGTATGCGAGGTTCCAACACTTTGAAAGAGGAAGGAGGTGAAGGTGAGTGCCAGGTTGAAAGGGATTAGTCCCAACTCGGCTAGGAACACACAACACAAAGGACATGCACAGCGTCCGGCAGAGCAGTCCACTCGAATGCAGCAGTCACATCATACAAGGTAAGATAACTCGTACAACACTCATGGATCAGTCCAAGATGAGTGTGATGGTTTTTATAAAAGGTTAAAGGGAAAGGTCTGTCTGATGTTCAGCAGATCATTCGACACGGACGGTGATATCATTAACAACATATGCAACACATTAACAACAAGATTCATGTAATTTCATGTGAATCAGTTCATACAAAAGCACGTAAGTTAAACAACACATATCATTAAAGAAACCGGAGTAGTCCAACTACAATAACAACATATTGTTAAGTTATGGTATGTTCTATGCTTATAACAATTTACTTCTTTTTCTTATTATATTCCACAGATTAGCAATCACATGTACATAAAGTAAAGTGCAGATAGAACATTAAACGATCGGCAGAAAACAAGCCAAGACAAGAGACACAAGATGTGGCGGCTAGCCAGGGACAAACCCCACAATGTGTGGGGAAACCCTTTGATCAAATCTTCTTTTATCTTAAATAATTCAGCATAGAGAAATAGTACAATAAATCTGATTTATATCAGCAGTAGCAAACCCTAGATCAGCAGCATCAGCATTAGCGGCTTCATTATCAAACTAGGGCAGACAATATCTCACAAACCGACCGTCGGATTGACTTTATTCCACCACCAAAAGTTGTGGCTTCCAGAGGAGGTTCAGATGAACCTACAGCATAGTTCAGATGAGGAGATCTTCTATGCCACGCAGGTCAATCTTTACTTCTGCAGTTGCAGATTCAGTTTCAACAGTTTCCGGCTTCAAACTAGGGCAGTCAATATCTTGCAAATCGTTCGTCGGATTGACTTCATTCCACCACCAAAACTTGTGGCTTTCAGAGGAGATCTAGATGGACCTACAGTGTAGTTCCAAAGAGGAGATCTTCTAGGCCACACAGGTCAATCTTTGGATTTTCAGTTGCAGCTTCAGGTTCAACATCTTCCGGCTTCACATGTGTGAGAGAGAGACCCATTTCTGCGTAGTAGAGAAGAGACTCATTTCTTTGCAGTAGAGAGAGAGAGATGTGATGAGAAGAGTGAGTGCAAATGAGGAAAATTCCTCTTATATTTATACACAACGTTGGTGTTTGAATAGATGCGACTGTTGGACTTCTGAGCCTACATGAGTTGTAGGTTGGCTTGATAATAATTCCATAATCAAAATAAATTCATATCTCTATGAATACTTATCGGAATCGGATGATCTTTATATCAATCCTACACCTCTCGACGAGGAGAATCTAATAAAAATGTTATCAGTAATAAATAATATGACCCACATGAAGTTTTTCCCTGGTTGCCAATTTTAACACTCCCTCTCAACCAGGGAGAACTTCATCTGCAATCTGTCTATCGGTTGTTAGACTCGTTACTATTCATCCATCAAATGCACTGCCCTGTACAGCCTGACCCTTGCCCTGCTCTACTCTATTCTGCCTGTTTTTCTTTGTCTTGTTCTGCCCTATACTGATTAGTACTGTTTTGCTCTGTTCTTCTCTGCTCTTGCATTATTCTGTTCTACTCTGCTTTTGTCCGAATTATGAAGAAGAAGAAATGATCGAGGATTTATCATGCTGACTCAAAGTCAGTCTCAGAGTATGTACCATTGGTTCCAGACCAGTTTTAACCAACCCGAAGTCAGCGTCATAGTGAGTACAACTCCACTGGTCCTAGACCAGTATCATCCTCCACTGACTCAAATTCAGTCTCAGAGTGTGTACCATTGGTCCTAGACCAGTCTCAGCCGACCCGAAGTCAGCTTCACAGTAAGTACCACTCCTACCACTGGTCCCAGACCAGTATCACAGTCTCAACCGACCCAAAGTCAGCGTCATAGTATGTACCACTCTCACTGGTCCCAGACCAGTATTGCACTGACACGAAGTTAGTCTCGGAGTATGTACCATTGGTCCTAGACTAGTCTCAACCAACCCGAAGTCAGCATCATAATATGGTACAACTCCTACCGCTAGTCCCAGACCAGTATCATTGATCCCAGATCAATGGAAGTCATCCTAGCATAGGGAGTACAGTAGATACAATGATGTGTCCATCGGTACTACTATGGTCCCTAACTTCATTTCCCTGCTCATTGATCAGATGAGAGGTGCTTCCCATGAGTCCTAGACTGCATGGGTAGGATGCCTCGACAGGAGAACTAATCAATCCTATCCTCACAGGAGAGCACATCAATCCTGCTACAATCGCCATGGACAACACATCAATCCAGGACTCACAGGAGAACACATCAATCCTGCTACAATCGCCATGGAGAACACATCAATCCAGGCCTCACAGGAGAACACATCAATCCTACTACAATCGCCATGGAGAACACATCAATCCAGGCCTCATAGGAGAACACATCAATCCTGCTACAATCGCCATGGAGAACACATCAATCCAGGCATCACAGGAGAACTAATCATCCTGCTACACAGGAGAGTGAATCATCCTATTCCACAAGAGAGCGAGTCATCTTGTCCCACAAGAGAGTGAATCATCTTGTTCCAGTGTGCACCACCAGGGGAGGGTGAGTCACTCTGTGGTCGTATGTTGCTCCAGTAAGACCCGCAAGTCCTTAGAGCTCCCAGAGCTCAATGTATGCAACATGCAAGATCCTTGTACAAGGGTTTCTTGATGACTCCAAGTCGTTTGGGAAAATCACAGATTAGATCTTTCCTCGAGGATTTGACAAGGTGTATCGACCTATACATCATATTAATGTGATGGAACCTCCTTTCTCATCGACTTACCATATCCCAGATGATGTTTATCTGCTGGAGCAATTGACAAATACGAGATTCCTCAATAATTGAATCCCACCTCTGGTTGTTACAGAGAATCACAATGGTATGTGTTCAAACAGCTCACTGAAGAATTTGCCCAACCAGGCAGCTTCATACGAGATCATACTCGTAGATATGTATCTGGTCTTGGTGGTGCTTATGGCAACTGACTTCTGCTTCCTGCTCATCCATTATATCGAAGCAGAATCCAAAGAGAACAACACTAAAAAGTGCTCCAGTGATCCTCCACACTACCTGTCTAATCAGCATTCAAATAATCATGCAGTTTCATATTTCCAGTAGTGTATCTCAATCCATTAGTAATTGTGCCATGAAGATATCTTAGAAGATTATTGGCATCAATGCAGTGAGGCTCAACCAAATATGAGCTCACAGTGCTAACTGCAAAACATATGTTCGGACGGAGGTTCACCAAGAACATCAACGCGAATGAGTTTTTGAAACTCAGAGGCATTTCCCAAATCTGGTTCGACATCACTACCATATAACTTCTAAAAGTTAAGATCCTCGAGGTAGTCATAGGCTTGCAGTCCATCATACCAAATATTTCCAATATCTTTACCACATATTTTCCTTGAGATAGGAAAATTTCCCTTGGCTTCTGCCATACTTCAAGTCCTTGGTCCTTCATTTCAAATTCAGAAGCCAACTCCCTCTTACATTTGTGAATGAGAGGGTCTGCACCTATTAGAAAGAGGTCATCCACATATAGCACCAGTATGAGAGGCTTGTTATCTTCAACCTTAAAGTAAAGGTTAGGATTGACTTCACTCCTAGTGAATCCCAGTTTCATCAAGTAGCTGTCGACCCTCTCATACCATGCTCAAGGTGCTTGCTTTAGCCCATGGAGAGCCTTATTCAACCTGCATACATGAGATTTTCAATCATAAATTTCAAATCCTTCAGGTTGCTCCACGTTGACCTCTTCTTTGATCGAGCCATGTAAGAACACAGTCTTGACATCCATCTGATGTAGGTTCCATCCTTGTGAAGCGACAAGGGCTATGATCGAGCGGATGGTCGTATATCTGGAAACAGGTGCAAATATCACATCATAGTCTATACCTTCCTTCTGGGAGAAACCACGAGCAACAAAACGAGCCTTATACTTTTCCATACTTCCATCTGCTACATGCTTTATCTTGTAAATCCATTTGGAAGTAACAACTGTCTTGTCCTGGGGTCTGGGAACTACTTCCCAGACATCATTCTTCATGATAGACTCATATTCTTCGGTCATAGCATCCTTCCATACTTGATGCTTGACAGCATCTGAGAATGATGAAGGCTTGTTTTGTATGATCGTGCTCATGATGGTCAGGTATCCCTGATACCTATTAGGTTTCTTACTTTCATGAAAGGTTCCTCGGGGTGCAGCATGTCCTTCAGCATCATCAATTAGCCCCCCTAAGCCATGAAGGCCACTTCCTAGAAGAGGAAGGCTCATGTGGAGGAGGATCAATCGGATCCATGGGTTCTTCTACATCAGGCATTAATACATCATCTACCCATAGACATCTTCCACAATCGTACGGTTCTTCCTTTCCGCCACACCATTCTGCTTAGGATTATGTGGTGTAGTAGTCTCCCTCTTAATGCCAGCCTTAGATATGCCTGAGTGAACCAACTGTAATATATCAGAGGTCTTGCTTTGGCTTGAGGGGAATGGTTCCCTTTTGAGCTTTCCTTCGGCACATCCCGGACATACACCTTCTTTCTCTACTTGGAATTTGGGCATCCCTGTTACCATTTGTCTTAAATCGGGTAGAGATTTGTAATGAAGGTGGGCAAACCTCCGATGCCAAAGTTCGAATTGAAGAGTTATGTCACAAGACATGACACCTAGCGGACTTCCATCGACCTGATATAATGAATCAACACTAAACCCAAGAGTAAAGGAATCTTTAACATTATTTTTCCATATACATACCTTGCCATTGCTGAAGGTTACCTTGTAGCCTTTGTCTTCCATTGCCGAGATGGACACCAGGTTCTTTCAGAGGTCAAGTGCATTTAATACATCCTAGAATTTCTAGCCTTCTTGAATGGTTGTCCTCTTCCTTGATTCTCAGCTCTCCTCTTACCTTTGCTGTTGAATTTGTCATTCCTTTTATTTGCCATCAGAGGGATTTTGATCATCGTCCCGGTGTGAGTCCTTTCTATTAGGGCACTCCCTTGCATAGTGACCTGCTTTATCGCAGATGGAACATCGTCCTTTTCTTCCAACCTTAGGTCCAGCCTTTCCTTTTGATTTAGTCTCAGAATTATTTCTTTTCTTAGAATGAGAAGAAAAGGCAGCAGGAGGACCTTTAGGCATGGGCATTTCTTGCTCTTCTTCCCTTGTTTCTTCTTGAATGCATCTAGCCATTAATTCCTCGAAACCAGGAATTACATTATAGTTCAGAAGAGTAGTCCTGAACACGTACCATTCAGATGGTAATCCTACAAGAGTCGTGAGTGCCATTTCCCAGTCTATCGTAGATTTCCTTGGAGGCTTCCAGTTTAGAGATGTATGGCACCAAGTGCTTGTCGATAGAATCCCGGATGATCTTCTATTTTGACTTCTTCGGTTTTCCATTTGTTCCATGTAGCAGCGAATGCATTTGATGGAGGCTCAACAATTTTGCCTCTTACATGGTCCAGCACTCCTAGATCTTCTAGGGTTAGATCATAGACATCTTCCATGTGTGATAGTCATCTTTCTCACAGTGCTTGTCTTCGGTAGGAAAGAGTGTTGAGGACCCCATATATCTTGTAGGATAGCCTTGCCAATCTTCTCTTCGATGATTGCTCTTGCTCTTGCTCAGGCTTTAATCTTCACCTCAGCTCCGTTTCCATGTTTAGTTATGGCATGTTCTATGCTTATAACAATTTACTTCTTTTTCTTATTATATTCCACATATTAGTAATCACATGTACATAAAGTAAAGTCCAGATAGAACATTAAATGATCGACAGAAAACAAGCCAAGACAAGAGACACAAGATGTGGCAGCTAGCCAGGGACAAACCCCACAATGTGTGGGGAAACCCTTTGATCAAATCTTCTTTTATCTTCAATAATTTAGCAGAGAGAAACAATACAATAAATCTGATTTATATCAGCAGTAGCAAACCCTAGATCAACAGCATCAGCATTAGCGGCTTCATTATCAAACTAGGGCAGACAATATCTCACAAACCGACTGTCGGATTGACTTTATTCCACCACCAAAAGTTCTTCCAAAGGAGGTTCAGATGAACCTACAGCGTAGTTCAGATGAGGAGATCTTCTAGGCCACGCAGGTCAATCTTTACTTCTGCAGTTGCAACTTCTGTTTCAGCAGTTTCCGGCTTCAAACTAGGGCAGTCGATATCTTGCAAACCGTTCATCAGATTGAATTCATTCCACCACCAAAAGTTGCGGCTTTCAGAGGACATCCAGATGGAACTACAGTGCAGTTCCAAAGAGGAGATCTTCTAGGCCACGCAGGTCAATCTTTGGATCCGCAGTTGCAGCTTAAGGTTCAACAGCTTCCAGCTTCACATGTGAGAGAGAGAGACCCATTTCTGCGCAGTAGAGAAGAGAGTCATTTCTGTGCAATAGAGAGAGAGAGATGTGATGAGAAGAGTAAGTTCAAATGAGGAAAAATCCTCTTATATTTATACACAAATTTTGTGTTTGAATAGATGCGACTGTTGGACTTCTGAGCCTACATGAGTTGTAGGTCGACTTGATAATAATTCCATAATCAAAATAAATTCATATCTCTATGAATACTTATTGGAATCGGATGATATTTATATCATTCCTACACCTCTCGATGAGAGGAATCTAATAAAAATATTATCAGCCATGAATAAGATGACCCACATGAAGTTTTGCCCTGGTTGCCAATTTTAACACATATGCATGAAAATGTTCTGGCTCTTATTATATAAAGAAGTGTAAATCACAATCACACAATAAATCCATGTAAACATGCTAGCCCCAACAATGGAATGTTACAGCCACATCCGCCTGCTCCTCCAAAGAGATGTACTAGCTCTGTGCAGTGGAGAAGCCAAGGCGCATTACAATACTATCCAAGCCTTCTTCAAAATAGTCTTCGTAGAAGCTTGGCTGAACAAAATCCTATACAATGAGTTATGAGGGAATATTTATAACAAAGGTTGGGGTGACTTTTGACATTCCCGTTTGTGACCATTCAACTACCCTCATGACTCTTCACTTACTCTATGACTGTTACATCCACTCTTGACACTTGAATTACACTTGACATGAATCAACATTACATTGCACATGTACCCATGTGAACAATGGCTTGGACAAGTCAAACTAAACATCATTCGGACTTAGAAAACCATAGAAATCCAACTGCTCGACATTCTCATGCTGATCAACTGTGACATATTGATGCTAAGATTGGTAATCCTTAAGAGTGTCTGTGCGTTCTGCTATGACATCCGTTTGAAACCTGAACCTTGCCTCCATAGCATCTGGGTACACTGATAGGGCTCCTCTGTCAAACTCGTCTGTGAGCATGCGCATCATTGTCTTTAGTGTGGCCGGATCAGCAACATACTTCTGCATGATGTCTGTACTGATAGGAAAGTCTGGGATAGTGGCAGTGTGCACTGATAGGGCTCCTCTGTCAAACTCGTCTGTGAGCATGCGCATCATTGTCTTTAGTGTGGCCGGATCAGCAACATACTTCTGCATGATGTCTGTACTGATAGGAAAGTCTGGGATAGTGGCAGTGTACACTGATAGGGCTCCTCTGTCAAACTCGTCTGTGAGCATGCGCATCATTGTCTTTAGTGTGGCCGGATCAGCAACATACTTCTGCATGATGTCTGTACTGATAGGAAAGTCTGGGATAGTGGCAGTGTGCATCAACTCATCGAAGTATGAGTCAAGCTCCTGCTAGACCTGCTTCTTGGTCTTCGCCTGAGTGAGGATCCCAAGTGATGGGATCGCATGGGTGTGACTATGACCTCCATGCTTTTGAATACTCATGCATAAGAAGCCTATATGCTAGTGATGAGTTGTGGTAGGTCATAATAGTTTCGGACTTGACTCCAGATACGTGGTTGCATCTCGACCGCATTGGCCTTCATCATCTTTTCCAAGTGAAGCGGGGCTCCCTCGTACTTCATCATCCATGCTCGCATGTTATCAATAACAGTATGTATGCTCTTCAAGATGCGTACTCTTCTTGCACATCGTTGCTGCCATCCATGGAGATGAATGACTGCTTGATGCACGGTACCAAACTTGGAGTACAATGCTCGCATAACTGTGTCCAAGGAAAATACTTCATCTAGTATTGCCTTCTTCAGTTTAGCTCAGGCGAACATTGTCACCATGTCTCCTCCTTGCTTGGCCACCTGTAGTTCCTTCACCATTCACTCATTCTTAGCTATGAGAATGCAGACACTTGAGCTAGTGGCTTCAACATATACTCTCTTTGGATCAGCCAAGATAGTTGGATGCTTGTGCACATCAGTCATGATCTATTTCTCTTCAAATTGTGCAAGGGATGTTTAGTCTTCCGGAGTTGGTACTCTCTGAGACTACACAACTCTGTGATGAGATTTTTCAAAGGAGATGTTGTGCATCTCTGATTTTGGTTAACCACCAAGGATCTCAGTGCCTCCTTGGTCATCCAAGACTTTCTCATCATCTGGATGCATTGAAGTAGGTGAGTCGACCTCTCTTTGGTGAGGCATGAGGTTAATGTCCTGTTCAAACTCTTGCTGCTCCATGTCTACATCCAATTGTTCAAGGGCCTATTCTATCTCCTGAGCAAATTCTTACCCATGCGAGGGTTCACCATGCTTGCTTGATTCTAGCTGTTCTGAAGAATCAACTACTTGTATGGGTGCTTCTTCATTTGTTTGCATGTGATGCACCTGTTACTAAATCTGCTACTGCTGCACTTCCTTCTCCAATTGGCACAACTCTTGTTCTTTCTAGAGTTTCTCACTTAGCTCATGCAACTCCTTCTCTACTTCTTCCATTCTCTTCTTATCCCTTTGCCTTTGTACGATTCACTTGTTGCATTGCTACCTCTTTTGTTGAATAGGCATAGCTGCTTGTTCTACAAGTGGATCTGATCGAAAATTTCCACTTTGTTCCTCCTCCATGTGGTCGACAATCTTTCTCTTCCCTTTGTTGCACATAGGTATGCTTGGCTCTGTTGTTTTTGCTGTTGCGGCTACTACTGGTGTTCTCCATGATGCTGCTTCATGCTGTTGTGCTAAGCATTCTACAATGAAACCGACCTGTTCATTGGGTCTGGAGGAATTGAAGAAATACCACCATGAGTCTTCCTTGACCCAATGACATGCCCCATGGATCCAATTGAATTGAGGTCTCATGCAGTGATCCTTCACAATGAAATATGGGTCATACGGGTTGAAGCTTTGTAGGTCAAATGGGTACTTCTTCATCTGTTTAGCCTCGACATCTACTCGCTTGATGCTCCGGATCTCATATAACCGAATCTGTAATGGAAGAGTGGGCCAATGTGCCTTCTTCTTTCGCTGTAGCCTAACTGTTAATCCTGTTGAGATATGATACGCTACTTCCTGCATGACAAGCATGTCCAACACAAACTTTGGCAAAACATGCAGAGGCTTGTCCGCATTGAACACTCCGATGAACGTGTCGTCCGGTGAGGCATACCAATCTGTAATGCCTAACAATGCCTTCATCACTTATTCTGAGATGCAGGGTGGATCCTGTTTGAATATCAACCTGTACACTAGGGTGACAAGAGGTCGCACAGTCATATGATCACTCCTCTGAAGTTGTACTCGAACAATAACTTGAAATATGTGCTCACAACAGTCTCCGCCAGTGACCATGCCCACTATAAGCCTGGGAAATTGTTGGAAACAAATTGTCATTGATGTCAATATGGCAATATTCGAGGAGCAGATAGAGATAAGAAGAGTAGAAAGAGCCAAAGAAGAGGAGCACATAGAGCCATCAGAGCAGATGGAGAGGAGAGGAGCAAATATACCACAGATAACACTATCAGGAGCCATCGGGAGCCATATAGGCCACAAAAGCTTATTGGATGCTAGCGATTACACTATCGGAAGCTTATCGGGCCTGTAAAGCCCATATATGCGTTTAATACATTATCATAGCAAAAACCATATAAATATGCATTAAGGTAAATGGAGGCGGAATACTATGAATCCCCGGCAAATACACTATCAGAGTTGCACAGATGGATGGCAAATACAGCATGATGGGCAGATCCAACGGTCACGAGCGATAAAGTTGCATGCAGGTTAACGAGCGGGAGGATGCGCGGAAGAGGGATGCGGGCCGTCGGATCAGGGCACGGTGGATCCAATGGTGATCAGGAGCGGAAGTCGCGTGGAGGTTAACGGCCGGGGGATAGGCGGTTCCGCAGGCGGGCGGTATTCCCCACATTGTCTACGGAGCAATGGAGATATCCGTATATGACTACGCGATCCAGTTTTTTCACGACACGTGGCAGACAAAAACCACTGTCTCCGCGGGCTATCGCGTGCGCAAATTTGCGAGGCAGGAGCTGCGAACACCGTCAGATCTTGTGGCGGATGATCGAATGGCTAGGATAATCGTGCGCGTTTTGGGGTTTGCAATGGTAGGGTTTTTCTCTGCAAACTCCTTTGTCGACAGTAAGCTCATAGTGGGTTCTAACGACCTCTTCAACTTGGAAATTTAGAGTAAAAGCATCTGCTTTAGCACCATATCCACTCAGAAGCTGATTATTGTTCAAGGTTCATTTATCAGGTCACTCTTTGGCTTAGCATGGGTACTGAAAGGCTTAGCGCACTTCCTCAACCATTCCAACCGAGGGTTTTGACATCTAGGTGCTTTCTGGACCACTGAGGTTTTATAAGATTGATTGGGGTTTTACTAATGCAGAGGACAACCCCAGAACCGTTTCTATTATGACTTTTAGGCTTTTTGTTGCGAGCTAGGGATTTTAAGTTGACACTGAACTGAACTCGATCTTTGGAAGAAGTGACAACTTCTCCAGCTTTCCAAACAATATTTTACTTCCTCTGTAATTTATATTTGTCAGCTATCATTTTCTTTTGATTAACATTAAAATCAAGCGAGTCAGAGGAAACAACAACGACTGAGGAGGAAGCCTAAGAGTCGGTGTAAGCGGAAACGAATGGACAAAGGCATGGGAATGTATAAAATAGTAGAAACAGAGAACTGCTGGTGCAGTTATGGTGGTGAAGAACCCGAGGGTGAGATAGTAGAAGCAGCAGAGGCAAAAGAGGCAGAAAAAGCAGCAGAGGCTGTAGAGGCAGCAGAAGCAGTAGAGGCAGGAGAGCAGGAGTGAGACAACCTCAGCTGAATAGAGTGCAGCAACATACCTATTTATACCAAGGTTGGGTTGGAGCCCAAGAGGTTGGAGCCTCAGAACTGAACAGGACTGAAGTCATTGGGGTAGGTGCTCCTAAGTGTAGAACCACTGCAAAACAGAGTTGGTGCTCTGGAGGTTGGAGCCTCACTGAAGTCCAAGTTGGAGCTTGGCAACTATTCACAATCAGATTTATACTTATATTGTATTTATTTCTTTGCATTGTCTTGAGTTTTAATAAAAGCATTAAATTCAGTTGTTGATTTCTGTGTTCTGTGTATACATATACATATCTATATAGGTTGTTAGCAATCACTAGAACAATTAAAAAAAAATAATTAGTAAGAAATACTGATTCACCCCCCCCTCAGTATTTCCAACAATTGGTATCAGAGCCAAGTTTCTTCATACTAGCCTAACAGCGTGAAGAAGTATTTGCAGCCATAATGAGAAACGATGAAGCATCAAGAAGACCTCCTTTGTTCGATGGCACTAACTTTGGTTTCTGGAAGAAAAGAATGACTTACTACTTAATGTCCCTTGGACCTGAAGTCTGGAATTTTGTTCAAAATGAATACAAAACTACTTCCACTCTTCCAAAAGACCAAGACAAGAGGAAAGCCTACATCGCAAATGCAAAGGCCATGAACTCCATCACTAGTGGAATCACTGATTCTGAGTTTACAAAAATCATGCACTGTACCTCGGCCAAAGAAATGTGGGAGAAGCTAGTTGGCTTGTACGATGGAGACTCAAAAGTAAAAAAGGCAAAGCTTCAAACTCACAGAAGACAATTTGAAAGTTTGAGGATGGAAGATGAAGAAGATATTGCAACATACCTCCTCCGAGTAGCTGAAGTAGTAAATTCCCTGAAAGGATTGGACGAAAAAGTTGAAGAAAGTACCATTGTTCAAAAGGTATTAAGGTATCTTCCAGATAGGTTTGACTCCAAAATAAGCACTATAGAAGAAGCAAAGGATCTAGATACCCTCAAAATGGATGAACTCCATGGAATTCTCACTACCTATGAAATGAGGAAAGGTGGCCCAAGCTCCAAAGATGCAGCATTCAAGGCCTCAAGGTCAAAGAAGGGGAAAGAAAGGAATGACTGTAGTGATGAGTTAGATGTGGAATCTGAATTGGCTCAATTTGTACGAAAGCTAAAGAAAGGATCTAAGCTTAAAGGCAAGTATCCTCTTATCTATTTTAAATGTGGTAAAATAGGTCATTATGCAGCAAAATGTCCTCATAAACATGACAATGATGATGAAGGAAATTCTAAAAGAATGGCACATAAAAAGAAAGGGTTCAATAAGAAAAGCTTCTTCTCCAAGCAAGATGAGTCTGATGAGGATGAGTTTATGGTCATCAAAAGGAAATTAGATGAGGAAAGCAATCATGATGAATGCTAAGAATCATTATTCATGGCACTCGTAGATGATGATGACTCAGGGCTAGAAGGAAATGTAGATGAATTGTTAATAAGTGCCATTGAAGAAAATGAGAAACTACGGAAAAAAATCATTTCTCTCAAAGTGGAAAATGAGGAAATAAGAAGGAGAGAAGATCTCTTGGAAGCAAAGCTTAAAGAAAAGGAAGAGACTTGTGAAGAACACGAAACCGAAATAGTGTCTCTGAGAAAGGAGTTGGAGCAAATTAAAAAGGGCTGTAAAAGCTCTCAAATACTTGAGACTATTCTGAAAAATCAAAAACCTCAACATGACAAGTTTGGAATAGGTTTCAAAGGAGAATCCTCAAGCACTAAGAATAATGCGAAAAGCTATGCCGATGCACTTTCCTGCAATCCAAAAGATGAAAAGTGCACCCCAGATCCCAAGAATGAAGAGAGAATTACTCCAAAGAAGAATGTGGAGTCGAATCATGGACACTACAACAAATACAAACCTGTACTCCACCAAGGGCCCATCGCAAATCCAAAGAATGAGGGAGGAGTAATTCCCAGGAAGGAAATCGACTCAAACCGTGGTTGCTTCAACAAGTACAAAACCATTTTTCTTGGATAGTGCTTTCACTGTAAAAACTTCGGTCATCAAGCCAGACATTGTATGGCTCGCAGAAGTGAAAAGACAAAGCTAAAGGATAGAATATTCAACTCATATGCCCCCAAAAGGCAGGGACAAATCAAAACCTTTAATTCATTTGATCCCTTGACAAAATTTGATCTGATTTTCTCTTTCTGCTACAAAAATGGACACTATGAACAAGACTACCCACTCAAAGGAAGAAAGACAAGTAGCAAGAACTCCAACATGGACAAATGCGGCCTGGCTCTATATGCTCAAAATAATGGAAACCAGTGGTTTATAGATAGTGGGTGCTCCAGACACATGACAGGAGACAGAAGGAAGTTTGTCTCACTGAGCAAAAAGGAAGGGAATGTGTCCTTTGGAAGCGGATCTGGCAGAATTGCAGGAAAAGGAACAGTTACTCTGATCAATGGAAAAGGAAAAGCTCAAGATGCTCTACTGGTTGATGGACTCAAACACAACCTCTTGAGTGTCAGCCAAATCTATGATCAAGGACATAAGGTTGTTTTCAACACCAAAGAATATGAAATAAGGAACTCTTCCTCAGGGAAACTTGTGGCAAAAGGGGTGAGGACACCAGAAAACATTTACATTCTGAACAAGATTCAAGAAAATAAATGCTACCTGAGTCAAACAGATGAGAGTTGGCTGCCGCACAAGCGACTTGGACATACAAGCTTCGAAAATCTGATTAATATCAGCAAGATCAAAGCTGTACGAGACATCCCAAGGCTGTTCAAACCAAATCAAGTAGTATGTGGTCCATGTCAACATGGAAAGCAAACTAGAATCAACCACAAGACAAAGGAACACTCTACATCAAAGCCCTTAGAGATCATCCATCCTAATGTATGTGGGCCAACTAGGAATCAAGCACTCCAAGGAGAAAGGTAATTTGTGTAATTTGTTGATGATTATACTAGAATGATGTGGATATATTTCATAAAGTATAAATCTGAAACTTTTGAGTGTTTCAAGAATCTAAAAGCCCTTGTAGAAAATGAAAAAGATTAAAAAATTAAGTGCCTCAGAACAGACAAAGGAGGAGAATTCACATCAAATGAGTTTAGTGAGTTCTGTAATATTCATGGAATTAAAAGGGAATTCTTGACTGCTAGAACACCTCAGCAAAATGGGGTAGTTGAAAGAAGAAATCGAACAGTCCAAGAAATGGCAATAACTATGCTATTAGCAGCAGACTTACAGCCTAGATTCTGGAGAGAAGCAGTAGAGATAGCTGTCTAGACACTGAGTCGAACTCAATTAAGACCAAATTGTGATAAAACTCCTTATGAGCTATGGAAAGGAAGACCTACTTTGGTGAAGTACTTCAAGATCTTTGGAAGCAAGTGCTTCATAAAAATAAATGATGGTTCACCAGGAAAGTTTGATTCTCGAGTTGATGAAGGGATATTTCTTGGATACTCTACACGGAGCAAGGCTTACAAGTGCTACAATTATCGACTGAAGAAAATAGTGGAAAGCATTGATGTAAAGGTTGATGAAGATCTTCCAGTAAAGGAAATTGAAGAACATGAATATGACTCTCTCATTGAAGAAGAAGAACCTAAATAAGAAGAAGTAGATGAGGAAGAAGAAGAAGAAGAAGAAGAGGAAAGAGAACCACCTAATACCCCTTCTAAGATGAAGTATGTCCAAAGACACCATCCAGAAGAGCAGATCATTGGCGATAAAGATGAAGGTGTGTAGACCCGAAGAAGGATAACAATTACACCCAAGAGAAAAGTCATTGCCCTCCTATCTATGATAGAACCAGAAACATTTGCAGAAGCAAGTAAGGATCCTCATTGGGTAAAAGCCATGGAAGAAGAAATGACCCAAATTGAGAAGAACAAGACATGGGAGCTGGTACCTCGTCCAAAGGACAAAAACATAATAGGAACCAAATGGGTGTTCAAAAATAAAATGAATGAGGAAGGACAGGTTATCAGAAACAAGGCAAGACTTGTCTGCAAAGGCTATTCACAAATTGAAGGAATTGACTTTGAAGAGACATTTGCACCAGTGGCCCGTATGGAAGCTATCAGGATGTTCTTGGCATTTTCTTGCTCAAAAGGATTCAAAATCTATCAAATGGACGTGAAATCAGCGTTTCTAAATGGGGAACTCAAGGAGGAAGTCTACATGGAGCAGCTAGAAGATTTTGATCTAACAGCAGGAAAGGACTTAGTTTGTAAGTTGAAAAAGGCTTTATATGGGTTGAAACAAGCTCCTAGAGCTTGGTACACAAGACTTGATCACTATCTACAACGACAAGGCTTCAAAAAGGGAGTGGCTAGAAGCAATCTATACATAAAGACAGATCAAGATAAGTTACTAGTTGCTCTTGTTTATGTCGATGATCTGATTTTTGCTAGTAATAATGATGAAATGAGACATGAATTTTCTCAAAACATGTCAAAAGAGTTTGAGATGTCAATGATAGGAGAGCTATCCCACTTCCTTGGACTTCAAGTATCTCAAACTAGAGCAGGATTGTGTATATCTCAAACCAAATATCTAAAAGACATGCTCAAAAAATATGGAATGGAGGATTGTGCACCCATGAGCACACCTATGACCACAAAATGCAAACTGAGCAAAGATGATGACTCCCCTCTAGTAGATGCAACTCATTACAGGTCAATGATTGGAGCCCTTCTATACTTAACAACTACATGACCAGACATAATGCAAGCAGTAGGAATGGTGGGAAGATTTCAATCTGCTCCCAAACAATCCCATTTATTAGCTGTAAAAAGAATTCTCAGATATCTAAAGGGAACTTCTGATTTCGGTCTTTGGTACCCAAAGGACTCAACACTGATTGTAACTACATACACCGATTCTGATTGGGTTGGAAGTATAGATGATGAGAAAAGCACTAGTGGAAATGCATTCTTCCTAGGAGACTGTTTGGTATCCTAGCTCAGCAAAAACTAGTCATCCATATCATTATCCACAGCTGAAGCTAAGTATATTGCTGCAGCAGACTGTTGTTCTCAGATACTATGGATGAAGGAAGATCTAAAATATCTCGACATATGTATAGATCAACCAATTTCCATCTATTGTGACAACACAAGTGCTATCAATCTTAGCAAAAATCCTGTGATGCACTCAAGAACCAAATACATACCAATCAAGTATCATTTCCTCCGTGAAAAAGTAGCTGAAAAAAACATCATCCTGGAATATATCAATACTAAGGAGCAAATAGCTGATATTTTCACAAAACCTCTTCCTCGAGAAGCATTCGAACATCTGCGTCAAAATATGGGGGTTATTTCTTTATCATCACTCAAGTTCATTCATAAAGATGTAGCAGGATAGGGGGAGCAGTTTGACAGGAGGAGTCCATATGCATCCCTTTGCCATTGATGTCAAAGGGGGAGAAAGCAGAAGAATATTGCCATCAATAACAAAGGGGGAGATTTTTGGACACAGATTGTCATTGACGTCAATATGGCAATATTCGAGGAGTAGATAGAGACAAGAGGAGCAGATAGAGCCAAAGAAGAGGAGCACATAGAGCCATCAGAGCAGATGGAGACGAGAGGAGAAAATATACCACAAATAATGCTATCAGGAGCCTTCGAGAGCCGTATAGGACACAAAATCTTATCGGATGCTAGCGATTACACTATCGGAAGCCTATCGGGCTTGTAAAGCCCATATATGCATTTAATACATTATCGAAGTAGAAACCATATAAATATGCATTAACGTAAACAGAGGTGGAATACTATGAATCCTCAGCAAATACACTATCAGAGTTGCGTAGATGGACGACAGATACAACATGACGGTAGATCCAACGGTTGCAGGAGAAAAAGATGCACGTAGGTTAACGAGTGGGAGGATGGACGGAAGAGGGATGCAGGCTGTCAGATCAGGGTGCGGTGGATCCAAGGGTGATTGGGAGCAGAAGTCGTGCAGAGGTTAACAGTCGGGGGACAGGCGGTTTCGCGGGTGGGCGGTATTCCTCGCACCGCCTACGGAGCAATGGTGGTATCCGTATATGACTGCATGATCCAGTTGTTTCGCGACATGTGGTGAACAAAAACCACTGTCCCCGCGGGCTATCGTGTGCACAATTTCGCGGGGCAGGAGCTACGAACGCCGTCAGATCTTGTGGCAGATGATCGAACGACTGGGATAATCACACACGTTTCAGGGTTTGCAATGGTAGGGTTTTTCTCTGCAAACTCCTCTGTTGACAGTAAGCTCATAGCGGGTTTCGACGACCTCTTCAACTTGGAAATCCAGAGTAAACACGTCCGCTTTGGCACCATATCCACTCAGAAGCTAATTATTGTTCAGGGTTCATTTATTAGGTCACTCTTTGGCTTAGCATGGGTGCCGAAAGGCTTAGCGCACTTCCTCACCCATTCCAACTGAGGGTTTTGACATCTAGGTGATTTCTGGACCACTAAGGTTTTATAAGATTGATCGGGGTCTTACCGCTGCAGAGGACAACCCCAGAACCATTTCTATTATGACTTTTAGGCTTTCTGCTGCAAGCTAGGGATTTTAAGTTGATACTGAACTCTACTACTTAGTGGACTGAACTCGGTCTTTGGAAGAAGTGACAACTTCTCCAGCTTTCCAAATAGTGTTTTACTTCCTCTGTAATTTATATTTGTCAGCTATCATTTTCTTTTGATGAACATTAAAATCAAGCGAGTCAGAGGAAACGACAACGACTGAGGAGGAAGCCTAAGAGACGGTGTAAGCAGAAACGAATGGACAAAGGCATGGGAATGTATAAAACAGTAGAAATAGATAACCATTGGTGTGGTTATGGTGGTGAAGAACCCGAGGGTGAGATAGTAGAAGCAGCAGAGGCAAAAGAGGCAAAAAAATTAGCGGAGGTTGTAGAGGCAGCAGAAGCAGCAGAGGCAGGAGAGCAGGAGTGAGACAACCTCAGCTGAATAGCGTGCAGCAACATACCTGTTTATACCAAGGTTGGGTTGGAGCCCAAGAGGTTGGAGCCTAAGAACTAACAGGACTGAAGTCATTGGGGTAGGTGCTCCTAAGTGCAGAACCACTGCAAAACAGAGTTGGTGCTCTGGAGGTTGGAGCCTCACTGAAGTCCAAGTTGGAGCTTGGCAACTATTCACAATCAGATTTATACCTATATTGTATTTATTTCTTTGCACTATCTTGAGTTTTAATAAAAGCATTAAATTTAGCTGTTGATTTCTATGTTCTGTGTATACCTATACATATCTATATAGGTTGTTGGCAATCACTAGAACAATTAAAAAAACAAAATTAGTAAGAAATACTAAGTCACCCCCCCTCTCAGTATTTCCAACAGAAATCATGTCAGGCACAAACTGCATCTAGAATGTAGGCAGACATGTCAATCCCTGCATGCATGACTTCGGGCAACTACTGAGCCTTCGTGACTTGCTCCTTTAGCTAATGAGCTAGTATGCCAGACTAGTTGCATGGTCTTCCTTTTATAGCCAGTTGGTCCAGTGCGACCACCCAACTCTGAGGGAAGGTCTCAGTGCTCGCTTGGACACTTAGTCGGCATGCGAATATGACCAAGTATTGGTATGCATTCCTCAATATATTCATCTTATAGATTTGATTGGGGGTCATCTTGAAATGAGCTAGATCATGTACCCAATTCTTTAGAATGTCTTTGGAGTGGCCTCTGTTGTTGGGTAAGCTGAATGGTGGAGTCATGATAGTCATGGGCTCGGTCATCTGATACATCTCATCATAATCTCGTGCCTAGAAGGTTGCAATCTTCGTCCCCATGACACTGCTCAAGGTCATTGTCTCAGGGTCAGTGTGAGAGACGATCCAGTGAATCATGTCCGCGCATGGGAACGTAGGGTATTTGCATGCAATCCAGTACAAGCTGGACTTATGAATGTTCACGTACACCTTATGGTCTTCAAGATCTTCACTAAAAGTCCCTACGAATGTTTCATTCACCTCTTGCCACTTCAGTTTGATGTCCTTGTCTAGATACAACTTCATATATTCATAGATCGGTATACCAAAGGACACCTGCTGAGCTGCTGCTCCAGCTACCATACCATAAGTGTCCTGAGATCCTGTTCTCTTGGAAGCCATTGAGATAGATGAACACTTGAAAGATCTAGAAACAAGCAGCATGCAAGGCAAGAAATACATCAATGAAAACAAAGAAAATCCAGGGAAGGACACAACACATACCTAGGAAACTGATGAGCACGATTGTGTAAATTTCACTGGGAAGCTGAGTGATTGGCTGCCAAAACTTTGCAAAAGGTAGTTTGGGCTATCTGGGAGGCTAGAATAGCTATTGGATTTGTGAAATGCATAATCCAGTTGGGCAGCTAGCTGCTGGGATTGCACAATGTGCAATTCTAGCTGGGAAGGATTGCTGGTCTAGGGACATATTTGGACAATTTCCTAGGCCAAGCAGCCACTGTCCTCCAGGAATGCACAAAACAGTCTAGGAGGCCAGTGCTGGGCTAGAATGCACAAATCTGGAGAGGAAGGTGAGCCTTCCTTCCCCAGATTGCGCAATGTAGCCTTGGTGAAGGAAGAGACCAGGCCAAGGTTGGCCCAACTCGCTGATGGGCAACTGAAAGCAAGTAAGTCGATGAAATGCATGGCGGCACTAAGTGATAATAGAAGTGATAAACAATGTATGCAAAACATGAAAGGAAGATTCAGCAAATAGATCAACATGCATGGGGGTGAGGCCGTTCGCCGGTTGGGCGAACATCTGTGCAAAACAGTTTCATGCATGCAACAACAGTGAGATAGCAACAAAAATTGAAACAAAGCTAGGAAAAGCTAGAATATATGTAAACGACTGCAGGTGTTCAAAGAAATCAAGCAAACAACACTCACACAAATGAATACACAAAAAACGTCAGAAATGCTAAGGAAAGACAAGTTGAGGCCACTTACCTATGAATAGATGAGTTAAATGTGTTGAAGAGTCCTAGATGTGCTATGGGATTTCAGAGCACCAAGTTGATGTGAATGAATGAGCTTTGAGGCATCGAATAAATAAGTTTGGTCTCTTGATGCACATGCCACAAATCTAGGAAGAAGTGACACTTGGAGGGAAACTTCTAAAACAACTTTGCATGTAACCCCTGACTGCTAAAAATAGTTCCCTAAATCATGGGATGCATTTTGCATGTTCTCTCTTGCTATTTTGGGAAGATCAAGTCATGCATGCATGCAAGTCAAGTTTCCTCGGTCCCAGGTGGAACTAGTCAACGGGACCGTTCATGCATGCAAGTGCTCAACTTCTCGGGAAAAATGTGCATTCCTGGCTTGGAGCTGGGCTGACTATCCAAGGGGATTGTGCAATTTCTAGGCAGAGCAGCTGACTGCTACCCAAATTTGCGCAAATCCTAGGTTGAACAACTTGCTGCTGGGAAAATTTTTACAAATCCTATAAGGGTTGGCTGGCAGGATTGCGCAATCCTGGAGACCCGTAGGCTGTTAGAGAGGATTGCGCAATTCCTCGAGGTAAGGCTAGTTTCCCTCCAGGAATGCGCAATTTTCAAGGGGAAGCTACTCAGCCTGTAGATGGACCACGTTTGAGTAAGGAGCCTATGAGGGGAATGGATCGACTGTAATCGACAAGCTGCCTTTGTGTGAGGAAAACACTGAAGCTTGAGTACTTGATGAAGCAAGACAAAGTGTTGTGTAAAGTTGGTTGGGAGGCTCCAAAATAGGCTAAGGAAAAATTTTGGAGGGTAGTTGTAGCCGCTACAACAGAAGGATCGATCGTGATTGAGTCACAATACCTTACCACTCTCCATTGACAAAAGTCAATCCACATGACCATGTGAAGAACCAAAATCAGACTTGATCTCATGTGATCAAGTTTGTTGAACATCAACATCCTAAACATAGGAAGTATGACAGTATACGATGGGTCCATCGGTAGTGCTATGGTCCCAAACCACTTTTCCTAACTCATTGGCCAGATGAGAGGTACTTCCTATGTGTCACAAACTACATGGGTATGATGATGCAAGAACATCAACAAGAAAATAATATAACACATCCTACTCACAACCACTCGTAGGGAAAGTAGAAACCACATCCTACAAACACATGTAGGGAAATGATGAACCACATCCTACAAACACATGTCATAACCACACGTAGGGTGATCTGTTGTTGAATGTTATTTTTGTTGTGCTAATTTCAACATCAGAATTAAAAACAATTTCTCATCATTTTATTTATGTGCATAGGTTTCCTTATGGTGTTTGTGAATGTAACAAGTAAATTTGTCAAGTTTTATGTCAAAATCATGAGCAAAATAGCATGTAAATAAAGTGTTGAACAACAACAAAGAAATATATAACAAACCATCAAAATGAAAAGTTTACAAAGTGTTTTGATGAAGGCATTCACCTCTCTTGGGCTACATCTCCTTGGTCCAGCTTCCATGGCTTGGGCCTCTGTATTAGCTCAAAATGGAAAAGAGTGTTGTTTACAATTCTCTACTTCTCCTAAAACCTTTTTCAATGTTCTCAGAACATAAAAATCATACATGAATGATTCTTTCTGAGCCAAAATTTGTCGAAAATTTAAAAAGTTATGACCTCTTTAGTTTTGCCTAGGAAAAATCCACCAAAATTGGAGGAACGCTAGTTAACCCCGTCAAAAATGGAGAAAATGCCAAATTTATTGGACCCGCCAAACTTATCGCCAAGTTAATCCCGCCTTAATTAATGGATAAGCAAGGTTTAATTAGCATTAACCTCCGGTTAGTGCGTTAAGTGCATGGTTAGTTGTCAGCGCTGGCTTTGGGTTTTGCAATGTTGGTCATATGTGGAGGGGGCTGGCCCTCTCCTCCCCCGACCTGCCACGTATATCACATCAAATGCAAACTATAACCATTGATTATTAAGAACCAATGGCGCAACATAGTGGTAAGACTTTGGATTTGTGTGGGAAAGGTCACGGGTTCGACTCCGCCAACCTGCCCATAAAATTTTGCAATGAGTGCCAATGTTGACAGACCATTGGAGAGGGACACATGGTGGCCTTCGAGCTTGCCACATGTCCTCTTTTAATTGGTCCTCCCCTGTCCAATAAAAAATTCCATTTCATGAAACTATAGACCAATTGAAATGTGCCACTTGGCGTGACCTCATTGGGTATTGACCAAATCTTTGACCTACATAGTCACCTACCATGTCAGCAGTATGAACTGTTGACTGTACTTTTTTTTTCAAAATTCCTCTATTTGGCAAAGTGGATAGAAGTTCCTATATTTCTCATACGAACTTCGTTTCGAGTGAAACGAGTTGCATTGGGATCGTATCGCTGAGGCAAACACGGCCATTCAATGTTTGAGGAATTATGAGAACTTTGATTTTTGAGCTAAATACTGATCACTTGATGATTCGTCCCCACTAGAAGCCTTCTAAACCCCAAAAGATACTATCCATTATTTAGAAGGTGAGGGTACAACTCCCTCACCTTCTCAATCTTAATCCATTTTGCCTTAGAAGGATTTTGTCCCTTGAGTCCCACTTGAAGGTGTTCGACATTCCCTCTCTTTGAAGTTCTGAATCTTCTATAAAGTATGAGATCTTGCTGAAGTTCATCAAGATATTCTACTAAGAAATAATCTATTGATGGAAGCTAAACATGCTCTCCTTCATCATCAACCAAAGTGTTATAGACATTTTTGTGCCTTACAGCATTGAGCATGAAATGTCCATAATCTAAGGGATCCAAAGTCCTTAAACATGTTGTTCCTACCCCTAGAGGAATAAGGCTAACAAACCACAGCAATTCACAGAAGTTCTCCACCTGAAACTGCTCAAAAACAAGTCAATTCAGGATCATGTCAATGGCTCCACTGGCTGTCTGCGCTGAATGTCAATGGCTCCACTAGCTACCTGCGCTGAATGTCAAAGCCAACACTGGCTACCTGCGCTGAGCGAGATTGGACATGTGGCAAGTTCATTCCTCAAGGTGTCAAAACCCAGGAAGCTTCCAAAATGACACTTGCCTCAGGGAATTCGACTGGTGATGAGTAAGAGGTTCCAAATCTCCAAGTGGAAGCAAGAACCTCCAAGTGGAACCAAGAACTGATAGAGGGAGAGGACACTAGTCAGATCTCAAGCTGACTCATCCTCTCTCCAAACATCTATATATGGATCTCTCCTCCATGAGATCTAGAGGCTGGAATTTTGTTATTGCAAAGAATTGTTGTTGGTTTGAGATTGGAATCATTGGGTGCTTAATGCTTTGAAGGGGGTGAAGATAGGAATTCCATTTGCTGGGAAGGAGATGCTGGATTGGAGCCCTCTGGGTTGTATCTCTTCCTGAACCTTGTTATTCATCAATAAAGCTATCTTGGTTTCTCCTATATGCTGATGTATTCTTGATGTATGATTGCATTAGTATGTTTAGTTCATTTCTAATGCTGAACTAGTTATGAATGTGAATATCTGTCTTTGTGTAGTGTTCTTCTCTTGTCGCAAGTAGCTGTTCTCTTGTGATCTTGCAGGAATCTGTTGAAGCTGGGCTAGCGAGAAGGCAAGTAGCTTTTCTCTTGTGATCTCGTATGAACCCGTTGAAGCTGAGCGAGCAAGAAGGCAAGTAGTTGTGAACACCCAAAGAGAAGAGAGACCGGATCGAGGGACAAACGGAAGACACCGGTTAGTCCATCTATCTCTCTTCATTCTTAATTCATAAAGGAAGAAATATTAGAATAGCTGTCTCTGTTTGTTGCTAAGGCACTGTCACACCTTAGGTGGATAGGATCGTCCTGCATAGGCATTTTTCCCCACAACAAATTGGCGACTCCGCTGGGGACATCTGTTTAGTCATTTTATTTGTGTTTCTATCATTGTTTGTTTCATAGACTTGACAGCAACAATCGAACTGCATCTGCTATTCCCGGATGCAAAGTAGACAGTTGCTGCCTTGATCCAATCACTGGACTTGTCTATGATCTGAACGATGGACTCACAAATGATTTGATGATCCTTTGTGATAGATCTTAGTACCCCCTCAAAGCATCCCTTTAATTATACCTTGCTTGTTGCTTTTATTTGGCCTGAAACATTGAATTAAATAGCAATCTGTGACCCAGAACCTGTGGGAAACGAGAGTTTCTCCTTCAGCGCAGACCCAGTGAAGGGATTCTGCATTTCAACGTAGTTCCCGTGAAGGCTACCTGCATTGAATGTCAAAACCCCTATGTTGAGGTTGCGCTGAACCAGTTTGGCCTTGTGCAGCTGGGGTTCTCTGCTCTGTTTTGCCTTGTTTTGATCTCTGATTTTTGCAGCCTGTAACCAGCATAGGTACCAGTCTGATAACTCCTTTTCTCTGCTTAGATTCCGCCTCCTTTTGTACAAAAAGACTGTGAGTGTTTTTATGTGTTTGTGGCGTCATTTACAGTTTTCCTTTGCTTGAGTGAAATAGTCATCCTGTAGCCTTTGATTCAGATCTGTTGATTGTGATCTTAGGAGAGAGTTCATTGGCTGTTTGCAGTTGATTATACATTCACTTTTGCTTATTGGTTTGAGTTTGTCTCTTTTAAGTGTCGAAACAAGTATTCATTTCGGAAATCGTTAAGTGTTGTAATCTCTTCTACCCTCTCTGATTTCGAAAAAGTAAAATTGTTTGTATTGGTCATTTAAAAGCAAATTCAAAGTTGTACAAAAAGCTTTCTTTGTAGGCATCAATACTAAGAAAGCGGAAAACAAACACCTGCATTGTGCATTTGCATCTTGGTAGTTTGCATGTCTGATTTAGGAAAAGTGCATTAGAGTGTGCTGATTGCTCTTTGAGAAAAGATGGTGTCTTTCTTTTCCCTTAGTAGCTAGGATTTTCAAAGTTGAAAAGATATAAAGCTTGCTTATCATCTTTAGACTGCATTTAGGAATTGTACCATACATCTCGTGGTGATCCAGAAAGGCAAACTTTAAAAAGATCAACCTAAAATAAATTGAATGAACTTAACAACGCTTTGCAACATAACGCACAACATAGAGGTCTAGGCTAGAGACATGTTCTGGCATCGTAAAGCCTGGTGACTGTCGATCTCGTGGATGGTGGGTGATTCCTCCTGAGGGACGATAGCGCCAGTATGGATTGTGCTCCCACGTACCGTCGCGTATATATTGGGAGACCCCTATAGGCATAAAACCTTTATCCTTAGGAAGCCGTGTTGGCCGCCCTACTGATCACAATGCACTGAACACAGCATTCAGGAAGATCGACCGCCCGTACCCTAAAAAGTATTCAGCGGTTTTGCGAAAAGTTTGGCACACCCTCTGCCTAGAACTCCAGAGCAGTTCCTTTTGGCCTTTTTCAGACTCTATAACGGAAAAAGTCCATCCGAGCATTTGTCACTTCGGGCTCGTTAAAACATCGAAGGAGACTAGAGTCATCTTTAGCTTTTTCTCGACTCTTTAAAAGTGAAAAAGCAAGTTGTGTCTAAAAGCGTCTAAAAAATTCATTTAATTCGGAAACACATTTTCCCCTTTTATATTTTGGTTGATCGAGTAATCCGCAATCGTGGAAGAAAGTCAATTGAAACCCCGTCGTTCGCGGAGGCTTACGAGTCAACCATCTTTGTCTCCGGAATCGAAAACAGTACAGACAAAGCGAACTCGTTTAACCGGTTCGAAATCTCCTATCAAAGTTAGAACAAGTGTTCTGACAACATCTGAGATTCCGGTTACTCCAAACATTTCTGGAAACCCTGCCTCTATAGAAGAAGTTCAACAGCCACAGAGGGACAGTAATACTGATCCTAGTCTGAGAACAAACACTTGTATTACTGAACCAGTTCCATCTGTAACCGGTTCAGAGGGTCTTGTTCCTCAAACAACTGTCGCTGTCGAATCAACCCCTTCTTCGGCACCAGAAATATTTTACGGACCTGACGGTCTTCCTCTTCCACCTGGTTTGATTGCGATAGAAGAAATTGTAGAAGATCCGCAAGCAAATACTCCAACACATTTTGGAGTAGGGGTCACTCTATTTCCTTCTACGTCAGAAGTTAGTCTATCACCAGTGGAAGTTCCTGTAGAATCGCTAGGCAATCTATTGGATAGACTCAAAATGTCTGAAGAACCGTCAACATCTAGGACTGTGTCAAACGACACAGCGATAGCAGAGATCCCTGCCGTCACCCCGACGATGTTTGCCGGCGTACCATCTGTCCCAACTAGTTCACAACCGCTAGAAGGAGTCCACCAAGGGACTATTTCGACAGTGTGGTCTGTTCCAGTTTGTTCCTCCGGAATAATATCCGGCAACTCTTATGTTGAGACTCGACAAATTGATCCCTATGGAGGTCAATTTGGGCCATCCAGTCCCCAAGGGCAAACAATCCCCTTGAGTTCCGGATTGCTACCGTATGGGGGGCAGTATGCCCTGTCATTACCCCCTCCGGGAGGATATCCATACGGGAGTTCTCAACAGTATTCAGGTTATACTGGAATTACATCAAGTGGTTGGGTACCTATGCTACCTCAACAACCAAGGGTTGTATATTCTATGCAACAATGTGTACCTATGTCGAACATCCTGACCACACCGGCCATTGTGACAGTGTCACAAGTTCAAACATTGCCTGTTGTATGTCAACCTCAGATTTCTCAGGTCGTAATGCAACAGCCCCTTGACCCTGTGACTCAACCACAATCGCCAACTGGTGGGGCGACACAGGTCCAAACGGGTACAATTACCCCACATCTTGGTCCGACGGTTAGTATAGCACAACAGAGCATGGCTTCACAACCGTGGCTGGTGCAATACCAACAACCACAATTTCAGCAAGTGTACCAAGGTTCTGAGCAGCAGATCTTTGCGAACAGTGGACAACCGTACATTCAAAACGGTCAAAACCAACCACTTTACAGTGGTCAAGTCCACCAACCGTATCAGTCATACCAACATCAATTACATTATGCTGGTATGCAAAGACCAACTGTTCAGGCGATTCCATCATATCCTGGGTATGCTTCACCTAACCTGAATCAGCAGTTACCATTCGTGGCAACTTTAGAGTTACCCGATTTACACCGGTTAACGAACGATCCAATTGCTTATGCCCCTTGGTGGCCAGCGATTCCTCACAAACTTCCATCGGACATTCCTAAATTTAATGGAAATCCAGGCGAAGATCCATCGAATCACGTGATGACATTTCATCTGTGGTGTTCATCAAACACCCTGAACGATGATTCGATAAGGCTTCGCCTTTTTCAGAGGACGTTAACGGGTCCAGCGGCTAAATGGTATATTGAATTACCTAGAGCCTCGTTCGACAATTTCAGCTCCCTAGCCACGACTTTCTTAACCCATTTTCAATTACCGATAAGGTATGAAACGGGAACGGAAATATTAACCAACTTCAAGCAGACGATGGCAACTCATATATCAGATCATATACATGAGTGGCGTCGTCGTCGTAGGATGGTGAAGACTTACGTTCCCGATCAGCTATTAGCTGAATGGTTTATCAAGTCGTTACTTCCTGCCATAACGGAAGATGTGGCCAAGGGGGGAGTCGTAACGGAGGAGCAAGTTATTGCTCGTGCGCAATATCTAGACTTAGTCTATACTCAGTCTGGCACGCTCTATGACAAAATACCTGACGCCCCTAGACCGGAATTCTCAATTCCTCCTCCTCCTAAATCAAATAGTGAATCTCATGCCGGCGATGGTGTGATTGGCACGGCAAACACGAAATCAACAAAGGCTTCGTCTAAGAAAGCCCGTAAGAATTCGGATCAAAATGCAAAAGAAGAAATTCTTGCTTCGGAAGTAAATGCCGTATCAGCAGATAAGGGCAAAGAAACCAAACAACCAGGGAGCAAGAAGAAGCAAAACAAAGGGAAGAAGAAGAAACAGGGTGAGTCATCCCCTGAAAAAACTTCTTCAAACCCTCCTGGAAATAGGAAATATCCGTGTCAGATATGCGATGAGGATCACTGGACAAGGGATTGTCCATACAAAGCTGAGCTGAAAAGGTTCTTCAAAAGTTCGCAAACCTCAGCTGTGTTAACTGATCCGTTTCCCAATCCAGGTCAAAATCTGGTTGATAGTGGAAATGCTTCCTCGTCGCAAGTGCTCATGTTGTTGGTTTCAAAACAGCAGAATGATGCTTTGATTTTGACAAGGAACAAAGATTACGGGAATCCGCAGCTGTCGAACGACAAAGGTAAAGATCAACCAAGTAGTTCGACAACAACTTCGACAGAAGTTGTACCACCCATCATTCCTGAATTAACAATAAAACTGCCAAAGGGAGTAGTACACAAGTCGACATTTAATCCTCGCGCCAGAGCGGCGCAGCATTATAACATAGTGGAAGATTTGGCCCAATCGCCATCCGCTATGTCGACTCTTGAAGTACTACAAAATTGCCCATCCCAAAGGCAGGCTTTGTTATCGGCTATTGGTGGAGTCGATCCTAAGGATTCCAATCTTGTATCCTTTGACCACAAAGGATACAATCCTCAGTTACCAGCTCAACTAGCTTTCCTTATTCAAGTGAAAGCCCTCAACAAAACTGTTCACCGAACAATTATTGATGAGGGGGCATCTACATGTATTATGTCGATGAGTTGCTGGAAACCTTTAGGGTCTCCGACCTTGTCGCGATCTTCAATGACATTGAAAGCATTCGACGGAAGGACTTATACCCCGTGCGGTATCCTTAATAACTTGAAAGTTGAACTAGGAGGAAAAACAGTAGAAATAGATGTTGAAGTCATCGATGGGAATCTTGACTACAACATCCTACTTGGAAGACCATGGATATATGCCATGGCAGCTGTTGTGTTGACTTATTTTAGGAAGATCGCATTCCCTTTTCAAGGAGGGATTACGATCGTCGACCAACAAAACTTCCTCCCTAATGGTTCACAAGTTACAGGAAGCATTCCCATGATCCATGGAAGCAACCACTCACTTCAAGACATCGGAGTAGGCCTACTGAAAGACCCCACATTAATGGGAACTTTCGCACTTCCACCTCCAATCTATATAGGAGAAGTAGCATTGGTAAGAGCCTGTAACATGATATCTTCCACGAAGATCTCAGAAGACGATGTCGACATGGATCATGCAATGGTTTTGCCCCCAAGCCCTATAGAAATATTGTAGCAATCAATGTTTCGGGCATGGGAGGCGAACCCAAATCAACGCTCATCAAGCGTTTGGGTAGATAGGTCTAGAGAATATGGTACCCCATTAGATCCTTGGTCAAAAGTGCATGGGACTGACGAAGGAATCCTACAATCAATGTTGATTGAGGGGACACCATGGAACGATTGCCACCATCGTTCCCTTCTTCCAGATTATGAAGAAGATACTCAACATGACCTTTATCACCCTTCAGTTTTTGAATTCCTATCAAATACTGTAAATACGGTGGATTCCGAGCGAAACTTATCCAATATTGAAGAGACTATAGCCATAAATATCTCGACTAAAACAAATGTTGTAGAGAATATTTATGTCGGCAAAGGTTGTTCTCCTTCAGAACTGGAAATATATAACGCTCTTTTTCGCGAGTTCAGAGATGTCTTTGCTTGGTCATATGATGAAATGCCAGGCATTGACTCGAGTATAGTTGAACATGAAATTAAGATGTATCCTGATGTCAAAACAGTAAGACAACGGCTTCGGCAGGTGCACCCCAAGAAAGCCGCTGCCATTAAAGCAGAAGTTGAAAAGCTCCTCCACGCTGGTTTCATCTACCCGGTTCCTCTAACCGATTGGGTATCGAATATTGTCCCTATTATGAAGAAACAAGGGACAATTAGAGTGTGTGTCGATTATAGGGATGTAAACCAAGCTTGTCCGAAAGACAACTACCCTACACCCTTCATCGACCAGATAATTGATGAATGCGCCGGATGTGAAATCTTTTCATTCATGGATGGATTTTTCGGGTATAATCAAATAAATATCCGCCCACAGGACCAGTCAAAGACTGCATTCATCTGTCCGTGGGGCACATTCGCTTATTGAAAATTACCCTTTGGTTTAAAGAACGCATGGGCGACGTTTCAGAGGGCAATGAATTATGCCTTCCATGACATCAAGAACATCGTTCAACCATATCTCGACGACCTTCCGGCTCATTCGCGAAAGCGGACTGATCATCCGCAGCATTTAAGAGCAATATTTCTACGTTGCCGACACTACAAGATAAGACTCAATCCGCACAAATGTGTATTTTGCGTCGGTTCTGGTCGTTTACTTGGCTTTGTAGTCTCTAAGGATGGGATTCGTCTCGACCCTTGCAAGGTTCAGGCAATCATTAATTTGCCTCCACCTTCAAATTTGCTTCAGATTCAGAAACTCCAAGGGAAAGCAAACTTTTTGAGGAGGTTCATTCCAAATTACGCAGAACTTGCTAAAGGTTATACTCGTCTTTTGAAAAAGGATGTACCTTTTGTCTGGGATCAGGTGGCGCAAGCTTCCTTTGATGCTCTGAAAGATTCTCTAGTAAAAGCATCATTAATGTATGCCCCGGACTATCAAAGAGATTTTAACCTGTATCTGGCTGCAGCAGATACGACCATTGCGATGGTTTTAGTTCAAGAAGTCAATGGAATTGAACATCCTATATATTATTTAAGTAAAAATTTGAATGATACAGAAAGCAAATATTCTTATGTTGAAAAGCTAGCACTCGCTGCTGTTCAAGCGATACAAAGATTTCGACATTATGTCCTCTTTCGGAAAACTACCATTCTATCAGATTGCAACCCCATGACTTATATATTGCCGCGACAGTTGCTGGGGGGCAAGTATTCAAAATGGATAGCGATCCTTCAAGAGTTTGATCTAGAATTTGTAAAATCCAAATCAAAGAAAGCTTTAGTTTTCGCAGAATTATTGTGCGATCTCCCATCGTCGTCCAACGATGAAACATCAGAAGAGTCAATCGTGGATGAAAGTTTGTTTCTGATATCTGCAAGCAATGAGTGGTATGGAGATATAATAATTTATCTCCAAACCCAAAAGTTCAGGCCTAACACCTCTCACTCTGAACAGAAACGTATACGATACCAAGCGAAAGACTACATGATCGTCGGTGATACACTTTACTGTCGTGGTATCGATACAATTCTAAGGAGGTGCCTTACCCATGAGGAGGCCGAAAAAGCCCTGAATGAGTGTCATTCAGGCGCGTGTGGGGGGCATCAATCTGGATATGCAACAGCACAAAAAATCTTACGAGCAGGATACTTCTGGCCAACCATGTTCAAAGATTGCATAATCGCAGTCAGAAGTTGCCATGCTTGTCAAATTTTTGATAGCAAAACCAGAAGACCACCCGCACCTTTACAACCAATAGTTGTTGTTGGGCCTTTCGCCAAATGGGGCATCGATTTCATCACATGTAACCCCACCTCGACCGGGGGGCATGGGTATATTATAGTCGCCGTTGACTATTTTACCAAATGGGCCGAGGCGATGCCTACATTAGATAACACTGGTGAAATAGCTGCCCTTTTCTTTTTCAATCATGTAGTCGCCAGGTTCGGCGTACCACAGGCTATAGTTACAGATCATGGGTCGCATTTTCTCAATCACATGATGGTTGAATTAGTTGCCAAGCTAGGGCTATCTCACGACAGCTCTACCCCGTATTATCCGCAAGCCAACGGACAAGTTGAAGCAATCAACAAGGTCCTGAAGCGTATGTTGCAAAGGATGATCGGGGTTCACAAAAGAAGGTGGCACCTAATCCTGTACTCAGCCTTGTGGGCTTACCGAACATCGGTAAGGAATGTGACCGGGTTCACACCTTTCCAACTGGTGTATGTCCTAGAAGCAGTCTTGCCAATCCAGTGTGAAATTTCGTCGCTTAAACTCGCAATTGATCTCCTCCCCGGAACTTCGGAAGAAGAGGCCCGTTTCTTGGAATTAATCCAATTGGATGAAACCCGTCGTGACACCGCTTTGGCTAACGAAACCCATAAGAAACGAGTCAAGGCGCAGTTCGACAAAAATGTCAAACCCCGTGTCTTCTCAGAAGGTGACTTGGTCTTGCTTTATGACCAAGAATCCGATAAATTGGGAGCAGGTAAATTTAATTCTTTATGGATGGGCCCCTATATTGTTAAACGAGTGTTAGCAAAAGGAGCCTACGAGTTAATGGATTATGACGGAATTCCACTGGCACAACCCCGTAATGGGTTGTACCTCAAGCGTTACTATGCTTAAATAGTAACCTGTATGCTTTTGTTGTATTTTGTTTTCGCTAAAGTGTTTGTTTTGGTCAAGTAATCCACCTTTTTACATTTATTGCAGATGTCAAACCTTCTAGAGACATGTGTTGGATATGCCGACGGAGCGAGTCGTAGTTCGCGGAACCTGTCCTCCGCAGCCTGGGCCATTTTTGATCCAAGCGGCGAGTTAGTAAGTTTCAGAGGTGTATGTATTGGGCAATCAACGAATAACATCGCTGAGTATAGCGCATTGATAGAGCTACTCTCTGATGCCATCACCCATGGTATACGCCGACTAATCGTCAGGCTAGACTCACAACTCGTAATACTACAACTCAATGGTATATATTCCGTCCGCAACCCAGCTATTTATCGCATGTTCCTAAGGGTTAAGATTTTGGAAAGACAGTTTGATTTAATTCAATACCGGCATATTTCCAGAAACTTAAACACATTAACCGAATCATTAGCAAACTATGTGTTAGATAGACATTTGCGACATTTATAAAAAGAGACACATCATCAATGTTGTACATATGGATCATATAACTCAACCAGAATAAACCTCGAAAATCAAAATATATATATAAGCTGTTTATCGTTTATACATAATGTTCTGTAACCAAGACAAAAATCGGTCGCATGACCCAAAAACTCAAAAATGCTAGGGGGCACCCTAGCCTAGTGATGCTCATGATAGCACGTCACGGCCTGTGCAATCATGCGCAAGAGACGAGTCCATCGTCTAGGCACACCAGTAGTATGCCGCTGCAACTGTAAAGGTAACTCATCAATCCTCACATCGAGAATGCCGAGAGTAAGGCTCTCAACCTACTCCTGCACAGCTGTAAGGGTCTCGGTCACGTCAAGGTCGCAGAGAATAACCCTCCCAGCAGTCTCCCCTGCTGGGGCAGCAACTGGCGCTCTCGGGCGAATTGCTGGACGAACAGGACCAACATCTGCATGCACACATGAGTGCGATTAAAGTCTTGACAGAATAAAGCACAAGGACATTATAAATAAGAACAATAAACAGTAATATGGTCGAAGATTTTACCAATAGCGCCCCACTGTTCGCCATCCGGCAGTACCAAGTCCGGATCACCTCGGAAATCCATACCAACATATGGATACTCGGAATAAACCATCTCCTGACGCTCGAACCACCTGAAGAAGGTATCAGTGAAAGAAATCTGAGATTGACCAGCATGCCTAGACATGTGATCAACCCATCTCTGCATGCGTGGCTCGATAGGAGAAGGCAAGTCGAGTGCGATATACTGAGGCTGCATCAGTGGTATTTTCTCCAAGGCAAAGGCAGTCAGAATAGAACCAAATCCAAAGTTCTTCAGCTTCCCGTCCTTTACCTTGTTCAACTGGCTTTTCATCTGAAGAAGTACTGCATCACACTAGTTGAATATTTTCGGTTGGAGACACTCCAAGGCGTGCTGCACATAAGATATGTTGGCAACATGAAGAGATGCGCTACCGGCCATCCTACCGATAGTATACAGAATGGACCTGAGAGACCTGTCAGTAATCTCACGGATAACAACCTTGCCGTCTCTACTCGGCTGGGATCCTTCCCTGCAATACTGGCGGACATAATCTCTCACGGAGTCATTCCCTCGGGCCGAACCTGACAAAGAAATGGGGGCACCCCGCCTTGACAAACCAATCAAGAAGTAAATGTCTACCACGGTCAAAGGGATGGATTTGCTCCTGATCTGAAATACTTGGTTGATAGGATCCCAAGCATCAAGCATATACTGCAGTAAGGAGATCTGTGCTCTCATACTAGAGATACGGAAGAACTTCAGCAGGCCACAGTTCCGCAGCGCGTTCACCGTGACAGGGTCATGGAGGGCAATCATGTCCTCTTCTTCATGTTCTCGTTCTCGCCATGTAAGGGTCATTTTGCTCAAAAGTCCCTGCAAAAAAAACAAGAGAAAGAGTAAGATCCTGGATTTGATGAGAAACTGGCAAAATTTTCATCAAAAACTGTGCAACAGAACTGTTTTTCTATGCTCAACGCAACTGGCTAGTGTCCCACCTGCGTTGAAGGTCAAACTGCCTTCATGCAGCTTGACATTCAACGCAAGTTTCGAATGGACTGCCTGCGCTGATGGCAGAGCGCCCTAACAAAACCCCAGGGGCTCAGGAGAACAGGAAAACAGGCACAGAACGGATAAAGGAAACCATGAAAAGAAAGAGCTAGGGCTTAGCTCCTACCTGGTCCAGACGGCGCCGAAAATCGTCCGCAGAATCTCCCGGAATCAGCTGATGAAAATCAAGGGGGAAGAGGCACCTCCAAAGCTCCAACAAACCAAGTTCAAATGAAATGGTAAAATGAGAGGTAAAAACACCTTTTAATGGCTTTTTACGTAGTTCAAAGCAACATATTAGGGTTCTAATCTCATTTTCAAGCAAATGTTATTCATTTCTAACTAGTTTGATGCAGCAATTGAGGATACAGTACTATCTTTGAAAAGGGCAAAGCTAGTTATGGTAAAAATAAAAAATTTGACCATATGATATCGAGCAGTTTTAGCACACAGTTCATGCTCGTTAAAAAATAAACGTAAGATCCGAGTAGTTTTAGCACATAGTTCATGCTCGTTAAAAAATAAACATAAGACCGAGCAAATGTTTCCACCCGCGTTTAAGCTCGTTAAAAAATGAACTACCCGGTAAATAACCACTGTGAATGTAATATCATCAGCCATTAAAGCCTTGGTCGTGTTTGCCCATCACCTCCACTTTTCATTGGCCGATCGTTCACCTCCATATGTTTGTTTACCCATTTTGAGGAACAGCTGCGAAGAGTGATTTCACTAGCCATCCTTGTGACACTGCCGTGATTGGAAAATTCCAACCTGTACCTGGAATCAACTGCTAACCCTGTTTATCACTCGTTCCTCAAAAGACGAGTCTTCTTTAAGCTCTTTTCAACTGACTCGTAAAATATGAAAAGATTGCCGAGTTTTGGCCTTCCAGCTCGTTAAAGCAACCGGAAGTGCTATCCCTCCTCTAGATTTTAATCTTTTTGGACCTGAGGGATTATTGCACAAAAAGATCGAGCGCTTGTTTTATTCGGCTCGTTAAAACTATCGAAAACTCATCCCTTCTGTATTGTTTTATACTTTTTCGGACTTAAGGGATTAGATGACGAAAAAGGACTTTTGGAGTTAACTTTATGTACCTTTTCAGACTCTCTAAAAATGAAAAGGACCGAGTTATCCTTGTCGTTAGACTCGTTAAAATCATTAAATAGCGACAAACTTGTCTTTAGACGAGAACGAGTTTCACTATCGCTAGGCTCGTTAAAACATAGCGATGGGCTTGCCCGAAGGGCAGGTTATAGAACAAGCATATGTTATCCTCCTCAAGCTTGACAAAAATAAAGAGGTACTGGTCAGTAATGACTGGGGAAAAATTGGGAGAAACTAAAGAAAACTTTGATGGTAGCAAGTCCCTCTTGAACATGACACTTTTCCTCCGTACCACAATCGGGTTGGGTTGTTTCATTCACCGGTCACATCCATGGTCTCGACATACCATCCATATTTGGGGTAATGCTACCGATCCATCGCATCAGTGTCGCCACATGTTCAAGAGAAGTCGTTCAGAAAAGTCAACCGTGTCCCATCCACTGCCATACATTATCCTTCATCCTTTCATGACCGCCACCCTGAATCATATGTCACAGATCGTTTCCACCTCCATTAAAATCATTAGCTCCGTTCCGTGTCACTGATGTGGGATTCATTAAGGCCCTCCTTTGATGGATCGCTTCTTGTCGACATCAGCTCATTATCCAAGAAGTTGATCTAGGAACAACCCCTTTAGTACTTTGAAGCTTGCATGCCTCAATGGCAAGTTTCTCACTTCCGGCGACAGGTATACATCAATGACCTTCGACCGAAAGATTTTGCGTGGTGTTCAACGCCAAGTCCTTTATTCACACCACGTGAATTGTACTGCAGTACCTTGAGGGTCATTATCATTATCGGTGATTCCTCTCGCGCTTGTTAACGGTTTACATCATTGACCGGTAATCAAGCGATGTCTTTCCATGTTCGACTTCAGAACAATTCTCACATGGATCGACTTGTACTTAGAGTGAAGATCGAACGAGTTTGAAGACCCCGGATCTAGTTTCATCCATCTGGGCTGCGATATATATTCAGGAAAAATAAAGACATTGACATGTACATCATTGCAGCAGATAATCATCCTACTCAAAAGGATGATAATTTCATCAAAATTATCAATCTACCATCAGATGATTGTCTGTTCTATGTACAGAAAAATGAATTTATAAAGCTGAGCATGGGAATGCCCGCCTCAGCTAGATCATGAAAGCAGTATGAAAAATAATGTATTGTATTGTATCTTATTACAGGTCTCCTCCCAGCATTGGATAAACTTCGGATCCCCCTGATAAAGCATTTCACCCGATAAACAGCCTCATACTTTAGGGGGCAACTGTTATAGACATTTTTGTGCCTTACAGCATTGAGCATGAAATGTCCATAATCTAAGGGATCCAAAGTCCCTAAACATGTTGTTCCTACCCCTAGAGGAACAAGGCTAACAAACTACAGCAATTCACAGAAGTTCTCCACCTGAAACTGCTAAAAAACAAGTCAATTCAGGATCATGTCAATGGCTCCACTAGCTGTCTGCGCTGAATGTCAATGGCTCCACTGGCTACCTGTGCTGAATGTCAAAGCCAACACTGGCTACCTGCGCTGAGCGAGATTGGACATGTGGCAAGTTCATTCCTCAAGGTGTCAAAACCCAGGAAGCTTCCAAAATGACACTTGCCTCAGGGAATTCGACTGGTGATGAGTAAGAGGTTCCAAATCTCCAAGTGGAAGCAAGAACCTCCAAGTGGAACCAAGAACTGACAGAGGGAGAGGACACTAGTCAGATCTCAAGCTGACTCATCCTCTCTCCAAACATCTATATATGGATCTCTCCTCCATGAGATCTAGAGGCTGGAATTTTGTTATTGCAAAGAATTGCTGTTGGTTTGAGATTGGAATCATTGGGTGCTTAATGCTTTGAAGGGGGTGAAGATAGGAATTCCATTTGCTGGGAAGGAGATGCTGGATTGGAGCCCTCTGGGTTGTATCTCTTCCCGAACCTTGTTATTCATCAATAAAGCTATCTTGGTTTCTCCTATATGCTGATGTATTCTTGATGTATGATTGCATTAGTATGTTTAGTTCATTTCTAATCCTGAACTAGTTATGAATGTGAATATCTGTCTTTGTGTAGTGTTCTTCTCTTGTCGCAAGTAGCTGTTCTCTTGTGATCTTGCAGGAATCTGTTGAAGCTGGGCTAGCGAGAAGGCAAGTAGCTGTTCTCTTGTGATCTCGTATGAACCCGTTGAAGCTGGGCGAGCAAGAAGGCAAGTAGCTGTGAACACCCAAAGAGAAGAGAGACCGGATCGAGGGACAAACGGAAGACACCGGTTAGTCCATCTATCTCTCTTCATTCTTAATTCATAAAGGAAGAAATATTAGAATAGCTGTCTCTGTTTGTTGCTAAGGCACTGTCACACCTTAGGTGGATAGGATCGTCCTGCATAGGCATTTTTCCCCACAACACAAAGGAGGCTCAAACAATCTTAAATTCTCAACATTAACAACAGAGTATATTTGCATATAAGGAGGCAAATCTAGCTTAAATGCATTGTTACCAATCTTTTCTAGAATTTTAAAAGGACCATAACGGATTGTCTTCAAATTTTTACATTCCCCTTGAAGTCTCTCTTTGCTAATATGTAACTAAAATTCATCTCCAACTTTAAATTTATGATCGACACGGTGTTTGTCATGCCTTGCCTTGTAGCTACTTTGACTCTTTTCAAATTGTTCTTACACTGTCTCATGTATCAAATAAATTTTCTCAATGAACTTCCTTGCCTTATTGATGTCGCTATGACCATCAATAGTGACATCTTTCTCAAACATGAAGTCAAATGGCGATCTTGAAAAGTACCCAAAACATGCCTCAAATGGCGATGTGTTTGTGGAAGAATGCTTTGCCTTGTTGCATGCATGCTGTATGTAATGCAACTGTTCGTCCCACAACTTTGGATTTGCTGCAATATTCTCTAAGAAGAAGAATTATTGTCTTGTTGACCACCTTGGGTTGTCCATCCATTTGCGGATGAAAGGTTGTACTCTTCTTCAACTTAGTGTCCATCATGTCCCACAAATTTGACCAAAAATTCCCAACAAATCAAGAATCTCGATCACTTACAATGGAAGTAGGAAGACCAAAATGAACCCAAACATTTTGAAAGAAAATATGAGTTATTTATTCAATTGTAATTTTCTTTTTACATGGCGTTAGAATATACATCTTGCTGAACTTTTCTACAACTACATACAAGTAACCATGACCATTCCTCGACAATGCAAGACCTCCTACAAAATCCATTGAGATACTCTCCCATGGATGTGAATGTACCGAAAGTGGAGTGTACAATCCCAGTTTCCTATTGCTAGGCTTACTTATTGCACACAAAGAACATCCTATAATGAAACAAGATACATTATCAAACATGTTTGGCCAATAGCAATACCTTTGGAGATTCGCTACTATCTTGCCTACACCAAAATGTCCAACAATCAATGAAGTGTGCACCTCCTTATGATATTGTTTCTTTCTCCCTGCAGAATACATAACTTTCCCAAGTGAAAAAAAAAAATATTATGTACATGGTAATCTAACCCTTTAATTTGGTTTCCTTGCCTCAAGCTTGCATACACATCTTGAAATTCATTATCATATTCATATTTCTCAACGTAACTTTCATGTAAAACATAATTGTGCTTGAGTATAATAGATGAATTTACAATAGGCCTAGAAAACATATTAGCTACCTTATTGTAGATTCCCTTTTTGTACTTGATAACCAAATGAAACTGTTGTAGAAAACCCATCCATCTGAAGTGTCATGATTGCTACAACTTTGACTGTGACTGTAAGTACTGCAATGGGTGATGGTTGGTATGGATAATGGTATCCTTCCCCATCAAGTAGTGATTCCATTTTTTAAAACTTTGTACCAATGCATAAAGTTATTTTTCATAAGTGGGATAGTTGGTCACATTACCATTAAAAATTTCAGAATGAAATGAAATGGGCTTATGGGCTGCATGAGAACTACTCCCATGGCATAATCACTAGCATCCGTTTGAATCTCAAATGGCTGTCTAAGATCCAGAAGAGCCAATAATGGTGCTGAACTAATATTTTGTTTTAAAGAATCAAATTATTTTTGCTGTACATCTCCCCAATGGAATACTTTCTTGACACTAGTCAATGCATGTAGTGGAGTTGCAATGGAAGAAAAATTAGCAATAAATTTCCTCCAATATTGTGCTACCCCAAGAAATATTCTTACCTCTGTAACTGTATTGGGCTTGGGCCAATTCACAATGACCTCAACCTTAGAGGGGTCTATCTTCATCTCACCTCCTCCAACAATGTGTCCCAAATACACTAAAGAAGTCTTTCCAAATTCACACTTTGACATCTTTAAAAATAACTGTTCTTTTCTCAAGACATCAAGTACTTTATTCACATGCGTGACATGTTCATCTTTAGATTTGTTGAATATGAGAATATCATCTAAGTAAACAATTACAAAATCATCTAGAAATGGTCTCAATACATCATTCATAACTCTCATGAAAGTAGCTGGATCATTTGTAAGACCAAAAGGCATAACAAGCCACTCAAACAATCCTTGTTTAGTTTTAAATGCGGTTTTCCAAATGTCCTCTTTAGCTATTCTAACTTGATGATAACCACTTCGTAAGTCTAACTTAGTGAAATACTTTGCATACCTCAATTGATCAAGCAAATCATCAATTCTTGGGAGTGGATAACGATTCTTTACCATTATCTTATTCAGTGCACGAAAATCCACACACATGCGCCAAGTCCCGTCCTTCTTTGGCACCAAGACAATTGGTGAACCACATGGCGAAGTAGATGGGCGTATGATACCTTTGTTCAACAATTCTTGAATTTTCTTCTTTATTTCCATGTTCTCCATGATCGACATGCGATACACGTCAATGTTTGGAAGTGGAACATCCTGCTGCAGTTGTATCTCCTGTTGAATTCCCCTCTTCGGAGGTAACCCCTTTGGTTCCTAAAAAATTTCACCATGCTTGCTTACCACATCAAAGAAATCAGATTTTAACTTATCATCACAACCTTCAAAATATTCATAATCTATATCATTCTTTTTCTTGATCATGAGAAGCACAAATCTTTTACTTGCATTTCCTAGTCTCTTCATCTGCCCTGCATTAACCAAAGAAATGTTTAAATTTTTGTGATGGGATCTCACAATATACTCCACTCCATCTTGAGCAATTGATATTTTTCCTCATGGCAATAAAATACCACTTTCCTATCATACAAATATGGGCTTGCAAAAATAATTCCTAAGATGTCAAGTGGAACTACATATAACCTATAAATTTGCATTATTGAGTATCCAACCCAAAGGATATGGCTTATGATGAGGTACAGTTTCAAGCTTAAGATTTTTGACCAAGTCTTCTGAAAATTTTTCCTCCAAAATATTTTTTACCTTGGCAGATAACGTGAAAAAAAAGAACCCACTATCAAATAATGCATCAGTCTTTGTATGATTTGATACCCTTACATGGAACAACTATATCCTTGATTCTTCATTTGGAGTGTTGTTGTGACTATGTGAGGAACTAGTGCTTGCTATAGATTCCTTTCCCTTTGTGACCATGGCTGAAATATTGGTCTCATCACTAGAATCGGATCCAAGATCATGTTTTGTGGTAGCGGTCGTCTTTTGTTTCCCCTTATTGTTTGGTTTCTTAGGCCTTAGTTTGAGATGTAATTTCCAACAGTGGGCTTCATCATGCCCCTCTTTGGAACAATGTTTGCATGTAATTTTCTCCCCTTCTTTCTTTACACTTGCATTCTTATTTCCTTTCCATTTTCCACCCTTCTCTTTCTCCTTACCCTTGAATGGCTTCTTCTTACTACCCTCTTCCTGAATGTTCTTTCCTCTTGCTTCAAGGTGCGTGGCTTGCACACATACCTCATCTAAATTTCTTGGATTGAACATAAGGATAGTGTGTTTTAAGTAGGAATGTAAACCCCCAATGTATTTCAATAGTGTATCTTGGGAATTCAAGTTTACTCCTAACAATAAATCCCTTTTCCTAAACTCCTGGGTATAGTCTTGAACTATTTGGCCCTTGAGTTGCCTAAAATTTTTCCAACTCATAACAGATTTTTGCATGTAGGCTAAAGGATAAAACTGTCTTTTAATTGAAGAAAAAAATTCAACCCAAGAAATGGATATCTTACCATGAATTCACATTTCCTCTTGAGTCTTTTCTTCCCACCAAATTAATGCTGCTCCTTCTAGCCTCAATGAAGCCAACTGGATCTTTATGCCATCTTCTTGAAGGTTCTCAATTTTGTAATAAACCTCCAATTGTCTAATCCAATTTTCTAAGTTTTCTGCATTTACCTCACCATTATACATGGGAAGTTCAAAATTAATGTCCAATTTGAGTAAGGGAGTTTTTCCTTTTGGGGTTTGTGAATGAGTATGAATAGTTTTTGTGGTGGAAGTGGAAGATAATTTTGTTTGTGATGATGAGGATGATGAAGACAATGAGGAAGATTATGAATATGCTGGAGATGGAGGAGGCTTTCCTACGTTACCCTTTGAATCCTTCTTTTCATCTTTTTTATCTTCTAAGCTTCCCTCTCCATGTGGGGCCTTAGAACTCTCTCCATCCATTATAGTATTCCTCTCTTCATAGAGGACTCTAACCATATTAGTTAAATCATAGAAAGGCTTCTTGAATGCTTCCTCTTTTAAAAGACCTTCAGTCTCTCTTGCTCCAGACATGATGGCTTTGGATTCAAGCTCAGCTTCTGGTACTGCTTATACCTCCTCAATCTCAACTGAAGGTGAAACTTGAGGTTCTTCAAGTGCAGTTAGGATTGAAACTTTGGGTGGAGATTGTGGCCTTGTTGCTCTCCTTCTTCTGGGCATTACCTCAGGATTTTCAACTAATATTTTCCCTTCTCCTCTCTGCAACTTTAACCTTGTAAGAATCACAAATTTGCAACCATTAAAACCCTACTTGCACAAAACTCAAGAAATCAAGAAAATAACCTTTGCCCTGATACCAACTTGATCTGTTGTTGAATGTTAGTTTTGTTGTGTTAATTTCAACTTTAGAATCAAAAACATTTTCTCATCATTTGCTTTATGTGCATAGGTTTCCTTATGGTGTTGGTGAATGTAATAGGTAAATTTGTCAAGTTTTATGTCAAATTCATGAGCAAAATAACATGTAAATAAAGTGATAAACAACATCAAACGAATATACAACAAATCATAAAAACGAACACTTAACACAGTGTTTTGATGAAGGAGTTCACCCCTCTTAGGCTACATCTCCTTCGTCCAGCTTCTATGGCTTGAGCCTCTGTATTAACTCAAAATGGAAAAAAATGTTGTTTACAATGCTCTACTACTCCTGAAACTTGCTTCAATGTGCTCAGAACATCAAAATCATACAGGAATGACTCTTTCTAAGCCAAAATTGGTCGAAAATTGCAAAAGTTGTGGCCTCTTTAGTTTTCCCTAGGAAAATTCCACCAAAACTGGAGGAACTCCAATTAACCCCGCAAAAAATGGAGAAAATTATGAATTTATCAGACTTGCCAAACTTACCGCCAAGTTAATCCCGCCTTAATTAATGGATAGGAAAACTTTAATTAGCATTAATCTCTGATTAGCGCGTTAAGCGCGTGGTTAGTTGTTAGCGTTGGCTCTGGGTTCTGCAATGTTGGTCATATGTGGAGGGGCCTGGACCTCTCCTCCTCCAACTCGCCAAGTATATCACATCAAATACAAACTGTAACCATTGATTATTAAGAACCAATGGAATGAAATAGTGGTAAGACTTTGGATTTATGTGGGCGAGGTCGTAGGTTCGACTCTGCTAACCTACCCATAAAATTTTGCAATGCGTGCCGATGTTGATAGGCATGTTGTCATTCTGTATTTTTGAGGTTGAGGGAGAAAACACATAGGACAACATCAAAACCACTTTGGAAACTGGGATCTAGCCCTGCCGGCTTTAGAGAGGGATCTCTCTGCAAAATTTAGCTTTGTTTTATGTGAATTTTAGGCTAGTTATGATTGTGTTGTTTCTTTTGATTTGATTATTTGGTTGATTTAAGTGTTATAATTCCATTGGGCCATGGATTCTTTAAATTAAATTGTATTTTGCATCAATTTTTAGAGGAGTTCTCACAAGGCAAGCTAGGTTGCACTATTTGGATCTTTTCAGAAATTAAATGGATTGCGAAATAGCAGAAGTGTAAGGTTTCAGTAGAAATCAAGGAGCAATTAAGAATTCCTTGATTTGAATTTAGTGGAAAAAATTAGAAGTACCAACAACCAAAATAGGGTGCTCTAAGTAACAAATCCTATTTATCACAGTTTTTGTTAAGTAATTCAGATATTCAGAATAACAGAGAAAGAAAACAATGTTTAAACAAATAAACAGAAGGAACACATCACCATTTGGTACACCACATTAATCCTGTGAAAGGTCCCTGTATTATTGATGCTCCAGTGCTTTAAAAAATTACAATATGTAGAAGAAATTACATTTAGAAATCAGCCCTTAATACTTCAAATAGTGAAGTATTTATACTAATAATTATAAAAATCATTTACAAAATCACTGTCAAACTGACAGTGTATTATTAGCCTAATTAAAAACAATACGATTCAATCCTCGTAGCAAAATAGGCCACACAAACATCTAGAAGGTAAGGTGGCTCTATTTTGATGGATTTGGTTGCTGAGTCAACTTGAAACTATGTTGTGTTGGTGTATTGATTGCCGTGCTGGCTGATGTGCTGGCCACTATATTACCGTTCCAAAATTATCATTTTAATCTAGTAAATCGATCAGTTCTTCCCATCTCTTTTCATTTGGTACAGTCAATTTGATCACCCTCCGATAAATTTCATCCACCTCTATGTATTTGGCAAAAGTTGGTTTCACTGTAAAAATGTGTTTGATGTCATTTTGTACATAGAAATCATTCGACATAGTTTCCAAAAATGCCTTTGCTGTCATATTGCCGTTAATCCCACTATATTTGATGCTGCTTCTTGGCATTTCTTTCATATTTAGGACATAGTCTTCCTGAATGATCAATTTTTCATTTATTACATAAATGTCGGGCAATCCTTTCTGGATCAATGCTTCAATTCTGTTAGTAAACCTATTTACTTGCAGCTCCAATGTTTCACATCTTTCTTCCAACTGATCAATAAGGTTTCTCTTAGTCAAAACTTTCTTCACTTCTAAAATAGTGGTAGTTCTGTCACTGATTCCTAATTCTTCAAGCTCATATTTTGACTTAGAATTCAAGAATCTGATAATGTTGGAGGCTTTTGTGGGCATTTCTCCAAGCTTCTCTCTTCCTTGCACAATGGTTTATGTAGATTTTTCTATCAGCTCCTTCTACTCAAAGATGATTTGGATAGATGGCCAAATCTCATTCATAGAATCTAGAATATTCATCCAAATGGTTTCCTTGGCTTGGGCCAAGGTCTGACCAATTGAAGTGTCCCTTTCCACCTTCTGCAAATTCTCCAACAATCTCTGGGATTTCTGCATTTCAGTGACACGAGAAGCTTCATCTTTATCCTTTTGTACTTCTAAAGCTTTGAGCTGATCTTGCAAAGTCTTGATCTCTTTTGACTGGAGTGACATGTTCTCTAGTGTCTTGGTCACCCGTTCAACACTTGTAGTATGAGTAGAAGAAGTGGCTGCAGTGACTATTCCTGTTGTTGGAAGATAAGAAATGGGAATGGCATCCAGGGAGGCAATGACCATCTTCTGACTCTCTTCTTCTCCTTTTTCATCTTCTCCATATTTGCCTCCATTTGTCTAATTTGTGTGTTCTGCTCTATAATCAACTTCATCATGTCAACCTTTTGTGCTTCATTTTCTTCAATGTCCTTGGTTAATGGGTCCTCTGTGGCTAGCAGCTTAAGCTATTTTCTCAAGGATGCAATGTCTAGATTCTTCCTTTTGATAATCTCCTTTGCATCATTGACATATTTAGGATCATATCCTATCTTAACCACCAATTATTCCAAAGACTTGATCCTATTATCTTTGGCTAAGGAGGATACTTTCTCCATTTTCAGCTGAGACTGAGCATTGGCAAATGAAACCTGCAACCTAGACAATGACATAGTAGCATTAGTTAAAGTAGAAGATATCATTTCACCAGTTTTCTTGTGCATCTCCATTTGATCAATGGGATGAATGTCTTTGGTGCTAAAATCTAAGGTAGTGCTCTTGTAGCCCGCTGCTGTTTTTGGTTGTGGAATTTGGCCCTTAAGGAAGGCCATCTGCATTTTCCATGCTCTGTGTCAAAAACGTACAATAATCTACTTTGTGAGCTGGAGGTCTGCTTCCAAAAATGATTATAAGTATTGTTTTTTAGAATCTCATTTCTAAGCTTAATATCCTTGTACCTATAAAAAATTGTCTTCTCCTTCTCTCTTTGGACATTCTTGACTCTAGCTCCTGTTTCCTTGTGACCTTATGATGATGAAGGTCTAGTAGGAGATGTTGTAAATTTGTTGGTTGTAGGTGGTGAATTTGTGATTGTGATGGAAACCTACTCTTTTGTCTCTTTGTCCACATCTGTCTTAGGAGTCAATTTTGTCCTCTTCCTGTAGTTGATCCTAAACTCTTTGGCTTCACTTCCTATTGTCAATGATGATCCTTCCTCCCTCTGTCTTTTGCTTGATTTATCCTAAGGAGTGGGGGTCTGCAAACTAGATGTAGAAAAGCGTTGTTCTTCAACTTCCTGCAAGGTGTTTTATGTCCATTCCAACTGATTTGCATACTACTCAATTTCAAGCCTTGAAGTATGGATATAAGGAGTACTTTTATTCTCTATTATGAGCTTTGAAATAATGCCACAAGGGTCATAAGACCATGTAAAACTTAGACTAAACTTCATTTCTTTAAGCATCTTGTCTGCTTCCTCACTTGCTGTCCTAGTATTACATACAAATGGGCCCACCTGTGTCTTTACTCTGAACTGTGATTTCTTCTTGGCCACTGATGAGCCCCAAAAATGGATAATTATATGGGCTCATTCAGCCTCCTAATTCGACTTAATCCACCATTCTCATTAGTTTATTGCATGTTTTTGATTATATTTATGCTAATAGAGTGAATTGGGTTAGTCATTGTGCCAACAAGTCTAATGGGTGCTTTGTGCAGTTTTTTGGTCAATTTTGAGACAAAATCAAAGGTTTTAATAAGAACTTGGTAGCCAAATTCGTGGAAGAACAAGGGAGAGGATTTGTAGGAAGGTGTCCCCTTCATTTATGGGCCCTTACCTCGAATTCTCCACCATTAGCTCGGAGTTCAAGGGCCACCAAATCAATTATCACAAGGGCAGCCGAGCAAGGGCTAGTAAAGTTGTTGTTAACTACAAGTTTTGGCAGCCGAGTTCCTAAAGTTTAGGAGGGTGTTGGGGTCCTCAATTTGTATAAATAAGAGGGCTAAGTCCTCATTTGGGTTGGTAGAAGTTAACTAGTTGGCAGTTCGATTTTAGTCATTTTTTTAGGCAGTAGGTTAGCTCTGCATTTCAGCACATTTTCGAGCTTTTCCTTGTGGACAATTTTTGCAATGTAACTATTATTTTGATCAATAAAGATGAATCCAGCTTTGCACCAGCTCTAATCTCTCTTAGGAGGCTATAGCTCTTGGGGTTGGGTCCAACCCAAGTGCCCAGTGCCTCCTTTGTTTACTTTTATGTGTTTTTGTTGCATTCTCAGAAGAAAATCTGCTATTTAGATTTAAATCTTGTTTTGTTATTTATGTTGATTTTGATGATTAAAAGGCTTTTCATGTTCAGATTGATTTGATAGGTTAATAACAGAGAATATCTTCAGAAAAAGGCTATCAAGCACCCCTGATATCACCTCTCCCTTAGTGGGACCATGAGCTGGGACCAAGGTGTCCTTGTTGCCACCAAAAACACTGTCTTTGCTTCATCATGCAATTATTAGTGTTAGATTCTCATTTGCAGAAGTTGATACCAGTTGTGGTTACATGCTCAGGTTCATGATTACTTAGTTTGCATAACTATTTCACATAATTTCGCTGCAAATAAACTGTTGTTCATTTTCTTTGCAGTTATTTAGGTCAAATTAGGTTAAAACAACTAGATCTTTGGTTTTCTTAGTCTTTGTTGGTTAGTTTTGAAAAATCACGTGCAGAGCGCCTGTGAAACCTCCTCTCCTATCCTTACCTCATCCATGCAACCTGCTTCGTCCTCCAACTTAGATTCTTGCCTCTCATTTGCTACGTTTTCTCCCTTTGCCCTAATTTCTACATTCTTGTGCATCATTGCTCCCTCCATCCTTGAACCAAATCCAATCGCTCCTTAGCCTCATGCGCCAGGTCCTAGACCCTTTAAAATCCTTATCCAACCTCCATGTCCACTTTCCCATCATTTTTCCTCCATCAACCCTCCAAAATCCTCTTTTCGGAACATCCTGTAGAAAATTACAGAACATCCTGTAGAAATTTCAGAACATCCTGTAGAACCCCTGCAGACTTCCTGTAGAAGCTCACGAAAGCGGTTTCTTGAGATCGATCACTGTGAAACTCTTTGGAAGGGTGATAGGGACCCCTTAGGCCATCTTCTAACCTTCCCAACCTCCTGCAAGCATTTCCTTTCGCCAATCCACCTCTGCACAGTAAAAAACAGTTAAAGCACATGCACAATAATTCTGCCAACTTACTCAAAAATACAAAAAGATGTTTCTTTTCAGATTTCACTTCAGAAGTAGCTTAGACACATGCACTTAACCTTCCAAAGAATCAATGGCATCTTTTTCAGTAGCTTTCATCCTTTTTCTTGCATCAGTAGGGCTAGTTGGTAAAACTAGGGTTTGCTAGGGTTTGCATTTCCATTCAGCTTTTTAGTTTCTTTCTGCAAGTAGATTAGCCTCCTTTGAGTTAGCTTTCATCCATCAGTTAAAAGCTTCTTCTAAGAGCTCATAGAAGTTGGCTTAAGCTCCTAGCGGACTTGTGCCAGCTGATCAAGTGACAGCCGCGGCAAGAGCTAGTACTTGTGCATATAGCACCGTCACTTCCAAGTTTGTTACAAACTACTGGGTTGATAAAATTAAAGAAGGGAGTTCCAGGAGTTGCTGCATTATTGTTGCAATACTGGGGCTCACCATTCTTTTTGGCACCGTTGCCGGGGAAGCGTCAGAGTATTGGTGATTGCTGCTTTTCTTCTATTTTCTACTACAACCTTCTGCTAAGTAGTTTAATTCATTTCCATTCTGCAATTTCATTTCCGCAAAAGTAGAGTAGACATTTACTGCTTTTATAGATTAGCATTTCAATTCCATAATTTCAATTCTACAAGCGTAGATTAGCATTTCAATTCTACAAGCGTAGCCTAGCATTTCATTCCTACAATTTCATTTCAGCAAAATAGATTAGTTCTTTCCTGCTTTCTTTTCAATTTCACATTTTCATTTCAGCAAGATAGATTTTAGTTAGTTGCAGTTCAATCTATTTTAGTTTTGTAGGTACAAGCAGAAAAAAGCAAAAGTAAACCAAAAAGATTTCCTTTCATACCTTGTAGGAGTAGAGGTAATTCAGAAAAATGATTGCACATCACCCCCACTGCTTCACACAGCCAACCTTCTCTCTTCTTCGATGGCTGTGATTAAAGAACCCTTAGGTGGACATCAAGACATTTTTGAAGAACCTAAAGGGAAGAAGAAGAAGAAAACATTCCTCTGGAGTAAATGGCTGCAAACAGAAATGTTGGGAGCAGTACCTTATCCAAAAACGAATTTTCAAATCAGATGGAAGATTTCAAGAGCGAGATGAGGCAGTTTCTTGCCATGAAACTGGATACCTTACAGATCCAAAGGAAGCAAGAGGAAGCCAAGAGGGCTTTGGCCATCTTTTGTCCCAGGTGCACTAGAAAGCATCCTAGGAATGAATGTCCATTGCACTCCATAGAAGTGTGTTTTGTTTGTGAAAGAGACCATCCTACGAATCAATGCCCTTCCTTGCCTAGACTTAAAGCTGCATATCAAAGGGCAAAAGGAGTCATTGAACCACTCTATTATATGAATCAAAGGAGGCCACATGGACCCATAACTTACCAATAGGGAATGCAAGGGACATCCCAGACCTATTATAACCCCTATCAAGCCACTTCCATGCCTTCTTGGGGTCCCCTTGCTCATCCTTTCTAGTCCACACCCCCTCCTTGGTCGTATCCTCCTCAATATCATGCTCAACCAGCTGCTCATCCATTTCACCCCTACGCTCAGCCACAGCCTCAGTGGAATGCACCTCATCAGGAGTGGAGGCCCCAGTACAACTCTCCTCCCACTCCTTTGCCTCCACCACCTACCCAACCACAACCCCATCTGCATCCATCTCAAATATACACTCCCACTCAACTACCCGTACCACCATTTCTAAACCCGCACATTGGAGTAGCTCAACCCAATTACAATGCTGAGGCACAACATGTCCAAACAACTCCTCTTGAGCTCAATGATATTCACCATAGCTCAGGAAGAGTATTGCAAAAAAGATATTATATTGAAAGCATTGAAGGACCACATCCAGCAAAAGAAGATTCAAAGGAGGAGATTAAAAAACCATGGGCTACACTTGATGAAGAGAAGATATTAGAATTAGAGATCGAGAGAGCTCCCTCATGGTTACCATCAAATCCTCCATGTATTCAAGAGAGAAATCAACAAAAAGAGGAAGATGAGAAGGTCATGGTAGAAGGTGACATGAAGAATGATCCAGATCAACAAAAGGACCAAGGATATCAGAGCTATATTGAGATATGGTTCCAGACGGTCACTAAGTTGCAATAGTACTCTCTTCCTCAGCTATGCTTGATCCCTTCAAAGTCAAATCATTTGGTCTCTAAAATCCGGATAGCTGTCAAAGCATGCATTTCAAGCCTCCACATCATTTTGTCTCTAATCTCGATGTGCACATGGCTCCATTGGAAGTATTCTTATGCTTGAAAATGATTTTGTTTTTCAAGTATGGTAGGTTAGAAAAAAAAAAGAAAAAAGAAAAAGAAAAATGAAAATAAGAAGAAAATAAAAATCTAAGGTGAAAACCTCCTCGGGGGCGCCTCAGATTGGCTCATTGATTGAAAACATCCATGAGGCAGTCAATGGGTTGGAAAGAAGAGAAAATAAAAAGAGAATAAGATCCCTGGGTGAAAACCCCCCTTGGAGGCGCCCAGGGCAGGAAATTAGGGTGAAAACCTCCATGAGGCGCCCTAGTTGTTTTCAAAAAAAAAAAAAGAGAAAAAGGAAGAAGAAAAAGTAAACCTAATTTCTGTTAAATAATTGCAGGTTGTAGCAAGGACATTGCAGGTTAGGAGGATCACTTAAAACAAAGACAGAGGAAGTTCTGTGCCTTCTACAGGAAATTCTGTGTCTTCTATAGGAAGTTCTATGTCTTCTACAGGAAGCCTACAACCAAGCCAAAATTGATTTCTGAAGAGGACCAGAAGACTCGGAATATGTCCATGAGGCCTACAAGCATCCATGTTTCCATCCCTCACCCTTCTCCATCATTTTTTCTATCTCATTGTGCTTCTTTCCTAAAAACTGCGTGTTCTACAGGAAGTTCCTGTAGAAATTACAGGATTTCTACAGGAAGCTAGAAATGGATTTCAAAAAGGAAGTTTGGTGCACATGATAGCTTCCTCACGGGTTCATAAGTCCTCCTACAATCCTCAAACCTCTCTCCCATATATTCCAAGTCTGCATTATAGCCCAAGCTCATTTTTTTCTTACCATGCAAAAATCTGCAAAATGCTTGGAAGCAAAAATACATAGTGCTGAAATTTGTTTTTTCCCTAGCTTGAAAACCGTGCATCCATTTGCAAAACTGTTACATGGGGAGTTGTATAGGGATGATGGCAACATGCCCGAGCAATTTCAGCCAATTCTGGTGCATGGTTTCCAAGAAATCAGCCCCTATCACCTTCAGCCATTTTTGCATTTTCTCCATATCCGTGCATCCGTTTCAAAACCTATTTCACGAGGAGATGCATATGGGTGATAGTAACCTACCCAAGTAGTTTCAGCCAATTCTGATGCACGGTTTCCAAGAAATTGACCTCTGTAATATTCAGCCATTTTCAGTTTTTCTCGAAATCTGTGCATCCATTGACCACAATTTTACTATGAGAGGTGCATAATGATGATAGGAACATGCTCAGAAAGTTTCAGATCGATCTGGTCTATCGTTTGGGAGCTATGGAGAAAACAAGTTGCTGTCCTGTGAAAATTCAATGTCAACAGCATGAGGGTGCAAATCTGAACGTTGAAGCCAACTCCTACAGCATGGATCTGGCCAGAGGATACCTGCACAAGAAAAATAACCACACATCAGACAACAAAAAACTTATAGCATAAAGGATCCAGGCATGCAGCAAGGGAATGTGAGCATGCAGTGGCCAAAAAGGACCCAGCAGCACGTCGACTTACAGGTATGTGTCTAAACCAATTCCTCTATTTGCATCAATATGATTCAAAAGTGCATAAACAAATGAAATGGTGGGATTAAGCTGACAGTGCCTTGTCCAGTTCTCTAGTGCTCAGCCAGAAATCATGCAGCATACGTGTATAGACAACTCACGTGAAATTAAAAAAAATAGGTAGTGTTGGCCGTTTGAACTCCAGTGCAACTGATGTCAAGTGATTAACAAGAAGAGAACATACAGTTCATAATAGCATTGCAGTCTGCATGTGGCCACGTACACCTGGCCACCTCACTCCCTCACCACGAATCACGCCGGAATTAAACGATGCTCGGCTAAAACTCTCACCACTCTTTGTTCAACTGCGGTCACAAATGAAGTATGCATCCTCCACTTCCAAAAAACGATTAACTAGTTGTCCTCCATCGGTTTTTCTACCTGTCTTTGAGATTCTGTTGCGTATCGGGCTCGCTCAGAGGCACAGTAGCGTTCTACAGGAACCGGGGGGGTCTTCTACAGGAAGTACGGCACAGCTTTCCGGAGCAGGGAAGCCTAGACTTTTCCACGTCGAATGGGGAGTTCCGAGAGAGGTAGGCTCAAAAACACTCTTCCATGCATGGTATATTTTGAGAAAATGGTGAATTGAACTGTCTTGAATTGGAGGGTTAGAGACAAGTCTGCCTGTGAGTCGAAAATAGCAGTTTGCTTGTGTGTTGCACAAAATTTCTCAGTTGGTTCTGCGTCAAAATTCTCCTCCACAGTTCCTATTAAGAAAATTCCTTCTGTAGAAAAGATAAAGCACTGTGAGGGCTAACCGGTGTATGAAGAATTTGAATTTACACAGTTGTATCTATGTTGGGGATGAAAATTGAGCTCTGTGCCCTGTCTGTGGAAACCCAATTCTTCCTTTTATACACGGACAACCGAGTTTTGGGTAGCAAAAGCATTAGAACGAGGGAATTGGTGCAAATTAAAACGTAAACACCCGAGAGATCCTGTCTTGAAGTTCAAAGGAGGAAAAATTGAATGAAGGGACACCGGATCAGTTAGCCCATCATGGGCTCATCAAACTTTTGGTAGAATATGCCCTCCACACCTACACTGTCCCCCTCTCTGGGGAGATTTTTCGAAACATGTCCCGAGATGATATTAGAATTCTGGCCGAGGGGCTCACCTCATCTAGCAGTGAAGAAGGGGAACATACTGAAGCAGGACATAAAACCAGTGGCAAAGAAACACAGGCCAAACAAGCACAAGCAGGACAGAAAGAGAAACGAGAAAAGGCCAAGTTGCTGAGCCTAAAACTGTGGGAGGAACAATGGCACAAACACCTAGGGAGAAACGATTGTAGCGTAGAGAAGAGAGGACTGAAAAAGTCCAAACAAAGGAGGGCATAACCAAAGCAACCACACAGAGATTAAAAGGAAAGGCACATCCAGCCAAGCAGACCGAAACAGTTGAAATAATTTCTACAGGAAGCATGAAAACAGTCGACACAGGACTTTCTACAGGAAGCATGGAAACAGAGCAACAAAAGGAGAAATCACCCGAGATATTGGCTAGGGAGGTGGCGGCTATGCTTGCTGCCTTAAGCACATCTCCCAAGCAAAAAGGGAAGCGAAAAAGGGAGACCCCCATGTACTTTAAGGCAAGAAGGAGCACACGGATAAAAGTGGGCAGACCCAAACCACAGTCAAAAGAGCCAATTACTATTGAGGACGCCACAACTAAACAAAAGGAGGAGTCTCATTCAAAGATAACCATCACCTATGAATGAGGAAGCCAAAAACCTTCACTTGGAGAGAGAGAATGTAGATGATGGACTCAAAGACAGCTCTACAGGAAGCTGATACAGTTCTACAGGAAGCTGAGACAGTTCTATAGGAAGCTGAGAATTCTCTACAGGAAACTCAGGCTAAGCTAAGAGAGAATGAGAAATTGGAGGAAAAGGTGGACAAACAATCATGGGAAGAAGCAAAGACAAGGAAACATCTAATGAATAGCAAAGAGAGGACAAGCTGCAGGCTAAGGTTGAGGCGCTAACAAAACTGCTACAAGAAAAGGAGCATAGGCAGTGGGAAGAAGTAGAGAGAAAAGCATGGTTTCATGACCGAGAAGAGGACATCACTTCAGAAGCTTGGCATGACAAGGAGGCCACCAGGGCCATCAAAGATGAAGAGATAGATCAATTTCTCAGAGGATGAGCAACACTTTCAGTAGGGGGGTGATGATGAGCCCCAAAAATGGATAATTATATGGGCTCATTCAGCCTCCTAATTTGAATTAATCCACCATTCTCATTAGTTTATTGCATGTTTTTTATTATATTTATGCTAATAGAGTGAATTGGGTTAGTCATTATGCCAACAAGTCTAATGGGTGCTTTGTGCAGTTTTTTGGTCAATTTTGAGACAAAATCAAAGGTTTTAATGAGAACTTGGCAGCCAAATTCGTGGAAGAACAAGGGAGAGTATTTGTAGGAAGGTGTCCCCTTCATTTATGGGCCCTTACCTTGAATTCTCCACCATCATCTCGGAGTTCAGGAGCCACCAAATTGATTATCACAAGGGCAGCCGAGCAAGGGTTAGTAAAGTTGCTGTTAACTACAAGTTTTGGCAGCCGAGTTCTTAAAGTTTAGGAGGGCTGTTGGGGTCCTCAATTTGTATAAATAAGAGGGCTTAGGGCCTCATTTGGGTTGGCAGAAGTTAGCTAGTTTGCAGTTCGATTTTATTCATTTTTTTAGGCAGTAGGTTAGCTATGCATTTTAGCACATTTTTGAGCTTTTCCTTGTGGATAGTTTTTGCAATGTAACTATTCTTTTGATCAATAAAGATGAATCCAGCTTTTCACCAGCTCTAATCTCTCTTAGGAGGCTGTAGCTCTTGGGGTTGGGCCCAACCCAAGTGCCCAGTACCTCCTTTGTTTACTTTTATGTGCTTTTGCTACATTCTTAGAAGAAAATTTGCTATTTAGATTTAAATCTTGTTTTGTTATTTAGGTTTCTTTTGATGATTAAAAAGGATTTTCATGTTCACATTGATTTGATAGGCTAATAATAGAGAAGATCTTCAGAAAAAGGCTATCAAGCACCCCTGATATCACCTCTCCCTTAGTGGGACCATGAGCTGGGACCAAGGTGTCCTTGCTGCCACCAAAAACACTGTCTTTGCTTCATCATGCAATTATTAGTGTTAGATTCTCATTTGCAGAAGTTGATACCAGTTGTGGTTACATGCTCAGGTTCATGATTACTTAGTTTGCATAACTATTTCACATGATTTCGTTGCAAATAAACTGTTGTTCATTTTCTTTGCTGTTATTTAGGTCAAATTAGGTTAAAACAGCTAGATCTTTAGTTTTCTTAGTCTTTGTTGGTTAGTTTTGAAAAATCACGTGCAGAGCACCTGTGAAACCTCCTCTCCTACCCTTACCCCATCCATGCAACCTACTTCATCCTCCAACTTAGATTCTTGCCTCTCATTTGCTACGTTTTCTCCCATTGCCCTAATTTCTACATTCTTGTGCATCATTGCTCCCTCCATCCTTGAACCAAATCCAATCGCTCCTTAGCCTCATGCTCCAGGTCCTAGACCCTTTAAAATCCTTATCCAACCTCCATGTCCACTTTCCCATCATTTTTCCTCCATCAACCCTCCAAAATCCTCTTTTCGGAACATCCTGTAGAAAATTACAGAACATCCTGTAGAAATTTCAGAACATCCTGTAGAACCCCTGCAGACTTCCTGTAGAAGCTCACGAAAGTGGTTTCTTGAGATCCGATCACTGTGAAACTCTTTGGAAGGGTGATAGGGACCCCTTAGGCCATCTTCTAACGTTCCCAACCTCCTGCAAGCATTTCCTTTCGCCAATCCACCTCTGCACAGTAAAAAACAGTTAGAGCACATGCACAATAATTCTGCCAACTTATTCAAAAATACAAAAAGATGTTTCTTTTCAGATTTCACTTCAGAAGTAGCCTAGACACATGCACTTAACCTTCCAAAGAATCAATGGCATCTTTTTCAGTAGCTGTCATCCTTTTTCTTGCATCAGTAGGGCTAGTTGGTAAAACTAGGGTTTGCATTTCCATTCAGCTTTTTAGTTTCTTTTTGCAAGTAGATTAGCCTCCTTTGAGTTAGCTTTCATCCATTAGTTAAAATCTTCTTTTAAGAGCTCATAGAAGTTGGCTTAACCTCCTAGTGGACTTGTGCCAGCTGATCAAGTGATAGCCGCGACAAGAGCTAGTACTTGTGCATATAGCACCGTCGCTTCCAAGTTTGTTACGAACTACCGGGTTGATAAAATTAAAGAAGGGAGTTCCAGGAGCTACAACATTATTGCTGCAATACTGGGGCCCACTAGCCACTACAAAATGAATGTCATTAGAATTCAACATTTGTCTAATATATTCTAGGGAAAAAATCCTCATGGGGAGGTATTTAGGGAGTTTCTAGGGTGCCAATTCACAACCATAAACCCTGATCTTAGTGTAGTTTTGGTATAAATACCAATCCCCAGTCTTGGTCTAATCTATTAGATGCAAAATTCTCTTGATTTATTCACTAATTCTGGGTTGAATTGCACTGTTAAGAATGTTCATGGCTGGGTGAACAAAATCTTCAATGAACTGCTTATAAGAAAACTACTATTGTTCTTTCATGACTAATGATGTCCAAAAGATCACTGGCTGCTAATTTCTTGCATCATCAAGCTTTTGCATTGCAAAGCTGAATTTATTTCCCTGATAGTAAAGGAACATATAGATTAAAATGGAGGTGTAATTAAACACATGTTATGTAGGAAACTTTATAAATTGCTCATGAATGTTTTCAACCATGAATTGACTGAAATTGAACATATCTGAAGGCTTACTATTTGTGGAAAATATGGAGAGGAATCCTAAAATGGGCTCATCTACCCACTGATCAGAATAATAACCTAAAATATAGGAAATCATGGATATAATTTGTTTGGCTTGATCAAGGAATATGGAGGAAGGATATGGAGGATTCTTCTTGGGTAACTAGGAATTCTCAGGAAATAAGATCTCAAAGATTTTGGCTCTGTTAGCAAAATCCAGCTTCTGAAAAATTTGGGTGAGGGCTTCTAAGGAGAAAGGAGTACTATTTTCCATAGAGGGAGACAACATTATTTAGTCAATGGACTGGGCAGTTATAGTGAAGAGGATGTCACCTGATGGGGCCATGATAGCTCTTTGAGTAGGGACATAACATGCCTGACAATTTTTGATAAACTCAGGGGCTTAGAATGTCTGAGGGAAGATATAATGGGGAAGATTAGACTCCCAGAAACCAATTTCATCGGATTTATCTGCTTTTTTTTCTTCTAACCAACAATATAATTCAAGAAAATCACAGTCACATTAGGTTTCATTAATCTTGTAATCCCTATCAACTAAAGGGATGTGATATAGATCTATGGAGGGGGGAATCAAGGGATTAACAGGTTTATCCTGAGTTTTGGTCTTTGGAGGCATGACTGTATTAGTGAAAGACAAGAGAATTTGACAAAAGACCTTACCACAAAATTGTTTGGGTAACGAATTATCAAGGGAAGGAGACAGGGAACTGTCATTTTCTGTGTTGGTTTGGTCATGCAAAATGATCTCAGAATGGTCATTGTGTAGAATCTATAAATTTACATAGGATAAGTAGTGAAAAGGGAGGAAAGTGATGGTTTCAATAGCTTTTAAACAGTTTAGTGAGAGTCTGGTCGGAAATGGCACGGTACTGTTAAGCCTGAATGGTTACCCGAAAATTATGAATTAATGCGGAACGGTTCTTTTGCTGGGAATACATTTAAGTGGCTAATGGCTAGGTGATGTGGCAGGAGGAGAGTGGTAGAGGAGTCGTGGTGGGGACACAGTAAGGTGGGGAAAAGGATAGGTAGTTTTAGAGGGGGTAGCGAATGGTAAGTGGTTTTGCAATGGGGGGGGGTAAGAAATAGTGAGGAGTTGCCACATAAGGGATGGGGCCCAGCGAGGGAAACAACATTTTGGACCCCCCCTCGGTGGTAAAGGAAGGATGGAAATGGGGGGGGCGAAGGTAGATGAGGGTCGTAGATTGTGAGCGGGAACTTGTCTCGATGCCATTGACTGAGATGTACTTTAATCATAATATGACAAACAAGCTTTGTCGCCATGTGCCTTTTCACTTTTTATTTTTGACATGGGATAAGGATTATAAATAAAACATATGAAAGTACTTTATCCAATGGCACATTTTGCCTCTTTTACAATGTCCTTAGACTTGGGATAAAAATAGCATAGGAAAATACTTATAAGAACAACTAATTTACTTACCCATAACTAAAGTAACATTTTGTTTTTAGCAAACCCACCTTATTTTCTTTATACAAAATGAAAACTATCTAAAATCTATCCCTTATTTCTCCTATTGATTAAGATTAAACAATTGGATCAATGTCATTTTCTACCTAACTACCGATTTACCCCAGATTAAACTATTGGGCAAATCTTTATTTTGTAACCTAACTTACCGAAATTTAAAGGAGTTTAATCATGATTACACTATATGATAAAAAAAATAGCTAGATATTGTGGAATTTTGAACAAGCTGCACACGACCTTTATTTAACAATAATGAATAAAACTAACTATCAATAGTGGAATTTGGACTTGAAACACTTTCAATATTATTCCTTTTTTATTTTCCTTTCTTTTGGTGGGGTTCAATCTTTTCTTCTTTTTCAATATGTTTGTTTTTTCTCTTTTTTATTATTTATACCTTCTTTTCATTTTTTTCTTTTATTTGGAAATCATTGGCAGATTGACAAGTATTTACAATATCAAATTCCTGAGATACAATACTCAATTACCTTGAGATCCTATAAATTATAGGACCCTAATAGTGGCTCCAGCTGGGGATTTCACTTTCCCTGTGAGGTGCGAAGAAAATTTGAACAGTAGCCTTGAGTGTTCTATTTCAGCAATATCCACACTTGATTTCCTTTATTGTAGTACTTATGGTAACATATCAGCTTAGGGCCTTCTCTGCGGGCTTCAACTTCTGTTAATAGGTCACCCAATCGAAATGATAAAGACAATGATATTTATAATGATAAATTCTAGAAAAAATTCTATTGCTCAGAGAAATAGTGTTTGAGCATCCTACCGTTGACAGGTCCACCAGACATTTCTGTCCCATCTAAATTTCTGAGAAAGAATGCATTATGCCCTTTGAAAGCATAAATGACATAAGGCCTCATCCATAAATTGCCAAATTTTCCATGCTTCCCTTTGTCCTCTCTTCTGGATTCCCACTTTAAAATTCTATCCCCCAAAGTGAAATCATCTGATTTTGTTCTTCTATAGAAAACCTTTTGATATTCTCCTGGATGACCTGAGCCTTATTATAGACTTCTTCCCTAGATTGTTGCAATTGGATTGTCTGATCAATTCTCCTTTGAATGTCATTGGGCTCAACCTACAATTCCTGAATTATCTTCATGACTGGAACTCCTAAAGAGGATGGAAAAACAACATCCATTCCATAAACCAATTGGTATGGTGACATGCAAATTGAATTGTTTGTTGTGAGCCTATCAAGCCCAAAGCACATTTATTATCTTGTTGTGCCATGACTTTTTGTTGTCTTCTAACAACTTCTTAATAATATTTACCAGACTCTTATTTGAAGATTCAACCAACCCATTACCTTGTGGGTAATAAGCAGATGAATGTCCCAAAGTAATATGGTATTTGTTGCAGAAATCTACCATTTTCTTAGATCTAAAAGATGCAACATTGTCTATAATAATCTTGTTTGGACAACCAAATCTATACAGAATATTGGTTTCTAAAAATTTGATGATAACAACATCTGTGGCTAGTCTGGAAGGTGTGGCCTCAATCCATTTGGTCAAGTAGTCAGTAGTGGTACGGATCCATTTATGTTGAGCAGAGGATGGTGGATGGATTTCTCCAATGAAATCCAATCCCCATTGTTGGAAAGGACTTTCAACAAATATGGGTTTCAAAGGTAGAGGCAAAAGCTTTCTTTTCCCCTCAAATATTTGACATTTATGGAAAGAAGTTACCTTATGAACATCTGGGAAAAGTGTAGGCCAGTAAAAACCAGCTTTGAGGATCTTATTAGCAATTGTTTTCCAGTATAGATGGCCACCATAGTCACCTTCATGGAATTCATGCGTTGTTCTTTCTGCATCATCTCTCAATATACACTTTAGTAGAATACCACCAACATCTTTCCAATATAAAACATTATCTATAATGCAAAGTTTAACTACTTTTAGCTTTAGAAATCTAGCCTTTGTCTTAGTTAGACCAGGAGTAGCATTTAAATTGAATAAAACATAAATAAGGTCTGCATACCAGGGTGAGGTCATGAAAGCCTCACCTAATTTTGGAGTTGCTTGTTCCTCTTGATCATCTAATGCAACTACAGAGTTGATATCCAAATCATTAAAGTTAGATTCAACTATAAATTTGGCTAATCCTTATCCTTTGATAAGCTTGGTTGGTTTGATTTCCGTGTCATACTCAAGGATGATGGAAATCCATTTTTCTCTTTTGCCATCTGGTCCATTTTGTGTCAAAATATCCTTAATTACATCATTTTTTACATAAGAAATTATGTGAGAATGAAGGATATATACTCTGAAATATTTAATTGCTTTTATCAATGTGAAATCCTGTTTTTCCATTATATTATATTTGAGTGAAGCATCCATTAAAGCCTTGTTAAATAAAGCAATGGTATGTTCAAATCACTCATTGTTTTTTTGTAAAAGGAAAACTGCAATATTTTGTTGAGAAGAAAATGAAAAAATTATAAAATCCTTAGTGAAATCTGGACTGATAAGGGCTCATGCTTTTGTCAATTCTTGTTTAACTTGGTCAAATGATTGCCTAGCTTCAATGTTCCATCTGATTTCTGAATCTCTTTTTAGCATGTATGTTATGTTTATGAGAAGTTCTGCATGGTTAGGGATAAATCTTCGTAGGAAGTTTATTATACAAATAAATGATTGAAGTTCCTTAATGTTTCTTGGATGATTGATTTTAAGAATAGCTTCAATCCTTTTAGGATTGATTTTAATACCTTCCTTAGATATGATATGACGAAGAAGTTTTCCCTCTTCAAGGCCAAGCACTATTTTCTTAGGATTTAGTGAAATCCCAAACCTTCTACATTTATCAAATACTCTTCTTAGGTGTAACAAATGTTCTTCATCAATTTTAGAATAAACAGTAATATCATCTAGATATATCACAATAAATCTGCCAATTTCATTTGCAAAATAAATATCCATTGCTCTCTGAAATGTGGCTCCAACACTCATTAACCCAAAGGGCATGTTCACATACATGAAGGTACCCCATGGAGTGGTAAAGGCTATTTTATTTGGATCTTCTGGGTGGACTAAAACCTGATTATAACATGAAAAACCATCTAATAAAGAAATCCTAGAAGATCTAACTACCTTCTGTAGAATATGATCCATTTTTGGTAAAGGGTAGTTGTCCTTCAGGGAGACTTTATTAAGGTTCCTAAAATCTATGCACAATCAGATTTCACCTATCTTATTCCTTGTTGGTACAATATTGGAAACCCATTTAGAGTACCTAAGAGGAACTATGACTTTAGAGTCATACATTCTTTTAATTTCTTTCTCAATTAAAGGCATCAGAACCTGATTTATTCTTCAAAGTTTTTGTTTAAATGGTTCCTAATCTTCTTTAATTGGAATTTTGTGTTGTATAATATTTGTATCATATGTTTTAAGATATTCATAGCTCCAGGAAAAAACATCATTAACATCCTTGAATAAAATAATGTATTTTTGTTTTTCAGTAGCTGGGAGTGATTTGGATAGTTTTATGATTTTGGGATCTTTTTTAGTACCTAAACTACATTCTTCAATTTCTGTTCCCGTGGGCTCAATCTTAGGATTTTTTGCCACATCATTGAAATCAAATAATTCTTCTAGTGGAACTAGACCTCTAGGTAAAACGTTATCTTTTAGCTAAAGTGTTTCAAACTCTTCTTTTTTTGGATCTATCTCAAGAAATTCTAATATATTTATAACTTTATCTATGGGTGTATTTACATATGAGTTTTCTAATTGGCTTTCTAGATTAGAATGTACAACTATTTGATTATCTACTTCAGATTCCAAATCTATACTATCATCTTGAAATTCATATTTGGATTGCAAAAAACTTTCAATTTGTTTATCACTTCCAAACACCTACCAATACCTCATATTATTTGGTATAGCTAGTCGATGTTTCATTTCCACTATATATTCTCGATTAGGGTAAGACATTTTACAGGAGTTGGCTGAAAAAGGCAGATTATTTCTGTTTTCTAGGAATTGCAGGAAGGTCATATTCAAGAAAACTCCCTAGAAACTCAAGCACATCATTTATGTATGCTCTCATTCTAGGGTGCTTAGCTAAATATTCTCCTTTAATTTGTTTTATAATTAATTCAACATCCCCTTGAATGGAGATTCCTTTGGCACCTAATTTTTTCAACAACTGCAATCCTAATATAATGGCTTCATATTCTGCTATGTTATTGGTACATAGGAAATTAAGCCTATATGAATGACCTTCCACATGATTATTTTATGTGTTTACCACCCAATTCCTGCTCCAGAACCATCTTTTCTACAAGAGCCATCAAAGCTCATGTTTCGAAGAGGTTCGAGAGGAGTATTTGGTTCCATTGTTTGTGCTTGAGTTGCGTTTGTTTTAGGACTCTCAATTTTTGCATTGATCACCTGAGTGTTGATGTCTCCATCATTAGAAAGAATGAAATAGTCTAAATCTAAGTGGAAAAAATAAAGAGGATAGTTGTGAGGTTTCTCTTGACTATTCACCATGAATTTCATCAAAGTTTCCCTATATAATATTCTTTATTGCCCAAAAACGGGTATGGTGGAAAAGGTCATATCCATCTGTAGGGTTCCTTGTAAATTTTCTCCCCATGAGCATGACAACAACATGCCATACTTAGGGGGAATATCTGCAACCACTATATCCATTACCAAACTTTTAGCAGAAATTTGACCTAAAGTAACACATAGTTCTTTAATGAGACCTAGACATCTTACTTTATTGGAATCAAAGGAGTATAGGTCATTGTAAGGTCTGGTAATGTCAAGTCCTAATTTCTCCATAACCGCTTTAGGAATTAAGTTGTGGGAAGCCCCTGATTCTAACATAGCATTATGGAGGATCTTATCAAGAATATCTAGGCTAACATAGAATGGAGGAACACCCCCTTCTTGTGGTTTTCCCTCAACTTCTAGTCCAAATAAGAGTTCAGGCTGGTCATAATTCAGATTTATAGAGTTTGTGTTTTCCCCTATGTTTAGAGCTTTCATTACTTGGGGTATATACATTTTTTTTCTCATTAACTCTGTTAGAGGAATAGGGATTTTCAATTTTGCTAATTCATTCTCAATTTTGAACGATGTTTGAATCTTAAAGAAGTTGGGAAGTTCATATTGTTCTAAGATTTGTTTTGTTATAGGCTCTTTTTGTTGACTGGTGGTTGGGATCTCCATTTGAGTAGTTTTAGAAACACTATAAACTATCTTCTTGACAAGAATTTCTACTTTCTTTTTACCAGAATTATCCACAGTTTTCTTAGGAAGACTATCTGTGGTTTTCCTAGGATCAATTTTAGAGGATTTTTTAGCAGGATTATCAGAGTTTTTGGTGTTGAGAGTGTCTGAATTCTTCTTGCTCCTAAGGTTATACTACCTATGGTCCTCCATGATGGCATTTTTAAATCCTTGTTTGTATTCATCTGACTCTTTAGAGTCTAGTTCAGTTTGAGCTAGGAGGGAAAGTTCTTGCTCCTCTTGAGTGAGGAAAACTGTTTCATCATCATTTATTCCCATCAGATTTATTTTATTTTCATCCAAATCTTCAATAATATTACCCTGATCATTAGTGTAATTTTCCTGAAAAGGGTGTTGAACCTGCTGGTCTAGACCCTTTTGTTCTCATTGTTTGATTTGAGGAACATTCCTTTTAAAGTTTTGGTTTCTATTTTGAGGATCATTTTGGTTCTCTCTCACTTGAGTTTGATCATTTATGTTTACTCTTTGCATCATCTGATTCACTACTCTCACTAGGTTATCAATTTTGTGATTAGAGACAAAAGTGGAAGGTTCTTCTTTTATGGTAAGCCAGCATTTAGATTTTAGTTTGGCCTTGTTGGCTAAGATGTTAGCTTCAACTTTGATAGCATTAGCTTGCATTTCTTCCAAAGTTGTTGGGTCTCTCTCTCTAAGTTGATATTCCATGTATACATCAAAACCATCAGGAAAATCAATCAAAGCTAGACCAGGGGAGCGTTTGATGTCTTATGGAATGGCATTTTTAATAGTGTTAAACGCTCACAATATTCTTCCACACTTTCATTTAGCTTTCTTTTCAGTCTTTTATATTCAGTTAGGAGTTGAAGTGGATTTTTCTTGATCTCTCATATAGCTAAGAAAGTTGATGGAATGCATCAATGTTAGCTATACTTCCTGTAGGTAAACTCCTAAACCATTTCTTGACATCACCTCCTAAACTTTGAGCAAACAATATCATTTTTACATTGGCTTCATCTACTTCTTGAAGGTCAAACAAATCATTCATTCTATTCACATGTTGCTCAGCAGTATGAGAACCAGTGTTATCAAAGGTCACAATTTTAGATTGGTAATCTTTAGGCATAACATTTAGCTGGCCTAGTAACACCAAAGGTGCATACCTACTTGCCATAACTAGTTTGGAAGATTGACTGGAAGATGGACTTGAGGTAGGTGTAGTTGTGATAACTACAGGGGTAGTACGAATAACAGTCTGAGATATTACAGGTGAAAAGGTAGAGACTATGGAATGAGTAGGACTGGGAGGTTGTAGATGAACAAACTGGGAAAATTGGGTGGACAAAGAGGCTGCTGCAACTGTTAAAGCAGAAAATGCAACAGATTGTTGAATAAAAGATTCTTCAATAGATTGGTCCAAAACTAAAAATAGACCTTGTAATTTATTAAATTGATGTAGGGATTCAAGATCAGGATCTGTTTCAAGAATCTGGGTTTGGAGTACGTATGGTTGTAGTAGGGCTTTATCAATGACAATATGATCTACAAAAGTCTCGGTTTTTTATCTAAACAAACTATGTTGGAAAGGCAAATCAAACTCTATATCCTGAATAGTTTCAAATTTCTCTGGAAAAGAGTTAGACCTTGACAAAGGACTATTCTCAGGAAGAGAATTGAATCTATACAAAGGACTTTTACTACCTTGAATCTTTGTAAGAATTTTCTTTCTCACCAACTTCTCTAGATTATCTACAAATTCAGCAGGGTTGGGATTAGGGTGAGCTCTAGTGAAAATTCTTTTGGGATCCAGGTATATTAAAATTCATCACACAAATAAAAACCAAAATCAATGAAACACTAATATATATGAAAAATAACAACCTCAGATCATGTATTTCATAATGATATATAAGTTTTAATTTATATAAATACTGATTGAATACCAGGGAATAATGATTTTTTAATCTAAAGAGTTTTCTACCCCAGTATGGTCACCACTATGTTGTCACTCTGTATTTTTGAGGTTGAGGGAGTAAACACATAGGACAATATCAAAACCACTTTGGAAGCTGGGATCTAGCCCTGCCAGCTTCAGAGAGGGGTCTCTTTGTAAAATTTATCTTTGTTTTATGTCAATTTTAGGCTAGTTATGATTGTGTTGTTTGTTTTGATTTGATTGTTTGGTTGATTTAAGTGTTATAATTCCATTGGTCCATGGAGTCTTTAAATTAAATTGGATTTTGCATCAATTTTTAGAGGAGTTATCACAGGGCATGCCAGCTTGCACTATTTGGATTTTTTCAGAAATTAAATGGATTGTGAAATAGCAGAAGTATAAGGTTTTAGTAGAAATCAAGGAGAAACTAAGAATTCCTTGATTTGAATTTAGTGGAAAACATTAAAATTACCAACAACCAAAATAGGGTGCTCTAAGTAACAAATCTTATTTATCACAATTTTTGTTAAGTAATTCATATATTCAGAATAACATAAAAATACAACAATTTTTAAACAAATAAACAGAAGGAACACATCACCATTTGGTACACCACATGAATCTTGTGAAAGGTCCCTGTATTATTGATGCTCCAGTGCTTTAAAAAATTACAATGTGCAGAAGAAATTACATTCAGAAATCAACCCTTAATACTTCAAATAGTGATGTATTTATACTAATAATTACAAAAATCATTTACAAAATCGTTGTCAAATCGACAGTGTATTATTAGCCTAATTACAAACAATAAGCTTTATTCCTCTCAGAAAAATAGGCCACACAGAAATCTAGAAGGGAAGGTGGATCTCTTTTGATGGATTCGGTTGCTGAGTCAACTTGAAACTATGTTGCATTGGTGTACTGACTGTCGTGTTGGTCTATGTGCTAGCCGCTGTATTACTGCTCCCAAATTACCTTTTTAATCTGGTAAATTGATCAGTTCTTCCCATATTGTTTCATCTGGTACGGTCAATTTAATCACCCTCCAGTAAATTTCATCTACCTCTGTGTATTTGGAAAATGTTGGTTTCATTGTAAAAATGTGTTTTACCTCATTCTGTACATAAAAATCATTCGACATAGTTTCCAAAAATGCCTTTTCTGTCATACTGCCGTTAATCCCATTATATTTGATGCTGCTTCTCGGCATTTCTTTCATCTTCAGGATATAGTCTTCCTGAATGATCAATTTGTCATTTATTATATAAATGTTGGGCAGTCTTTTTTGGATCAATGCTTCAATTTTGTTAGAAAACCTATTCACTTGCAACTGCAATGTTTCACATCTTTCTTCCAACTGATCAATAAGGTTTCTCTTAGTTAAAACTTTCTTCACTTCTAAAATAGTGGTAGTTCTGTCACTGATTCCTAATTCTTCAAGCTCATATTTTGACTTAGAATTCAAGAATCTGATAATGTTGGAGGATTTTGTGGGCATTTCTCCAAGCTTCTCTCTTCCCTGCATAATGGTTTATGTAGATTTTTCTATCAGCGCCTTCTGCTCAAAGATGATTTGGATAGATGGCCAAATCTCATTCATAGAATCTAGCTCCAACAATCTCTGGGATTTATGCATTTCAGTAACACGAGAAGCTTCATCTTTGTCCTTTTTTACTTCTAAAGCTTTGAGCTGATCCTACAAAGTCTTGATCACTCTTGACTGGAGTGACATGTTCTCCAGTGTCTTGTCACCTGTTCAACACTTGCAGTATGAGTAGAAGAAGTGGATATAGTCGTTCTTCCTGTTGCTGGAAGTTGAGAAATGGGAATGACATCCAGGTGGACAATGGACATCTTCTGACTCTCTTCTTTCTCCTTTATCATCTTCTCCATCTCTGCCTCCGTTTGTATAATTTGTATGTTCTGCTCTATAATCAGCCTCATCGTGTCAGCCTTTTATGCTTCATTTTCTTCAATGTCCTTAGTTAATGGGTCCTTTGTGGCTGGTAGCTTAAGTTGTTTTCTTAAGGCTACAATGTATAGATTCTTCTTTTCGATAATCTCCTCTGCATCATTGACATATTTAGGATCATATCCTATCTTAACCACCAAGTATTCCAAAGGCTTGATCCTATTATCTTTGGTTAAGGAGGATACTTTCTCCATTTTCAGCTGAGACTGAGCATTGTGAAATGAAACTTGCAACCTAGACAATGACATAGCAGCGTTAGTTAAAGTAGAAGATATCATTTCACTAGTTTTCTTGTGCATCTCCATTTGATCAATGGGATGAATGTCTTTGGTGTTGAACTCTAAGGTAGTGCTCTTGTAGCCCGCTACTATTTTTGGCTGTGGAATTTGGGCCTCAAGGAAGGCCATATGCATTTTTCTTTGCTCTATGTAAAAAACTGACAATAATCTACTTTGTGAGCTGGAGGTCTGCTTCCAAAATTGATTATAAGTACTATTTTTGAGAATCTCATTTCTAAGCTTAATCTCTTTGTACCTATAAAAAATTGTCATCTCCTTCTCGCCTTGGACATTCTGTGACTCTAGCACTATTTCCTTGTGACCTTGTGATGATGAAGGTCTAGTAGGAGATTTTGTAAATTTGCTAGTTGTAGGTGGTGAATCTGTGATTATGATGACAACCTGCTCTTCTGTCTCTTTGTCCACATCTGTCCTAGAAGTCAATTTTGTCCTCTTCTTGTAGCTGATCATAAACTCTTTGGCTTCACTTCCTGTTGTCAATGATGATCCTTCCTCCCTCTGTCTTTTTCTTGATTTCTCTTGAGGAGTGGGAGTCTGCAAACTGGAAGTAGAAAAGAGTTTTTTTTTGTTTTTGTTTTTGTTTTTTTTTTTTTTTTTTTTTTTTTTTTTTTTTGTTTGTTTTGTCTTTTGTTTTGTTTTTTTTTTTTTTTTTTTTTTGTTTTGTTTTTTGTTTTTTGTTTTTTGTTTGTTTGCTTTTTGTTTGTTTGTTTGTTTGTTTGTTTGTTTGTTTGTTTGTTTGTTTGTTTGTTTGTTTGTTTGTTTTTTTTTTTTTTTTTTTTTCAGCTTCCTGAAAGGTGTTTTCCATCCATTCCAACTGATTTGCATACTTCTCAATTTCAGGCTTTGAAGTATGGATGTAATGAGTACTTTTATTCTCTACTATGAGCTTTGAAATAATGCCACAAGGGTCATAAGTCTTTAAGCATCTTGTTTGCTTCTTCACCTGCTGTCTTGGTATTACATACAAATGGGCCCACCTGTGTCTTTATTCGGAATTGCGATTTCTTCTTTGCCAGTACAAAATGAATGTCATTAGAATTCAACATCTGTCTAATATATTCTAGGGAAAAATTCCTCATGGGGAGGTATTTAGGGAGTTTGTAGGGTGCCAATTCACAACCATAAACTCTGATCTTAGTGTAGTGGTATAAATACTAATCCCCAGTCTTGGCCTGATCTATTAGATGCAGAATTCTCTTGATTTCTTCACTGATTCTGGGTTGAATTGCATTGTTAAGAATGTTCATGGCTGGGTGAACAAAATCTTCAATGAACTACTTATAAGAAAACTCCTGCTGTTATTTCATGACCAATGATGTCCAAAGTATCAATGGCTTCTGATTTCCTGCATCCTCAAGCTTCTCCAGTGCAAAACTGAATTTATCTTCCTGATAGTAAAGGAACATATAAATTAAAATGGAGGTGTAATTAAACACTTGTCTTGTAGGAAACTTTATAAATTCTCATGAATTTTGTTAGCCATGAATTGACTGAAATTAAACATAATTGAAGGCTTACTGTTTAAGGAAAATATGGAGAGGAATCTTGAAATGGGCTCATCTACCCACTGATCGGAATAATAACCTAAAATATATGAAATATTGGATATAATTTGTTTGGCTTGATCATGGAAGATGAAGGAAGGGTATGGAGGATTCTTCTTGGCTAATTGGGCATTCTCAAGTAAGAATATCTCAAAGATTGTGGCTCTGGTAGCGAAATCCAGCTTCTGATAAAGCTGGGTGAGGGCTTCTAAGGAGAAAGGAGCACTATTTTCCATAGAGGGAGCCAACATTATTTGGTTAATGGACTATGTCGTTATAATGAAGAGGATGTTATCTGATGGGGCCATGATAACTCTTTGAGTAGGGACATAACATTCCTAACAATTTCTGGTAAACTCAGGGGCATGGAATGTTAGAGGGAAGATATAATGGGGAAGATTAGATTCCCAAAGCCAAATTTCATCGATTTTATCTGCATTTTTGTCTTCTAACCAACAATATAATTCAATAAAATCATAGTCACATTGGGTTTCATTAATCCTATAATCCATATCGGCTAGAGGGATGTGATCAAGATCTATGGAGGGGGGAATCAAGGGATTAACAAGTTTATCCTGAGTTTTGGTCTTCAGAGGCATGACTGTATTAGTGAAAGACAAGAGAATTTGACAGAAGACCTTACCAGAAAACTGTTTTGGTAACGAACTGTCAGGGGAAGGAGACATGGAACTATCAGTTTTTGTGTTGGTATGGTTGTGCGAAATGCTCTAGGAATGGTTTCTATGTAGAATTTTTCAATTTACAAAGGATATGTAGTGAAAAGGTAGGAGAGAGATGGTTTCAATAGCTTTTAAACAGTATAGTGAGAGTCCCGTTGGAAATGTCATGTGACCATTAAGCTTGAACGATTACCCAGGAATTATGAATTAATGTGGAACGGTTCTTTTTTTTGGAATGTATTTAAGTGACTAATGGCTAGGTGATGTGGCGAGAGGAGAGTGGTGGAGAAATCGTGGTGGGGATTCGGTAGGGTGGGGAAAGGATAGGTAGTTTCGAAGGGGGTAGCGAATGGTAAGTGGTTTAGAAATGGGGTGGTGCAAAAGCATGAGGAGATGCCATGTAAGGGATGGGGCCCGTTAGGGGAAACAACTTTTAGGATCCCCCTAGCAGTAAAGGTAGGATGGAGGGGGGAGGGTGGGGGGCAAAGGTGGATGAGGGTCGTAGATTGTGAGTGGGAATAGATCCTAATGCCGCTAACTGAGATGTACCTTAACCATAATACGACAAACAAGCTTCGTCGCCATGTGCGTTTTCACTTTTTCTTTTTGCCTTAGGCTAAGGATTAGAAATAAAACATATGAAAGTACTTTATCCGATGGCACATTTTTCCTCTTTTACAATGTCATTAGACTTACGATAAAAATAGCATAGGAAAATACTTATAAAAACAACTAATTTACCTACCCATAACTAAACTAACATTTTATTTTTTCTATAGGGTGCACTTAGACTAGAAAACCCACCTTATTTTCTTTTATACAAAATGAAAAACTATCTAAAATCTATCCCTTATTTCTCATATTGATTCAAATTAAATAATTGAATCAATGTCATTTTCTACCTAACTACTGATTTACCCAAATTAAACTATTGGGAAAATATTTATTTTCTAACCTAACTTACATAAATTTAAAGGATTTTAATCATTATTACACTGTATGATAAAAAAAGTAGCTAGAGATTGTGGCATTTTGAACAATCAACACACAACCTTTATTTAACAATAATGAAGAAAACTAATTGTCAGTAGTGGAATTTAGACTTGCAACATTTTAATATTATTCTTTTCTTATTTTTCTCTCTTTTGGTGGGGTTCCACCTTTTCTTCTTTTTCAATCTTTTTTTTTTTCCTCCTTTTTTTCTTATTTATACCCTCTTTTCATTTTTTATTCTATTTTTTCTTTTATTTGGAAATCATTGGCAGATTGACAAGTATTTACAATATAAGATTCCTGAGATACAATACTCAATTACCTTGATATTTTATAAGTCATAAGAACCTAACAAGGTTGTTGTGGAGGGACACGTGGTGGCCTCCGGGCTTGCCACATGTCCTCTTCTCATTGGTCCTCCCCTATCTAATAAAAGAAATCCATTTCATCAAACTATATACCAATCTAAATGCACCACTTGGCATGACCTCACTGGATATTAACCAAACCTTTGACCTGCATAGTCACCTTCGACTCTAGTAGTTCGGACTGTTGACTATGTAGTGATTATACTGTTTTTTGGCAAAATTCCTTTGTTTGACAAGGAGGATAGAAGTTTGTATCTTTCTCATACAAACTTCGTTTTGAGTGAAACGAGTTGCGTTGGGATTGTATCACCGAGACATACGCGATCGTTCAGTGTTTGAGCAATTATGAGCACTTTGATTTTTGAGCTAAATATTGATCACCTGATCATAGGGAAAGGATGAACCACCTCCTACAATCACATATCAAAATCATCGTAGGGAAAGGATAAACCACTTCCTACACACATGAAAAACACCAAAAATAGGGAAAGAATGAATCATCTCCTACATGCATGTAAACCGACAATAGTAGGAAGGATCCTACATGTGGGAAAAGTATGAACCACATCCCACCAACATGTCAACTGTAGATCGTAGGGAATAAGCATCCTCTATGTGGGGAAAGGATGAACCACATCTCGTCAACATGTGAACAGATGCCTATATGCATCTCTCATTGGGGTATCCATAGGAGAAGGTGAACCACTCATTCTGCGCATATGTCATAGGAGAAGGTGAACCACTCATCCTATGCATATGTCATCAACAGTAGAGGAAGGTGAACCACTAAACCTACAAACATGTGTTCGTAATCATAGGGGAAAGTGAACCACTCACCCTACACACATGTCAACCACCATGGGATATCACAGGGGAAGGTGAACCACTCTCCCTTTTGCACAACACACCAATATGGGAAGGTGAACCTCTCACCTTATGGTTGCTCATGTCTAAATAAGTATCCCAAGTATTCCAGAGATCAATGTACATTCAGGACCCTCATAGTAGGGTCTATCCATGGCTCCCAGCCTCTTTTTGAAGAAAGATAATCTTGATCTTACCAATATAATAGAGATATGTTGACTCAATCAATAATGTTGAAGATTGGTGGCTCTCTATTAGACCTTTTCATGACTTCCACCCTTTCTTTAAAGGAAGATATCAATTTCATCTTATATGAGAGGATCATTATCTGTCAGATCATATCTCCCTCTAAACATCAGAAAATTACTCTTCTACGAGGCATATCCATCAAGATATCAGTGCCCTGTTATTCATCTATGCACCAAAGTCAGCCAATCATGTTGCTTCTTGAGTAACAAGGATATCATATTTAGAGTCATTAGACATCATATTATAACATCACATCTCGCTCTAAATGTTTGAAAGGTAAGCTTACTTAAAACATAAGCATTTAGCTATGTGAAACCTACTTTTAATCATGTGGTCCATGTTTTGGAATTATCCAATCATAATCATGCAACTTATATCAAATTTGGTTATCAAGACATGCCTTTCATCAGGAATCATTGGACAAGAACAATCATCAAAGATTTTATGGCTCCCTCTTAAGCCTTTCTTTAAGTCAGATGAGGCAATAATTTTAGAAAAGGTCTGAATAATCATAGTCCTAGTTGTATCATCCTTCATTGCATTAAATTACCCAATTCATGATGGGAAGAAGGATTTCTCATCAGACATTCATATCTATAGAACCACTCTTTACAAAATCTTGATTAATGCAATCAAGATATCATGGTATTTTGCTTATTGTGCTTGTATACTTCCTTCTGATTTTCATAGGATTGATAGAGAATTGCTCAGAGTGCTATGCACTTCTTCTTCTAGATGATATTCAAGATTGAAGGCTTTAGGTGACATGTACTACTTATAAGAGGTGCTACAATTTTATTTACTGAATACCCTTGAGAGGTTGAATTTGGCTTAGAATTATTGTTCGTCGCATCTTCTTGTTTCCACTTGTAGATGCAAGATCATAGCAATTAATGATTTGCAGCCTTCACCTGGATGCCATGTCAATCATGCTTCGTGCTACTATATTAATGTTAGGTGAATCAATGTAGGAAGAAAACCAAGTTCAATCACTAAGCCACTTCCTTTACTACAAAAATTGTCACTATCTCATTTGTTCACATAATCGTTGTCATGAAGGTCTTTAATTTACTGATAGAATGTGCTTTAAACAATTTTTTTTCCTTTAGATGATTGTAAGAACCCTTAACTGTTGATTGTTGATAATGAGAGATGCAAATATCCATACAAAATTTATTTTAGCTCAGGGTAGGCCAAATAAATCTATTGCTTAGATAAGATGCTAATGATGTTGATGATCTTGAGGGCCAAGATTGAACAAAAATTAGGAATGTTTGTGATACAGTCAATAGGATCCTGAAACTAAATCTAAATCATATTATATGAATGAGAATGAAACATAAATTAACCTTTGTAGTGTCGAAAACATAGTTAAATCATAGTGAGTGGAGGGTCGAGCCTTCTCTTTCAATCTTGATGCATTACCAAGAATTTTGAATTGTCTTAGAGGGTTGAACAGTTACAGATGAAGTATAACCCTTGACTACTTTAGAGTCCATACTTCTAGATGGAATTAACACATTTACGACATATGGATTACCACCTTCAAATTAGCTCAAAGAAACCCTTAATAAAATAAACTACAAGACCATAAGCCCTTTCAATATTTGTCTTCTCGCCAGATATTTTAAATTTCCTTAAGGTCATACTTGATTTCATAGAGAACAATGAATTCTTCTTTTGGTGCTGACTATTAATGTCAATATTGGTCAGTCTACTGAAGATATATATGCTAAGTAAAATTGTACTGATTCAGACTTATGCAGGAACGCGACAAAATACCGATATAAACATGAACACAAAGATGCAATAGAAATAAAACTTCATTTCATTAATATCAAAGAACTAAAATATGCTTACATACAAAATGGAAATAAACTAGCTCAGGTGATGGTAGCTTATCTATGAGAAGAGATGTGATGGCTACATGCCTCTGAACTATGTTACAATGAGGCTCGAAGGCCTATTTATTATGGAGAAACAATGGACAACCCTAAACATCCAAAAACCTAACCCTAGGAGATGAAGCACCAGAACTATCAGCCCTGTTTGGGTAAATTGGTACATCAACTTCCTGGGGACGAAACTTTGGCATACGATCTTTGTTTGACATGCACAATACCTCGTTAGAAAGATCTATTTGAGGAATACAAATTTTGAGTATCTAAGATGAAACAAATACCCATGATGGCCCCCGTTTTCCCAGAAAACATCATTTAGGGCCTCAAAATGGCTCCAGAAGTTCAGGACCCAAAAGACTACTAAAAATAACAAATCGTGCTACAATTATGGAAACTAAAAAACTAAATGAGATAGTGGTGGGGGTCCAAGTGGAATAGGCGGGTGGCCACCAACATCCACCTGGATCAAATCTCCCCCCTTAGGAAGAAATGGTCCCCATTGCATTGAGTGCCTCCATGAGATGGGGAAACTTCTACTGAACTTGGTCCCTGGTGAGCTACTTGCCTTGGTGTAGGAGTTGGCCAGCTTTGACAACTCGATATAGTTGGATCTTTTGCTGGCAAGTGTTCTTGAATTGTGTGTCCATAATCTGATCAGTTGTGGCCTGTTCCATGCAGTCTGGGTTTAACTCTGTTGGCGTGAGCTATTCTGCAATGTCTGATGTGTTAAGTAATGGTGGGAAGTATGGTCGAAGGTGGTCCACATTGAAAACTGGATGTAGACCAAGGAATGGGGGAATGCTGAGCTCAAAAGCATTGTCTCCCACAACCTTGGTAATGGTGTAAGGACCATATTGGAGTTGGTGTGAGCTTTTGATGGGCTTGGGTAAGGTGTTCTTTCTATAAATGCAAACAAACTTTGTCGCCCACCTGAAACGTGTGTGGAAATCGATATTGATCATGTCGTTGCTTGTACTTGGCATTTGACTTCTCCAATATGTCGTGAACCTGCTGGCGGTGTGTTGGATGCGTTCAATAAATCTGGTCGATTTATCAGCCTCAAACAATACATGTGTGGATTATGTCCATGTAGTCACATGAGACATGACAACATCAATCAAACACAATGGTTGAAATCCTAGACCCACTTGAAAGGGGTTGCGACTAATTGAGCTATGGAGAGCCCTGTTATAATTGTGATGCAATATTGGAAGACTCTCATATTAAGTTCAAGGATGCTTGGAGTTGTACATGTGGAGTATGTGCACTATCATCTTATTGACGACCTCTATTTGACCATTAGTTTGGGGATGGAAGGCAGTGGACTTGGGGAGCTTGGTGTCCAATAGTGTCCAGAGCCTTGACCAGAATCTGCTTAGGAACCTTCTATCCCAATCTGATATAATGGTCTATGGGATCCCAAAATGTACCCATACTCGTTCAAAGAAGAGTTTGGCAGTGTCCTCTGTTGTGATACCCTTCTTGCAGGCTGCCAATATAGCCATATCAAATAATCTATCCATGAAGAAAAATACACAGCCATTCCCATACTTGGTGATTGCATAGGCAGTGCATGATCTGATATATTTCCCAACATCCAATCAGAGTTTAGGAAAATAAAAGTACTTTTGTAGTACAACCACAATTTTCTCCACACCAAAGTGTCTTGCGACCTATCTTTAGTGTGCCTCCCAAATCAGCTTGGCACGCTTGCTTGAAGGAACACAAAGGTGGCTCAGGTAGTATAATAATGCATCATGGAGGTGGAAATCAGGAACTTGCTTTCCATCTACTAGCAACTTGGGCTCCCACAAGGCGAGGAACTCGGTCAGATGTGCCCTTTTTGCAGCAACTCCTGGATTTTCCACTTGACATCTTCATTTTTTAGAATGGAGTGAAAATATATAGGTCCATTGGGTAGAGGTTCTTTGGGAGTCAGATCGATCGAATGCTTAACTTGACAATGCAAGGGTACCCTTGTGGGTGAGGAGAAGACTTCACTATATTCTTCTGTGACCTTAACCACCTGCTTCTACTATGTGGAGTAACCCTTCCTGGGGCCCATGGTTGTGACTATGATCTTCCCCTTATTTTGAGAGAAAATCAGAAAGTAAACAAATTTCCTAGTCTGGGAGATGACCTTACTGCATTGCTTAGTAGAGATCAAAGATATGGCGGTAGGCAGTGCTACCTTTGATATCCTATATAACTTATTACCCAAAGAAATAATAACAGAGCAAGGCCTAGACTCATATTCAAGATGTCGCTTCCATAAGTATGGATTCCCTAATAATACATCAAAAACTTCAAGAGGAGCAACATTACACAATACCTCATATGTGAAGGGTTTGATGTTGTAGTGAAGGCAACACTGTTGGTTGGCACAAAGATCTCATCCTTGGTGAAGCCACCCAATGGTGTATGGATGCAGATGTGTTGTAGTCGATAGGCCTAGCCATTTCACGACCTCTGCTGAATTGAGGTTCTTTTGGCTCCCACTGTCGATAATGAATTGCAGTGGTGAACCCTTCACCCACATCTGTGAGTGGAAGATACGCTCCCCCTCCTATGGATCTTCAGGCTCATTCTTCTGGATCTTGGTGGTGGCAACAATGGCATTGGGCTTCACATCAGATTCAAGTTATGATTCCATGGGATTAAGGGTTTGATGCATATTTCAGTTTCAAAATTTTCCAGCAATATTCAACAAACTTTACGCACGTGTTACAAGCTCCATAGAGCACTTTCTTGGGCCAAGCGGGAAGCATTTCTCTTTTTTCATTTTTTTCTAGGATTTTTTTGGGCGATGAGTTGGTAGATCAGATATGAAACTTTTGGTGCAAAATTTACAAAAAAAAAAAATAACAGATTTGGATTCCTTGTGGAAAAATACCCAAATTCAAAAAAAACATTGGTCAAATCAGAGTTTGGATGAGGGAGATATCGCTATTTTAAAATCAGCTATGTCCCAAAAAATTTCCTAATGAAAATTCATGGACGACGAATCTCTTATCATTTTTGAGATCCGAGTTCTCTTTGGAGACATGCTCTCCCACCCCGCTTTAGTATGCACCTGCTTCACATTCATTAGTTTCAGCATAAAAACATCTGACTTGGGTTCTTTGGAGACATACCCTCCCACCCAGGTTATGTAGGCACCTGCTACTTCACCAACAGTTAGCGTCATGGTTATGGGTCTTCTGCATAAAATCCTTGTCATTGAAGTCCATTTGCTAGGCCACACACTGTTAGTATCACAATTGGTCACAAGCATTATAGGGTATCTCTATCCTTGAATCGTCGTTTTTTCATGGTTATGGGTCATCAACAATACATCTAGGACGAGATGGAGTTCCTAAACATCTCCTCAATCGACACTTCCTACCAATAGGCTGCCATCCCTATGGTATTCTAACAAAAAAAGGTTATAAGTAACAAGTCACATTTTGTAAAAGGGAATATTGTCCACCACAATGTAGCTTTTACAATTATTATCTATTCTAATGTGGTTTTGTTTAGTAGGTGTTCTCCATTTTTCTCCGAGCATTTCAAATTTTCAGATCTTGGGGGCCTCCTCCTCAAGATTCGTTTCAATATTTTAGATATTGTGGGCCTCCAGAGGGAACTCGATGGTGTATGGCTGCGGATGTGTTGTAGTTGGTAGGCCCAACTACTTCACGAACTTTGTTGAAATGAGGTTAATTTGGCTCCCACTGTCAACAATGAATTGCAGTAGTGAACCCTTCACCTACATCTGTGAGTGGAAGAGATGCTCCCACTCCTCTGGATCTCGGTGGTGGTAACAATGGTGATGGGATCCACATCAATAATATGCTTCCCTTTGTCATTCCCCTTTTCTGGTTCTGACTCAGATTTAGAACATGCATTTGATTCTGAAGCCTTTAGCTCGACCACCAACGACTACTTGGTCCGACACTCACTTATGTTGTGAGTGGGGCTCTTATGGAACTCACACCACTTTTCTGTGTCATTCTTTGACTTCGTGGTGTTGTTCTTTACTTGAGGCTTTGATGGGTTTTCGCGGGTCATGCCACATTGGCTTCGTCCTTTATTCTGCAGTTTGGGGGTGCCTTTCCCTTGCTTCAGATTCACAGATCCAAAGTATCACTTCTTTTGTTTCAACTTCTGCTCGATCTTGAAACCGTATTGCTAAGCAGTGCCGAGTAAGGAGATGTCTAGGAACTCCATCTTGTCTTGGATGTATTGGTACTGACAACCATGGTACTTTAGTAATATATGACGCTTAGAATCTTTGATACCCAACTTTGTGCGAAGGGTATGAAAAATATTTGTGAACTCTAGCACATCTTGGTCCCTTCCATGCCATAGTGTGGTCCACTTTACGTACTTATCTTCATAATTCCCGATAGAGTAATACTACTTCTTAATGGTGTCTCAGAAAGAGTTTCAAGTGGGTGCAGTTGAAAACAGTGAGGGTTCCCTCTCGTCCTTCTGCTCATAGTATGTTTCCCACCACTCCTTGATGTGGGGGGGGGGGACTTTGAGGAGTGAAAAAGTAATATTTTCTCTATTGGAAAAATCATGAACCGAAAAATACCCTTCCAATAGATTTAACCATCTATCTATGATGCCTGCATCTATCTGGCCTTCAAATATGGGAATATCAAAGTTGACTTGTACCTTAAAGGGAGTGGTGCCTTCAGAGTGGTTACCGCTTGAATATGCGTCGCTTGTGGGAATTTGCCGAAGGATCTCGGCAAAGTTGTCCATCATCGCGTTCCTTTGTCGCTCAAGGTCTTCTTCAATCAATATTTTGAAGGGATCTCCTGCTCTCTTGTCTTTCTTTTCTTCTTCCATGGGAGGGCGTCGGGGTTTGTGAGGCTGGTCTTACAAAGGTTCAACTAGTTTGACCCCTAACTCCTTATACCTTGACCTTGTTGGGGACATGCAAAGAAAAATAGAGAAAGAGCAAACCACTTTGATACCACTGATCTAGACTTATGTAGGAACAAAAAAAAATACAGATATAAACATGAACACAGTGATGCAACAAAAAAAAAAAACTTCATTTCAGTAATAACAAAGAACTGAAATATGCTTACATATAGAATGGAAATAAACTAGCTTGAGTGATGGTAGCTTATCTTTGAGAAGAGATGTGGAGGCTACATGACTCTGAAATGTGTTACAATGAGGCTCAAAGGCCTATTTATTATTTAGAAATAATGGAAAACCCTAAACATCCAAAAACCTAACCCTAGGAGATGAAGCGCCAAAACTGTTAGCCCTGTTTGGGTAAATTGGTACATCAACTTCCCGGGGATGAAAATTTAGCATATGATCTCTGTTTGATGCGCACAATACCTCGTTAGAAATATCTATCCTAGGAATACGACTTTCAAGTGGCCAACAATAGTTATTGACACAAGTTGGCCCTCGTTTTCCCAAAAAATGTCGTTTAGGGCCTCAAACCAGCTTCGGAAGTTTAGGACCCAAAAAAATGCCAAAAATAGTAAATTGTGCTACAATTATGGAAACTGAAAAAATGAATGAGCCAGTGGCGGGGCTCCAAGTGGAATAGGCAAGTGGCCACCAACATCCACCTAGATCATGTACTAAGAGAAGGATCGATAAAGAATAGAGCTTGGCTTCAAATGATCCTTCTTGCACCCGATCTTTGCTCTTCTTCAATTAGTTGTCATCAAAAGTTCATCAGAAAGATACAAAGATACAAATATCATGAATCAAGCTATCCAAAATATGAATCAGTCTTGTTCACAACTTCATTTTTGAACAAGCCTACTGCATAACACTGTCATGGTCATATGAGTTGTAACATAGCTATTATTACTGGTTCAGAACTATAACTATATATATTTGACAAGTATCCAAATTGATCTAACATAATTACAAGGATATGTAAAGCCAAGTGAAGTGAGACTATATGAAATGCCAACTTATAATGTAGGTTTCAACCCCGTACATAAATTACTTGCATACGAATTCTAAAACACAGAAACTAAACAATGCGAGAGCATAACACATAAAACACATATACACAAAGATTTTCCCCTGGATCCCAAAACCGAGACTGCCAGCTTGATTTTTCATTATTTTCCTTTCAATGTTACAATACATATTTATACTTGCCGAAGCATCCATACCATGGACTGAAAACCATCGTGTCCAAAACCATGGACTAAAAACCATCACGTCCAAAACATTTGCAGTATTCTTCAAAGTGTCCACCTTTACGAGCAACACATTTTTGTCTTCTATCATATCCCTCACAAAATGATACTGAACATCAATGTGCTTTGTCTTTGAATGATATGAAGGGTTCTTTTCCAAGAAAATTGCACTTTGGCTGTCACAGTCTATCCTTATAGCTCCCTGTACTAACCCTATAATTGAACATAATCTCTGCAACCAAATTGCTTCCTTGCTTGCATGAGTGGCTGCCATGTATTTTGCCTCTATAGTTGATAGTGCCACTACAGATTGTTTCTTACTCATCCAACTGACTGCACCTCCAAATAGGTTAAACACATACCCACTTTTGGATCTTTGATCCAGATCTCCAGCCCAGTCTACATCAACAAAGCCACGAATATCCAACACTCTGCCCAATCCTAGTCTTCTTTGGTATCACAAACCATAATCACTAGTGCCACGCAAATACCTGAAAACCCGCTTCAATGTTGTCCAGTGCTCATTCCCTGGTTTTGACATAAACCTGCTCAATACTCCTACTGCATGTGTAATGTTTGGTCTAGTACAGACCATTGCATACATCAGGCTACCAATTTCACTTGCATATGGAACACGGGACATGTCCTCTTCCTCTTCTTGTGTCTTGGGAGACTGTTCAACAGATAATTTTACACCTACAGGAATAGGAACTTTCACCGGTTTACTATCCTGCATATTAAACCTCTGCAATATTGTCTCGACATACTTCCTCTGATTTAACCAGAGCTTCCTCTTTGTCTAATCTCTTTTAATTTCCATGCCCAAAATATAGTTTGCAACACCAAGATATTTCATGTCGAATTTGGAGGACAAATGGGTCTTCAAATCCTGGATAATTTCTTTGTCATTTCCAACAAGCAACATATCATCCACATACAAGACCAGATAAATAAAATGGTCACCAATTAATTTAAAATACACACAGTCGTTTGCTTTGCTTTTGTTGAAGACAAGTCCCCGTATAAATGTATCAAATTTCTGATACCACATCCTTAGTGATTGTTTTAACCCATATAAAGACTTTAACTTGCATATCAGTTCTTTTTTACCCTTCACCGCCAAACCTTCAGGTTGCTTCATGTAGGTCTCCTCTTCCAAATCCTCGTGAAGAAATGTTGTCTTCACATCCATCTGTTCTACATCAAAATCAAAAGTAGCAGCAATAGATAAAAGTAATCTAATAGAAGTTACCTTGGCAATAGGAGAAAAAATATCACCAAAATCAATTCCCAGCACTTGGGAATAACTTTTTGCTACCAACCGATCTTTGTATTTCTCCACCTTTCCTTCTTCATTTGTCTTCTTCTTGAACACCCATTTACTGCCAATGGGTTTCCTTCCAGCTGGCAATTCCACCAGATCCCAAGCCTCATTTTTGTGCAAAGATGCCATTTCATCAACCATGGCCTCTTTCTAGAGTTTTCCATCCTCTGAATCTACTGCTTCCTTCACAGTTCTAGGATCATCATCAGTAATAGATAAAGAAAAATTTGAACAGAAAGTAGATGGACTATACCTTTCTGGCTGCCTTCTTTCTTGAACTTATCTTCTCACACCCAGAGTTTGTGGCTCTTCATCTTCTGATTCCTCCTCTGATGTAGAGTGTGATTCTTCCTCCTTTAGCTCAAACTCTATCTTCTCAGGTTCCTTTGGTTGGACTTCATATTTAATAACATCTTTCACCTCTCTGAACACCACATCTCGGTTGTACACAACCTTCCTTGTTACTGGGTTCCAAAGCTTATAACCCTTTAAACCATCCTTATACCCAATAAAGATGCACTTTTCAGATTTACTATCTGACTTGGTTCTTTTCTCCTTTGGAACATGTACATATGCATCACATCCAAATACCCTCAGATGTGAAAGAGAAGGTTTCTTGCCAGTCCATACCTCTTGTGGAGTCTTATCTTCCAATGTTGATGAAGGTGATCTGTTGACCAGGTAACATGCAGTCTCCATCGCCTCTGCCCAGAATTCTTGTCCTAACCCAGCACCACTGAGCATGCTTCTTGCCCTTTCCATCAACATCTAGTTCATTCTTTTTGCAACTCCATTTTTCTGAGGTGTATATGGAGTAGTCTTCTACCATGTTATATCACACTTCTTACATAATTCTTCAAATTCCTTACTGCAAAACTCTCCACCGTTATCTGTCCTCAACACCTTTATCTTCTTCTGTGTTTGGTTTTCCACCAGAGCCTTAAATTCTTTAAACCTGTCAAATACTTCAAATTTCTTCTTAAGGAAATATATCCATGTATTCCTTGAGAAGTCATCTATAAATGATACATAGTACACAAACTTACCTAGTGATGGAACCTTCACAGTTCCAAACACATCACTGTGCATAAGCTCTAATATATGTTTCGCCCTCTTACCACCAGAGTGGAAACTCACCCGATTCTGCTTCCCATATACACAATCTTCACAGAAATAAAAATCCAGAGAGCTATTACTCATACCTTCTACCATACCTTTACCATGAAGTATTTGAAAACCCTTCTCTCCAATATGTCCAAGCCTTTGATGCCACAACATGGTCTTCTCTCTAGAGACCACTAGATTTTCTACTCCACTTTTAGGAACCACAGAACTGTTGTAGCCATCAATAACAGTGCTACTTTGAAACTTGTACAAAGTTCCAATCCGAACTCCTCGCATCAATACCAGTGCTCCCCGAATCATTTTGCAGGTATCTTTCTCAAACACTGTTTTTACACCTGCATCATCCAAATTGCTTACGGAAATCAGATTTCTCGCTAATGCAGGAATATGCAGAACACCCGGAAGTGTTCCAACCCTTCCACCTTGCAACTTCAACTTTACTTTTCCATGACCAATGATTCTAGCCTTCCTGTCATCCCCCAAGAAGACATCACCACTATCATATTTCTCATGCTCATAGAACCACCCTCTATGGGGAGTGAAGTGAAAGGATGCACCTGAGTCAATCAACCATGCCTCATGATCTACATGTGTACTTGAAGAAGCCAAGTACACATCCCCACCTTCATCTGAGGTGGTTTTCACCTCTGCAGAAGGAGCATCATCAGATCCCTTTCCTTTGTTAGGAGCTTTAGATTTACAATCCCTTTTGTAGTGCCCTTCCTTTCCGCATTTCCAGCACACCACCTTTACAGGTTTTCCTGGAGATTTAGATCTCCCACTCGATGAATTATTTTTGTTTCTGTTCTGGGACTGTCCTCATACAAACAAGGCATCACCATTCTGGCTCTCCATATTTTTCCGTCTCATCTCCTCCGTCAGCAAGGATGAGACTATTTCATCAAACTCCAAGGCAGTTGGATTGCTACCTATTGCAATAACCAGACTATCCCACGAATCTGGTAGAGAACACAAAAAACTAATGCACTTATCTTCATTTGAAATTTTAATATCAATAGATAATAACTGACTTACCACAGTATTAAATGCGTTCAGATGTTCTATCATCAAGTCTCCATCTTTCATCCTCAGGTTATACAACTTTTTCTGTAGGAATTCACTAGAGACTTAGATTGGTACACAGTCCCTAACTTGTCGCACAAAGCCTTCATTGTAGCTTCCCATGATACATTCAACAATACTGAATTTGAAACACACAATCGTATTGTTCTCTTAGCCTTACGATCCAACTTCTTCCTTCTTCTTCGGACACTCTTGTTGGTTTAGTACCTAGATCTATCACGACCCACTGATCTTTATCCACCAACAGATCCTCCATCTTTAGTTTCCATAACTCAAAGCTTTGACCATTAAATTTATCGATCTCTATCTTTCCACTGCTCGCCATCCTCTTTCACCACTAGAATCGATCCTACAGATCTCCCACTAAATAGGGTCTACCACAGGCCCGAGCGAAACCCCTCAGCAACAAAGGCATCCCCTTGAAGCCAAAACAACTTCGATACCAAATGTAGGTTTTAACCCCGTACAGAAATTACCTGCATACGAATTCTAAAACACATAAAATAAACAATGCGATAGCATAACACATAAAACACATATACATAGAAATTTTCCCCTGGATCCGAAAACCAGGACTACTAGCTTGATTTTTCATTATTTTCCTTTAGTGTTACAATACATATTTATACATGTCGAAGCATCCAATACCATGGACTGAAAACCATCGCATCCAAAACCATGGACCAAAAACCATCGCGTCCAAAACCATGTGCGAAAAATCATGCACAAAACCATAGGTAGGTCCGCCCAACCTAATATAGGGGTCCAAAAATAAAATTTTCCGGGGCGCTGCTCTGGATGCCATAGAGTGGGGTTACTTACACCCCTCAAACCCCCTATGACCCCCCACCGCTATGCAATTGGCGTAACGAAGGGGGGGCTCTGCCCCCCTTCTAACCCCCCGGTTAACTATATGGGCTAGTTGTGGAAAGAATATAACACAACCCAACATATTATACATCTTCAACAAATTCTCTAAGTTTCCATACCACCGTGATAATCATTGAGATGCCAATGTATTGAAGTATTGTGATACATATATCACTACTATAGTTCGAGATTACAATGATGCCACTATCCTGAATAGAAAGCCACACCAATATTTACAGTGATATATATATATATATATATATATATATATATATATTCTAAAGAAAACAAACAATGGATATGAAGAAGACATACATAAAATTTGAGGGATAATTTTAAGAGAAAGGATGACAACATAGTATCAAAATATATATTGTAAAGTTGAGAATACCCAAAATGCATGGTAGAGAGACATTACAATTATATATCCTTAGGGTAGGACAAATAAGTAGTAGATGGCAGTTCGGTCCATAGAGATTTAGTCTATCATCTGCAATGAGAATGAGCCCAACAAATCTCTTCAAACTAAATATAATATCTAATGCGATTTTTATTGATCCAAAAGACCAATAATACCCACAAAAAGCCATTTCTCTTTAAAAAATGAACACACAGTGAGGGGAATTAGAAAGATGGAACCTGATTTTTTTATAGTCCACTATAAGTAACGTCTTAGAGTCTAGTTATGAAATATAATGACCAAAAATTGATATATAGGCACAACACTTCATAATGGTGCTTGTATCACTAGCAAACCACATAAAATTTGTCCCTCAAATAGAACACAATCTCGATAGTGAAGTTACAACAACATTGGAGTGTACATGAATGATCTTTGTCCACCTTAGTATGACTTCCAGAACTTATGGTCATGTACAAGAATAGAACATGACCCTTAGGGAATTAGTTTCATTCCCAACATATGTAATACATTCTTCATGTAACAATGCTTCACCCCCACAATCCACAAGCCATCAGCTGATATGCAGCTCAAGAAGAAAGGAAAGATCAACCAGTAGAAAAATATTCTCATAGCCTTGACAGGGTATTCAAGCTGCCCCTCCAAAGAGTAAATCGAACCATAGGCACCTTCAGTTAGCCTCATCTCAAAGATACAAAATCAACCTCATAAGAGAAGTCATCTTGTGCCTGGCCTCGAAAGATAAATTCATAAGATGATTGCATTCTCCCACTCTCTTGCTTGGGCTTGTCCTTACCTGAGCTCTGATTCCATGTTAATTTTGAGCTAACATGTTCTTTTCTTGAGTTAGTTACTTCATTAGACCATTAGAAATCATATTAATCATCACCATATGATAGTAACTAATGAAATAACATTAAATGTAAGTGCAAAAGACAAGACAAGACAAGAGAACACAAAGATATGGCTCAAGCCAGGGAAAAAACCCCAAGATGGGGAAATCCCTTAATCAACTCAGTTATTATCATTATCAAATTTTGTAAAGGGAAGAAGAGTAAACTAACCACAATTTAATTTTTAGTAAATTAATCTCTCAAGTCTGAAAAAGCGTAAAATAATACAAGAGAGATATCTTTTAATCCGTTAACGAGTTGGAAGAACAAGCGCTCGACAATCTTTTCATATTTAGAGAGTCTGAAAAGAGCTTAAAGAGGACTCCATTTTGAGGAATGAGTGGTGTCTAGGGTAGCAACTGGTTCAGATGATGTTGGAACTTCTCAAAACATGTTGATTTATGTGAAGAGGCTGGCTAATAAGACCACTCATTGCAACTATTCCTCAAAAAAGGTAAAACAACCAAGTGAAAGCGTATGATCGGCCAAAGAGATGGTGGCGATGGGATGAAAACAACGAAGGCTCAATTGAATAAAGAAGCTAATAGAATGGAAATCACAAGGGTTCGAATGGAAAATGGGTTCATTTTTACACAAGCTTGAACCATAGGGAACTATGCTTGGGTTCAGTTTCATGTTTACACAAGCTTGAAACAAAAACCTATGCTTGGATCCAATTTCATTTTTACACAAGCTTAAAATGAAAAAAATGCTTGAATTTGGTTTACATGCCCCCATCATGATGAAAGGGAGAGTCTTTTGCATCCAGATGGAATTTGCTGCGGTGAAATAGGACAATTATCCAACACTTTCTTGGCTTTGTCCAGATAGGGACAAAGGTGAATGGGGTGATTCCCTTCACATAACCTACAGGGAAACTTAACTTTACCATTAGGTGCATGCCCCCCAAGCTTCATTACATTCACCTAAGTATACTACTCATGGCTATTAAGTGGATGGAATGAAGGTTCATATACGAGATCAAGTGAAAGACTCGACTTGGAACTTGGGACCTTGTTTCATTTTTTAATGAGCTTGACACAAGGCCAGGAACTATCCTCATGGACCTGTTTCATTTTTTTTAATGAGGTTGACATAGTAAAAGAACTGTCCTCATACCCCTGGTTTCATTTTTTAACGAGGTTGACACAAGACAAGGAACTATCCTTGTAGACCATTGTTTCATTTTTTAACGAGGTTGGCACAAGACAAAGAACTATCCTCATACTTCAATCACAACCCATAAGAGGTCATGAAGGAGAGACCTAGCTCCAATGCCCCTAATACATGGTGTACAACATCACTGAATTGATCGTCAGTTGATGTAGGTATGAAACAGGTTGCCACATAATTAACCTGTGGTGGGGATGATACCATTGGTACAAAAGGACCATTTAGGGAAGATGGTTCACTGGAAGCCATATTTGGAACGGGAAATGAAAGCTGGTCAATGGTGACAATTCTGCCTTCATGCCGGAAACAAATCACTCGAAAGAGTGTTGAAACAATAGCTCCCATGTCATAAAGATAGTCGCGCCCAAGAAGTAAGTTATAATCTAAATGGCCTGGGACTACCATCACATTTAGATAAATGATTTTTCCTCCCAAAGTAATAGGAAACTAAGGAAGGATCCTTAATGGTAGACTGGTTCCTCTGTTAAAAGCAACAAATTCTGGGTAACTGGCACAAGTGGCGGCAAATCGAGCACTTGCCAGTCAGTTGAGGAAAGGATACTCATAGATGCACCTTCATTTATAATAGTGTCTGAAAAATCATATTACAAACTTGTACTATGATCTGGAAAGGCACATAAGAAGGAAGACAAAATCCTGCCAGTCGGTTCCAATCAAAGGAAGTGACTAGACTACTAGGAGGGGGTACCGTAGAAACAAGATAATTAACCCCTTGAGTTACGAGAGCAGGAGGATTTTCATCCTATCTTGATGGAACAGGACGACTGCCCCCAAGCTCATTAGAATCTGAAGAAACGAAAAGAACTTGAGTGGTATCATATTCATTCTCTTTAGGAAAGGTACAATTAGCTAAAGGTGAAATCAGGTCAACTGTTACTTCGACCTGTTGATTTGGTTCGGGTATATACTTAGAGGATTCACTTTCAGAGAGAGTGGGTTTGACCAATGGTTGATTTTGGTTTTTCAATTCATCAGGTAGTGAAGGATTAAGGGATAGTCTCCTGTAACCAGATGGAAGTCGCTGTGGTGAAGCAGGATGGTTATCCAACACTTTTTTGGATTCATCTAGATAGGGATAAAGGTGAATGGGGTGATTCCCTTCACATAACCTATAGGGGAACTTAAATTTTCCCTTCTTTCTATGAACTTTACTACCACTAGTTGATGGTGTGTCACCAAAATGTACTCCAGAAGTTGATGACACAGGATGATGTGAACGGGAAGACCATTCTTCTAAGATCTAAGGAATATCAGGACAATTTCAAAGAAGATGGTCTCCCGCACAAAGTTTGCATGGATATCAAACTTTGTGAGGCTTGACAAATGGTTTCTCATCAGATGTTGCATTCAAAGCAATGGTTGCTTGGTTGCCCCTCTGTTGAATTTGATTCTTCTTCTTCTTCTTCTTCTTCCCTTTCTTCTTCTTCTTAGCCACCTGGTTACTAGTACCAATACTTTCACCAGGCGAAGAGGAAGAAGGGGAGGAAGAAACAACCGAGGAGGAAGGCAAAGGGTCAACGTTAGGATCAACTGGAGGTTGATTTTGTCTAGTTGGAGGAGTACTCGATTGCGAAGAAATCACAACATTTTGAACCAAGGAGGTTGAAAAAAACCATATTGGCAAGCCAATGGTAAATCCTGGAAGGGACAATGTAGCCATATAAGGAGTACCAATATTTCTGAAAGGAGAAAAAGGACTAGGATTCCCATCAAAAGGAATTACTTGATCGCTGGACTTCGGATTTGTTGCCATATGTTTCAACCAAAGATCAACTAAGCAGCGAGCGTGGAGGATGTTATCTGTGGTCAATTACTTTAATTTTAATCAAAGTAACAAAACAAAACAAAAGAGGATGTTCTAGGCAAAAGGATTACCAAGTAACTGTGAACTATAGTATACCTCCTGGCGAACCAAGAAGTACAGGTAGGAAATCTCCCCGAATGTTGTGTTTAGTGTATCACAGTGTATAAGGCGGCTGACTCAGTTACCTAAGGATGGATAACAACCTAGTTTTGTCCTCCCATATATACCCAAAAGTACACGAAGGCCCAATTCGTATAAGCGCTGTCTAATGCAAAACCGCATAGCGAAAGCATTCCCATATACTTTACGTATTGTAACACCGCCCTATATACCTGAAGGTATGTGAATGAGGTACGATATACTCATGTACGTGGAATGATGTATCACACTTAGGATGTATTGCAGACAAGTTAATGACAGCTACTTTGTTTTACAACGCCGGAACACGTCTCTAGCCTAGACCTCTAAATGTTTTTCATTAGGTGACAATTCTCCATTAGGTAAATTCAGATAAATTTTAAGTTAATCTTCTTTAGAATTTTCCTTTCAAGGTTCACCACGTGATGTATGTTTGCAATTCCTAAAATGCAACTAATATGATAAGCATTTTATCATTCAGTTTAACGATGAAAATCCTAGCTACTTAGGGATAGTACAATCAAATTTCTTTTGATCAAAGAGAAAAGAGCATAATCTAAATGAAATTCCCTACACTATTCCTGTTAGCACACACAAACTTTTTCAATGCAACATGCATGTATTTATTTTTTATTTCCCTTAATGTGAATGAACAAAAAGGAAAACTAATGCATAATCAATCAATAAACTCTTTTCATAAAAAATGATGATTTTGTGACAATTTCTTTTCAAGGAAAGGAAGACTTTACGACACTTTCGTTTTCAAAGAAATGAGGAATTATGACACTTTCAATGAAAAGACTAATCATATGCACACATCAATCAATCGATATTTCATGAATGAAGACTTTACGACAATTCAATTTTCGAAGGAAAAGACGATTTTACGACACTTTCTTTCGACAAAGATCAATCAACCAAAAACTAACTTTCGACTATAGATTGAAAATGACAAAGTAAATACATAAGAAACATTTATCAATCCTAGTCTAAGTAGGGCCAGCTAAGGAGATGAAAACCTATTTTTTGAGACATGACATCCATTTACAATTAGCAAACAAGTAATCAGAAGAATTTTGGCAAAAGATTTGATTCCAAGGGTGGGAATCTGACCCTAGGAAGATCAGCGTAGGCCAAAGAAGGAGTAACTACGCTGCAGTGCAATGTCTCTAACTAGAGGGTGCATTGCAACGCACTATCTCTAAGGCTAGCCTGCACTGATTCCTGTGAGGCCACTCAAGAGTCATCTAACCTTAAATTTTGACCAAAATTCAATGCAAAAGGCCGGATTACAACAAGTAAAGTATGTCAAGGTGTCTAAGGAGGTGGATTAGCTACTAGGATGGATAATCGGTCCCCAGTATGGTCACCAATTTGTTTTGCGAAGTTTTAGTGTCTACAGATAAATGTTTAAACCCCTAGACTAGTAGCTAAGTCTAGAACAATAGTGCAGAGCATTCTCTACCTTTTCTATAACCAATAGATAAAATAAGATAGTAAAGAAGCCCACCTGTAGCTTTTTCTTACCCTTATCTCCCTTGACCAATTCTGTCACTCCTTTCTATACTTAATCTGCTTGAAAAGTACCTGCACACAGACAGAAGACAAAAACCGATCAAGGCATATGATAATGATCTATTGATTAAGCATAGAACGGAATCAAGTTCATAATACACATATTAAAGCATCAATGGACAATACAAACATATGGAAAAAGCTTTGAACACTTTATTAGTAAAAGGAAGAGTTACAACCCAATTTTCTTGATTCAGTATCACTCCTCCAGTTCAATCCCATCCTCTCCTCATAACAAGCAAGACATTTTGACATCATTATAATACTTGAAACCAACTCAAGTCTCATACTAACAACATCTCCCTATAATTCAATGATTTCCAGCCCTTGATCACTTAGATGAGTGGTATTTTTATAGGTGAATGAAGGAAGTTATGCCATAAATGGTGAAAATGAATGCCCTCCCAAGCTTAGAATTTAGTTCCAAGGAGGAAGGGATAAAGGGATCGATGTTCCTAAACTCCCTACCTCATCCAAATTCAAGCTCAAAGGAGTAGATAAACTTGGGAAACTTCTAGATGCATCCAATGGATAAGAATATTCCCAAACCCAAATGAAATTTCGCTCAAATTTTCCCAGCATAGGCCAAAGATGGCTCAAGTGCACCGCATAGCACCCAAGCAGTGTACTGGACTGCATTGCAGTGCACCCTAATGAAGGCTTGCCTGCGCTGATCATGTAAGAGGCAGTTTTTGGATGATTTCAGTCACGGAATTTCTTGGGAAGGAGGCATTCTGATCGTTGACTTCATTTAGGGCATGTAACAACTGAATTATGGTTTGATGGGCCCTAATAGTACTAATCTGTAAGTTTGGGTGGATGTGCCCAAATGGATCTGTAACGAGGATCATATGAACATGGTTAGAAAAAGGAATCACATCTCATTGTGCTGTCAAAGATCAATCTCAAAAAATGACTAGCAGATGGAAAAGTGTTGGAAATATTGTTTTCATTGATCTCAAAGACACGGGAAGACTACTTGTGTCCAAGATAAAGATTGTAAAATCAATATTGTTAGATATATTATTTTTGGACTTTTGATGCCCCAATTGGATACACTATCTTTGAAGGTATTTACTACAATTACATAGATCAAATAGGATCATAGGATATATTTTTGGAAAACTTATTTTGAGAAATATCCAACAATATTCTCATTTTTTTCAATGTGGGTGTACTCAAAAGTATGTAAAGTTGATACTAATTAGATGTGGAAGATAATTCCACATCCAATGGGTGTTTACACGACATTTGAGTAAACCTATAGGGAGTTAAGATGAAAATATAATTAAGAAAAATAGTTTTCTTCCTTCCCCTCCAAAATATTTACCCTGGTGATGACTTCATCATCTTGAATCTTATTGGTTCTTTTAAAGTTAATTTTGTTATTATGTTTTTTTTATTTTGAGGCCTATTTTCTACCTCAAAACCCCCCTAATGGAATTATCTTATCATTTTCACAATATCTTTTTGTCTATGATGTTTTAGATCGTGAAAATCATAGGATAAAAATAAAATATCTTCATGTACTCATGATTCAAATTTCAGATCTTGGTTTACTATAATTTCAGAGATATGGTTGAGGAAAGTTAGGCTTCCTAAATGCTCCTAAAATCTTTTGAAGTAGGACAGTTGGGAGTTTTTGCTATAAAATGTTTCTCTGAGATGTTTCAGATCATTAAGCCTGAGGATACAGATAGAATATATTCATGTACTTATGGTTCAAAGACCTTGGTTCACTATAATTTTGAAGATATTATTTGAGGAAGTTAGTGTTCCTAAATGCTCATGAAACATGCTTCAAACAAGTTAACATGGCTTTTTATCTATAACCTTCTTTATGAGATGTTTCAGAATGTGAAATTTGGATGAGACAAAGAAGAGATCTCTAGGTACCCACAATAGAAAATTTAGAGCTATATTTGCAAAATTGGATATGTGTCATTCTGTGAAAATTCGTTCTGAGAAGAAGCCAAAAACAAGAAGTTTTGGGAGAAGTGGATTTGGTGAAGGAAGAAGCAGTAAGTAGACCTAGTGAAGGAAGAAGAAACTAATAGAGTTTGTGAATATAAAAGAAATAAGCATAATTTGTGAAATCATAAGTAACTAATAGACATTGTGAAGAAGCAATAAAGTAGGTTGGTGGCTATGAATATTTACATCAAAGGGGATTGGTGTCTCCTATGGGTTGGTGTCTACAAAGTTGTAGAAGGATTGACATCTTTCGTAGGTTGGTGACTACAAAGATACATAGGGGATTGGTGTTTCCTAGAGGTTGGTCCCTACAAAGAAATAAAGGGATTGGTGTCTCTTGTAGGTTGCTACCTATAAAGTAGTAGACTGGATTGGTGTCTATTGTAGGTTGATTCCTACAAAGTGGAAGAAGGGATTGATGTAACAATAGGTTGGTGTCTACAATATAATCATATAAATACGTTTTGTGGTTTTCACTAGTAAGGGTTTCCATGTATATATTGTGTTACATGTTCAATTTACGATATTGTTGTTTTATGATGTTTGATTGGATTCAAATAAGTAAAAAATGACATTATACTGAGTCATCTCCTGTCTCTATATAATTGTGAATTCAAAATTAGTATTAGAGCAGGTTGTGAGCTCCAACAATTGGTATCATAGCAGGTTCTTTTAGAAGCAATCTGACCAATGGAAAGTAGATCTCAAAGGGACCATGGTTAGTAAGGATGGATCTTACAGAGTCAGGGTTCCATTATTAGATGGATCATATTATGTTTTCTAGATAATAATAATGACAACGCATCCAATGTCTCTTGGTGCTAATATTTGGCATTAAGTAATATAAGGTTATAAAGTTCCACAAATTCCTCCAACAAATGAAGATGAGAAGAAGGCTTATGTAAATAATTCCAAAGCAATGAATGCCACTTTGAATGCTCTTGATAAATTGGTCTTTGTCAAGGTAATGCATTGTGACTTTGGTAAAGAAGTTTGGGACAAGCTTCAAGGCATTTGTGAAAGAGATGATAAGGTAAAAAGGGCTAAACTGCAAACTCCTAGAATATAATTTCAAAGTTTAAATATGAATGAATAAGAGGACATTTCAAATTTTTTCCTTCGAGTAGATGAAATTGTGAACACTATTAAAGGATTTGGTGAAATGATTGAAGAATCAACAATTTTTTAGAAAGCCTTGAGATATCTTCCATTGAGATTTAATCGAAATGTTTCAACTATTGAAGAAATGCAAGATTTCAAAAACTTGATGATGGATGAACTACATGGAATACTCATTGCATATGAGATGAGAACATGAAAAGAGAATTTTGGACAAAAGGAAACAGCCTTCAAATAATTAACGAAAACAAAAGGACACAAGGACCATGATCACTTTAGCCCTGAATAAGATCAAGAAGAAGTTTAATTCATGTGAAATTTGAAAAGAGGATCTGGAAAATATAAAGGGAAGCTACCATTCAGTTTTTTAAGTGTGGTAAAATAGGTCATTATGCTTCAAAATGTTCATATGGAAAATCATAAGATAGTGATGATGAAAAAATACATAGAAATAAAGGAAACTTTTATGGAAATGGAAGAATTTTCAAGGAGAAAAGTTCCTATTCCAAGGAAGATAGTAGCTCATGTTAAGATAGTGATGAATATGCATCTAATGATGATCAAGAAGAATTCCTACTCATGACCTTGGGAAATTAGAAAGAAAAATCATATGCAGTGCATTCTATCTCAAAAGGAACTAGCAAAGGCAAAGGTCATATTCCATTCTATTTTAGTTGTGGTAATGAAGGTAATTTTACTTCTACATGTCCATATGAAAAATATGAAGGAAATGATGATGAATATAATTTTCTATTCATGAATGCTCAAACTGTTGATCAATAAAATAAAGACAACCAAGGAAAGAAGACAAATACGAAGGAAGAAATTGAAGGTAAGAAAGATTTTCAAGGTAAACTCTCTGCTGCCTTAGAAGAGATAAAGAGACTCACTATAATAAACAAAAGTTAGAAGTAACTATTGAAAGATCATGAAGATAAGGATCATGATCTTTACAAAACAGAGAAATTTGTTGTCATACTTAAAACTCAATTAGAAGAAGAAAGGAGAATGAAAGAAGTGGTGACAAGCCAATTGAAAGGAAAGGAAAGACATTGTGAGAAACTAGAATCTGAGATTGTTTCCATGAGAAATGATCTTGAAGAGATAAATGATCAACTAATGTTTGGAAGAATATTTGAGATCTTGGATAATTTACTTAGTATCTAGAGATCTTGGATAGAAGAACCTAAGAGCTATGTTAATGTGCTTAAAGGAACCAACAATTAGTCAAACAAAGTGAGAAACAAAGCCAAAGATCATAAGAATATTGATCAAACCAACCACATAAAATATAGGAAAGAAAGTGAGGAATAATTAAAGAAAAATTAGATCAACCCCGCAAGTAACGATAGAAAGCAACACAATTTTGAACTTCCTCAGGCAAGCATCCAAAGCAAGCCATTTCTTTTAAAATGATCAATTCCTCCAAGAAGACCATTCACATCAAGGTACTCATATTTATTTAATGTATATTGTTTTATTTGTCTTAATTTTGGCCATAAAGAAGATTATTGTAGATCAAGAAGTATAAAACATCATTATTAGACCTTAGTAAGCAACACTATTAGATTTAGAAATTCATACAATAATGCAATCATGAACCTTAATTCATTTTCTCCCTCATTTGATCACATTGAATGTTTCAAGTGCAACAATTTCAAACAAAAAGCTCATGATTGTAGAAGCAATATATTAAGGCCTCAAGATCAAAGAACAAAAGGTGACATCATCATCAATAGAAATCAAAGTATGAAGATATGGAAAAGAAAACAATAGTGTGAAGGATGCAATATAGCTCTATGTGTTCAACGCAATGAAAGCCAATGGTGTATAGACAATGGATGCTCATGACAAGTGATAAAACAAAATTCTCTCTCAAGGATGTTTAAGGAGGTAATGTCATCCTTGAAAATAATGACGAAGGAAAGATTAATCAATGTTACCAACTTAATGAGAACTTTACCAAGTTTTTTTGTTTGGAGGTTGCATCAAATCATGATTTTCATGTTGACTTTTACAAGTGGGGATGCAACATCACCCTTTTTTCATTTTAGGGTTAAAATTTCAACATTTTTTAACCATGTCATTAAAAACCAAATATCATGATTATGAAAGACATGGAAAACTGCTTTGAAATGTAAAAGTGGTGTTACTGTCAGGCCAGGCAGTAACTCTCCAATAGGCAGTAAAACTGATTCGATTTATTTCATTAGGTATGATATTGTTATATACAAAGGGTGTGACTGCTCAGTTCATCTCCTGATGACTGTTCACATTCCTAATTTAACTATTTACATAAATTCACCCAATTGCAGAGGATTAGGTGTCAACATTCCCCCCTTAATCTGAAGGGATGTTGGTGAGTCCAAGCATCGTTCTAAATCTTTCAAGCTTTTCTCTTCCAAGCTCTTTGGTGAAGATGTCTGCAATTTGCTCATTTGTGGAACAATGACGGAGATGGATTGTTTTGGCCTCAACATGATGTCGGATCATATGATATTTAGTATTGATGTGCTTTGTTCAATCATGGAATTTTGGGTTCTTGGCCAACTTTATTGCAGAGGTGTTGTCAATCATGAGTGGAGCTGATTGTACTTGTTTTACCTGCAAATCTTCAAGAATTTTCCTGAGCCACACAATTTCTTTTGTTGCTTCAGCTGCTGCCACGTATTCTTCTTCTGTTGTGGAATCTGCTGGAACTGACTGTTTGCGTGATCTCCAGGAGACAGCTCCTGATCCAAGACTCATAGCATATCCTGAAGTAGATACCCCAGTTTCTTTGTCTCCATCGAAGTCTAAATCAGAGTATCCGATCAAACTGAAGTCATCCACCTGTGTGTACTTGATTCCAAAGTCTTGAGTTCCCTTCAAGTACTTTAGAACTCTTTTTGCAGCAGACCAATGTCCCTCACAAGGCTTTTGCATAAACCTAGAGAGGATTCCAACAACAAATGAAATGTCTGGTCTGGTAGTAGTAAGGTAGTTGAGACTTCCTACAAGCAGTCTATACTTTGTTGCATCCTCAATTTCCTTTCCTTCAATAGATGTGAGCTTTAAGTTTTGTTCCATTGGAGTAGTAAGAGGATTGCACTCTGTCATGCCAAATCTGTTTAAAAAATCTCCAATGTATTTCTTTTGAGAAAGAAATATGGATTTTGGATGTTGGGTTACTTCAATGCCAAGATAGTAATGAACATAGCCCAAATCAGTCATTTCAAAACTTTTCCCCAATTCCTTCTTTATGGATGCAATGTAGCTTTCATTGTTCCCTGTCATTAAAAGATCATCTACATATACCACAAGATATAAAACTGTTTTGCCAACTTTCTTGACAAATAAAGTTGCATCATCAAGATCAAAATGATTGAAGTTGAGTTTCAGAAGATGCTCAGTTAATTTTTCATACCAGGCTCGCGGTGCTTGTTTGAGGACATACAAGGACTTCAAAAGTTTGCATACATTATGTTCATGTCCTTTCACAGCAAATCCTTCAGGCTGGGACATAAAAACATTCTCTTTTAGATCTCCATTCAAGAAAGCATTTTTTACATCCATTTGATGGACTTTCCAACCGTTCTGGGCTGCTAGTGCAAAGAGTGTCCAGATGGTGGCCCATTTTGCTGTGGGGGCAAAAGTCTCCTCATAATCGATCCCTTCTTTCTGTGCAAAACCTTTTGCCACAAGCCTATCTTTGTGCTTGTCAAGTGAGCCATCAGCTTTGTACTTGTTCTTGTAGACCCACTTGCAGCCAATTGGTTTGGTTCCAAACGGAGGATCAACCAGCTTCCAAGTGTCGTTCTTTATGAGGGCATCATACTCTTTTTGCATCGCTTCTTTCCATTCATCATGAGAAGCAGCTTCTTTAAAGGAAGTTGGTTCAAAATCTGTAGACAACTTCAATTCACAATCATAAGAAACATCCATATCAACAGGTGAATTAGAGTCATCTACATCACCTCCATTTTGTCGGTTTGAATTTCTGGTTCCTGTTTTTCTAATTTCATCAGGATGAACAATTTTAAGTGTCTTCGTCAGCCACTTTGGGGGACCTTTCTGAGATGGTCCAGGCTGCTCTGTTGATTGAGTTGGGACTGAATCAAGATTGAGTCTCCCAATTCTATCAATTACATCACTTAAAGCATCATCCATTGTTGGAGTTTCATTCGGGGGAGAGTGTTCTTCAGAAGAAGATTCCACATGTTGATCTAGAATAGGAATCCCCCCTTCAAGATGTGGAATCTGATTATCAAATTCTTGAAATGATTTTGTTTTTGCGAATCTATCCAAGCGATCAAGTTGCCGCTCAACAACATTGTCAGATTTGGATGATTCAAGAAAAATTACATCTCTAGATATAACAAACTTTTTATTTACTTCATCATAGAGGCAGTATGCTTTAGAGGTGTTTGAATACCCCAGGAAGATACACTTATGACGTCTAGCACCAAGTTTGTTTCTATGTACCTTTGGTATCAAAGCATAACAGGTGCAACCAAAGACCCTGAGATGTTTTACCGAAGGAACATGTCCATACCACAATTCATAAGGAGTCTTGTTTCTTATAGCATTAGATGGACATCTATTCTTTATATATGTAGCACATAGAACAGCATCAGCCCAAAACATTATCTTTACATTTGTGAAGAAAAGCATGGATCGTACCATATTCAAGATTGTTCTATTCATTCTTTCAGCTACACCATTTTGTTGGGGATTATAAGGCACAGTTGTTTGATGTTTGATCCCATGTTGGCAAAGATAGTTTTCAAATTCATTTGATGTATATTCTTTTCCATTATCAGTGCAAATAGACCCAATATGAGATTGTGCATAATTTTCAATCCATTTATGAAAATTCTTGAATGTTTGAAAAGCATCAGATTTGTTCTTCAATAAATAAACCCAACACATTCTGGTGTAGTCATCAATAAATGTCATGATATATTTATTTCCATTTGCAGAAGGAACAGGCATTGGACCACATAAATCTGAATGAATGAGTTCAAGCTTCCTATGTGCTCTTGAATGTGAATCATGAAAACACTGTTTGCTATGCTTTCCTAGAATGCAAGCATCACATTACTTATGTTTCCTAGGAATTGTAGGCAAACCAACAACACCATTTTTCTTCAATAAGCAGAGACTGTCATAGTTTAAATGTCCAAATCTAGCATGCCATAATAAACTTGATGGAAGTGTACCTTCTTCATGATGAGAAATATATGAGAAATGTTTTGCATGAGCAGAGGTTCCTTGAAGTTTGAGAAGCCTTTCTTCTTCTATTCCCCTCATGACAAGTGAGTGGTCAGATGCTTTTCTTACCTCAAGCTTGCCATCAAACATATGAATGGAGTGACCTTGCTGGCGGATGTGGACCAAGGACAGCAAGTTTCTCTTGAGCTGTGGGAGATATAGAACATGATCCAGAAGAAAGTCTGGAAGACCAGGTAGTTTAAGCCTGATTGTGCCAAGCCATGATGGCTTGATTTTTGACTGATCTGCAAAGTATACTGCTCCATCAACATTGTCAGTGAAATCTTCAAAAAAATCTTTTCTATGAGTCATGTGACAGGTTGCTCTTGAATCAAGCAACCAATCATTTTTCCAAGAAGCAAGTGAAGCATTAAACAAATCTTCATTTATTCCAATGTTACATTGTGCCTCAATATAGTGAGCAGATTCAGGTGCTTTACCTTTGTCTGTATCATCAGTTTTACCTTTCTGTTGGTTTCTTTTCTGCTCAATTTTGTCCCATGGTAGCTTGCATGTAGAGGCATCATGTGATCCATTTATTTTGCAGCGAATGTAGTGCAGATCTTCCTTTTCTCCTTGAGAATGTCTGCCCCCCCTACCTCTGAAATATCTTCCTCTTCCTCTTCGTCCACCTCTTCCTCTTGTAGAATCTTGAGCAGGATGCTTTTCTTTATGAGCAAGGCACACGGTCTCTCCAGAAGATTCAGGGGCTGTCTTCTTTCCAAAAGCTTTCTCTCTTTCAGCAAACTTTTTCACAAGAGAGTCAAAGGTTATATCTTTGAGATTTCCATTTGCTTGCAAAGACTCAAGATAATTGGAGTAAGTAGGATAGAGTGCCTTGAGAAAAGCAATAAGAGGCATATCCAGCTCAACCTTAGTGGAATTGATATCATGCATTATATACTTTACTTCAGATGCAAGAGCAAGAGGATCATTATTTTGCAGTTCAAGAGTGAAGAGTTTAATCATGAGTTGAACAACTTCAAGTGCAGAATGTGAGTCATAGAGTTCTTTCAGCTTTTGTAAGGCTTCAAAGGCAGTTGAATATGACGAAATATGGCGACTCACCTCTTCATTTACAGATGCTGCAATTAATGCATAAGCTTTGTTGTTCTTGTTTTCCCAAATGACGAGCTCTTTGTCTGAGGTAGGCTATACTGGGTCTTTGTCTCCTTCTCTGACACACACTCCTTTCCACAACTCATTGAAGATGAGGGTGTGTTTTATCATCCGGGACCATTCAGGATAGTTCTCCTTGCCAGTGAGAACTATTCCTACCATGGAGATGATTGAGTGCATTCTGTAAAAAAAAACTTTTGTTGATAGAAAAGAATACTTCTGCCAATGTACTCAAAAAAGCATTCTCAAAAGATTTCAAATCCACAATGTGACCCATATAAATCCATCATTGTATAAATTCACCTCACATAAACCTCATATAAGTTTCATATAAGTCCATCATATAACTCTCATAAAACTTCACCTTATAAATCTTATATAAATCCTATAAATACCATGGTCATGCGCATTCTTTGAACTGTAATTTACAGCGGTCAACCTCGGCAAAGCATCAAACCAAGTTATGGGTGAACCAAGTTATGGAGGCCAGCGCTCAAAACTTATTTGAAATTCGAACTATTCAAAGCAGCATTCGAACTATTCAAAATGTATTTGAAACCATTCACCATACCATTGGATCGTATACCATTCAGGCATGTCAAACCTCATTCGAACTTATTTAAAAATAGCAGCTTCAAAACTTATTCAGGGCTTCCTTTCTTTTAGTTGTCATTATCTGCTTTCCTTTCCATTCTGCAAGTAGAATTTCAATTCAGCAAGTAGTTTTTTCTATTAGTAGTTTTCATTCAATCAACACTTTCATTTCTGCAAAGTACTTTCCAGCTTAAAAAAAATATTATAAAAGCCAACCCAAAAAAATTGACTTTCATGCCTCGTAGGAATAGGGACAATTTAGGGAAATTCTTGCCAAATAGCCCCACTGAATCCAATGGCCAAACTTCTCTCTTCTTTGGTGGCTGTGAACTAGAGGAACCTTTAGGTGTGCAACCTGACATATTTGAAGAACCTATAGGGGAAGAAGAAGAAGAGGAACCCATTCACACTGAACCAATGGTTGAAAACCAAAATGACAGAGGGAATAGAGAGAGAGTTGAGGGTGCCTTCCCCATCAGGGAAACCAATGGGGACACTAAGATGAAGAATATAAGCCCCTCTTCCCTACCTCATTTCCATGGCCTAACCACAAAGGACCCTGACACTTTCCTATTTGAGTTTGTTGTTATATGCCAAATCTATGACTATACAAATGATGAGAAAAAGTTAAAATTGTTTCCATCTACCCTCAAGGATGCAACATTGTGCTGGTTCATGGGTTTACCTGGAGATAGCATCACAACTTGGGCTCAGATGCAGTAGGATTTTAACAACAAATATAGGGACTACTGTAGGTCAAAGGATACTAAAGAAGAGATTTTCATGATGACTAGGGGCCAGGATGAATCCTTAGAAGACTACGAAGAAAGATTCCAGCTCAGTTACAAAAGGGTCAAGTGCAGACTTGACCCCGAGTCACTAAAGTTGGTCCTGCTTAGAGGAGTAAGGGAAGATCTTCTGGATACCTTACACTTGTTAGTAGGAGGGGATATCTACCAATTACCTTATGAGGATATCAAGACTATCTTTAGAAACCATTCCAGGGCAGCCAAGAAAAAGGGTAGGAGTAGTCAACCTATGGCTACATCATCTTCTAACTCATCCATCAAGGGTGAAATTGGAAATATACTGGAAGATTTCACAATTGAGATGCTGCAAACTCTTACCTTGCAATTGGACACCATGAATATCAAAAGGAAGCAAGAGGAAGTAGAGAGAGCCTTGGTCATTTTTTGTCCTAGATGCATGAGGAGGCATCATAGGAATGAATGTCCCTTGGAATGTATTTTGAAATTTGCTCGGTCTGTGAGGAAAAACACTCCACAGACAAGTGCCCTTCTTTACCCGGACTCAAAGCTGTATATCAAGGAGCTGAAGGGGTCAATGAGCAACTTTGCTACGTCAACCAAAGGAGACCTCCTAGGCTTAGACCATACCAGCAGGGTATGCAAGGATCATCCCATGCATATTACAACCCCAACCAAACCACAACTATACCTTCTTGGGGAGCCCCTGCTCATCCTTCCTGTTCACCCCCTCCTTGGTCCTATGCATCTCAATATCATTCCCAGCCAGCCAACCAGTCATTTCAACCTTATGTTCCACCACAACCTCAGTGGAATACCCCACACCAGGGGTGGAGGTCCCAATACAACAATGCTCGAGCTCTATTGCCTCCACCACCTACCCAACCACAACTCCTACACTCTATTCCACCCAAGCAACCCTAGATGCCTGCCTAGCCAAATCAAAACCTGAAAAATAGGAAAGCTCAACAAGCATACAGTGGAGAGACATCATACCCAACTTATGTTGTAGAAATCCAGGAGATCAACCTAAGATCTGGGAGAATTCTCCCAGATAACCAACCTCCCTCTCCACATGAGGAGGTTGAGGAAGAAAGAGAGGAAAGGAACCTTAAAGTAAATCCACCTTTCCTAAGAGATTAGCCCAACCACTCCAGCCTACCCTAGAAGAACTTGAACTTTTGGGAGAATTGAAAAATCTATGTGTAAAGATCCCCCTTCTCCAAGCAATAAAAGATGTTCCCATTTACAATAAGTTGATTAAGGAGAAGTGCTTCAAGCATATAGGAAGAAGAAAAAGGGATGCCTCCACCACCTACCCAACCACAACTCCTACACTCTATTCCACCCAAGCAACCCTAGATGCCTGCCTAGCCAAATCAAAACCTGGAAAATAGGAAAGCTCAACAAGCATACAGTGGAGAGACATCATACCCAACTTATGTTGTAGAAACCCAGGAGATCAACCTAAGATCTGGGAGAATTCTCCCAGATAACCAACCTCCCTCTCCACATAGGGAGGTTGAGGAAGAAAGAGAGGAAAGCAACCTTAAAGTAAATCCACCTTTCCTGAGAGATTAGCCCAACCACTCCAGCCTACCCTAGAAGAACTTGAACTTTTGGGAGAATTGAAAAATCTATGTGTAAAGATCCCCCTTCTCCAAGCAATAAAAGATGTTCCCATTTACAATAAGTTGATTAAGGAGAAGTGCTTCAAGCATATAGGAAGAAGAAAAAGGGATGCCCCTACCATTAATTTCATTGGGCAGCTATCTGACTTAATGCTAGGGCAGGTAATATGTCCGAAATATTTGGACCCTGGCAGCCCTGTAGTAGATGCACACATCAATGGCACCATCATCCCACACACTCTGATCGATCTTGGGGCTGCCATTAATGTGATGACCAAGGACACCATGCTCAAGCTCAACCTCCAAGGGTCACTGAGGAAGACCACAACAGTTCTACAACTTGCAGACCATTCCATAGTCACCCCTGAGGGAATTGGGGAGGATGTGATGGTCTCCATTGACTCCTGGGAGTACCCTACAGATATTCTAGTTCTCCAACCTAAGGCTAAGCTTACTGGTTACCTTCTCATCCTTGGGAGGCCATGGCTGGCCACAGCTGATGCTTACATTAGCTGCAGAGCTGTGAATATGACCATCAAGAATGGGCATATGTCCAAACAGTTAGTCCTACACCTTCTTGATCAACCTTATCTAGAGCATGATTTACCTTTATGGTTGGAGGAGGAGGAAGAAGATGAGGCTTATTAAGCCAAACTTTGTGGTTTGGAAGCAACCATAGGAGGAGGACAGCAAGATGAGGATGACTTAATTGAACACCTACTCCAAAGTTCAACTCCTAGTTCGTTACCATTAGAATAAGAAGTAAGGGAAACCCAAAACAATCATCCAATTGACTTATGCTTGGCCAATTCCAACCCACTATGTGTCAAAACCATAGAATTTGGCCCAGAGAAAACTTTGAAAATTAATCCATCTCTTTCTGCTCTTGAAGAGGAAAATCTATGCAACATGTTGAGAGAAAACCTAGAAGCCTTCTCTTGGAGTTACAAGGAAATGAAGGGAGTACACCTGTCAGTGTGTACTCACCACATATACATCAAAGAAGGTTGCAAGCCAGTCCGACAACCACAAAAGAGGATGAATGCAACTCTTAAAGATATAGTCAAAGAAGAACTACAAAAACTGCTAGATGCAAGATTCATTTACCCTATCTCTGATAGTGAGTGGGTCTCTCCTTTAGTGTTAGTTCCCAAGAAAAATGGTAAGTGGAGGAGTTGTGCCAATTACAAGGAGTTGAACAAAGCCACAAAGAAGGATCATTTTCCCCTACCCTTCATTGACCAAGTGCTATATGGCCTGGCAGGGAAGAAGTTCTCTTCTTTCCTAGATGGATTCACTGGGTACAACCAAATCTAAATCTGCCCAAAAGACGAAGATAAGACCACATCCACCTGTCCTTGGGGTACTTTTGCCTATAGGGTCCTCCCTCTTGGCCTATACAATGCTCCTGCCACTTTCCAGAGAGCAATATTGAGTATTTTTGCTGAATTAGTACATGATGCAGTGGAAATCTATATGGATGATTTTACACCTTATGGTTGTGATTTTCAAGAATCCCTGACTAACCTAGGCAAATTATTGCACAAATGCATTGAAATGAACTTGTCTCTCAGTCCAGAAAAATGTGAATTCTTAATTACTGAAGGGACCGTGCTAGTTCATTCAATATCTCAGCAAGGACTATAGGTGGACCCAAACAAAATAGAAATCATCCAAAGGGTCCCACCTCCTCAAAAGCAGATGGATGTCAGGAGTGTCTTGGGGTTATCTGGATACTACCGAAGGTTCATAAAGGACTTTAGAAAGTTGGCCTCTCCTTTATTTGGGTTGTTGGCCAAAGATTCAGAGTTTATATGGTCAAAAAGTTGTCAAGAGGCCTTAGACATTTTAAAGGGTAAGTTAACCACTGCACCAATTCTTCGAGGCCCAAACTGGGCCCTCCCTTTTCATATTCATGTTGATGGCTCACACAAAGCCATAGGAGTAGCCTTAGGTTAGGTAGAGGAGAAATTTCCCTATGTCATCTATTTTACAGTAAGAACCTGTCAAAGGCTGAGCTAAATTATACTATGACCGGAAAGGAACTCCTAGCTACTGTGCATTCATTAAACAAATTTAGGCATTACATTACATGCTACCAAACATTTGTGCATACTGACCATGCTACAATTAAATATTTAATGAACAAACTAGATGTGAATGTTAGAATTATAAGATGGTTGCTTTTATTACAATAGTTTCATCTAACTATTATTGATAAGCCTGGTAAGGAAAATGTTGTTGCAGACTTTCTATCTAGGATGAATCTACCTGCAAGTGAAGAAGGAATGGTGGATTACCAGCTACTAGACGAGCATTTGTTTTCTATTTTAGTTCTCTCCCCATGGTTTGTTGATATAGCAAACTATTTGGTATCAGTGCAGTTCCCACCAAACTTTCCCTCCAAAGGAAAGAGCAAGATAGTCAGGAAAAATGCCCCCCTTCACCTGGATTGGGGGCAATCTTTTCAAACTTGACCCAGATCAAATGTTCAGAAGTTGCGTAAGGGAAGAGGAAGTTTTTGACATCCTTATGACTTGTCATGATGGGCCTTGTGGAGGTCACTTTGCAGCAAATAGGACAATATGAAAAGTGCTACAAGTGGGCTATTATTGGCCCACTCTTCACCACAATGTGAAAAAATACATTAGTCAGTGTGATCAGTGCCAGAAGATGGGAAATCCTACTCCAAGAGATAAAATTCCCCTACAACCTCAAGTGACTTTCGAGCCCTTTGACAAGTGGGGCATGGACTTCATTGGGCCTATCAACCCTCCTTCAAAGCAAAAATGTACATTATCGTGTGCACTGATTATTTGACTAAGTGGGATGAAACCAAGGTGATTAAGGCAGCAACATAAGAGAAGGTGGTTGATTTATTGAGGGAGAATGTATTCTACAAATTTAGGTATCCTAGAGAGCTAGTCACAGACCAAGGCAACCATTTTACCTCCAACATGATTGAATAACTGCTCATCCATCACAAAATCAAGCATAGGACCTCCACTCCTTATCATCCACAAGATAATGGACAAGTGGAGGTGACCAATAGGGCACTGGAGAGCATCCTAAGCAAGGTAGTGAGCAACAACAGGAAGGATTGGGTAGAGAGACTAATTGAGGCCACCTGGGCCTATAATACAACATGGAAGACCACCACTAGATTTACACCCTATGAGCTAGTCTATGGGAAAAATGCTTTGTTGTCCATTGAGTTTGAATATAACACATTGAGGATGTAAGCCCAACTAGATTTGGATCTCAGTCATGCACAGAAAGAAAGATTGTTACATTTGAATGGCTTGGATGAATTCAAAATGCACACCCTCCTACATACAGAGATAGTTCAGCTTCAGAGGAAGATCACACATGATAGACATATTAAGGAGAAGCAATTTCAAGAGGGCGATTGGGAATTGTTATATGATTCTAGGTATAAAGACTTCACGGGCAAGCTAAGGACAAGATGGCTCGGACCTTATGTGGTGGAAAGACGTCATGATAATCGTTCGGTGCAAATTATAACTATAGATGAAGAAGCCATTCCATTGCTTGTTAATGGACACCGATTGAAAATGTACAAGAGGCCTTTATCAAAGCAAGAGTTCATTGAAAATATCAATAAGATGGTGATGATGGTGGAGCAAGTTCCAACTCCTCCCTCATCAGGTCACTGAAAAAGAAAAAAAGGAAGAAAAGAATAAGGATTCAGATGAAAACCTCCATAAGGCACGTGAGTCCCATCTTTGGGTTGAAAACCTCATGAGGTGGCCCAATGATGAAAAAAGAAATTAAAAAAGAATAAGAAGATCCCTGGGTGAAAACCTTCCTTAAGGTGCCTAGGGCAAACATCTAGGGTGAAAAACTCTTTAAGGTGGCCTAGGTGTTTTTCAAAAACAAGGAAGAAAGAGGAAAAGACATAATTCTTATTTGCAGGTGGGCGAGAAAGACAATCAAGGAGCAAAGAGAAGATCCAAAGGGAACCTTGCCTCACATATTCATCTCTTCCACTCCTTACTATGCATCCCTCCATCAATTCCATTATTTTTTCACTTCATTGCTTCAATTTAAGTGAAGATTGTGTTTCCTACAAGATCCCATGAAAACCTACAGGAAGCAATCTGAGGGTGAATGGTAGGTTGGTTAGGTCCCCAAAATTCATCCTAGACATGATCTAACCCCTCACCTTGTCCATTACCATCATCCCTGCACTCACCATTCAATACAAAAAGAGATCAGTTTCTGCCATTTATTCCCTTGCTCCACACACAGTCATTCATTGCAGCATCCTCACAGCCCCATCCAACAACATGATTAAGAAATTCTAATGGAGAAGCAGCAATAGGACATCCTGTAGCAGCCTATCCCACATAATATCAATCATCAACTACAGGTCTTCACTAGGATGACCCAGGAGCTCCACAGTAGCAGCAACATTAGTTCTTTAGTCACAGACAGTGGAGGAGGAAGAAGAATGACCATGCAACAAATAAACAACACAACACATCTGATCTTCGACAACTGCAGCATGGCATCGAGACCACAGGTAAGTACCCCGCTCACTCACTCATATGCATAATTTGATCAAAGGTTGTAAAGGTTACGAGGTAGTTGGTTTATAAGTGAAAAGGTGGCTAGTTAACTTGGCCACCTTCATTTAGTTATCACATACAAAACCAGGTGTCCTCTCACACATGGCTACAGTCAACTCAAAGACAGAGGAGGAGTAGGACAAGAAGTGGTTAACTATGGATTTGCGAGGTGGGATCTAATTACGAGGTGTGGGAAACAAAACATCATTTGCATGCAATCATTCATTCCACCTCCTCAAAACTCCCTCACTCAAGTCATTCTTGTAACTTTGGCCACCCATCGGAAGCAAGGATCCATCATTCTACAATAGAATTTCTATAGGAGCATGCATAGGAATTCCTATAGGAACAGTCTACAGGAGCAGTCTACATGATACACAGAGGCAGTCTACAAGATAGGTAGAGAGGGGTTCAAGAGGGAATATCACAAGAAATGTCCACTGCCACCATTCTAAAGAGGTAGGATCTAAAAATCCATCCCCATTTACAAGCAAATGAACTAGAAATGCTCTAAAATCTAGTGGATATAACAACTGTGGGAGGTGAATTAGATACACAGGAAACAAAGGAAGAAATTGATGGAGATAACAAAGAACATCAATAGGAAGAAGATAAGAAAAACAAAGAGGAAGAAGGCATTGAAACAGAAGTGGAAGAACACGAGGAGGAGTCACCTAGGGTGTCTCCAGAGGCCCCTGAGAGGGAGGCAGCAATTGCCTTCATTGCTCTTAGCACCCCAGTCAAGCAAAAAGGGAAAAGAAGGATGCAAACCCCTCTATATTTCAGAACAAGAAAGAGCACAAGAATCAAACAAGGGAAGCCACAAATATCAACAAAAATCTCTATTGAGATTGAAGATTCCCCTACACCAAGGGACAAAGAAGCAATAATGAGAGATTGCCTTGAGAGGAAAATGCATGGCTAAGAGGATAGTTGCAGGAAAGGGAAAACCAACTAGCATGTATGGCCAACCTCTCCCTAGAGGCCATAATGTAGGATGCCAGCTGAATCCTATGCTCTTTACTTCAAAGAAAAATGGCTGCAATTTCAGATTAAAACACTAGCACGAAGGGGCAAGATGCCATTTCAGGACTACAGGCAGTTTATTGATCTTTGTGACCAAAGTACACTAGAGGATAAGGCCAAAATGGCTGAGTTTTACTTACACAACACGTCCCTCACAGACATGAATGTTTGGGATCCTAATGCCAAGCTAGGAGATCTACAGTTAATGGCTTTGGCATCATGGATGAACCATGAGGAGTCAAGGGTTGCAGAGATGAAAAGAATATTGGCCAGAGGGAAAATTGAACCTCTTTTCATTAGAGCTGAACAATCAAATCCCATGTCCCTAATCAACACCCATAATCTAATTGGAAATGATCCTCAGCTGGCACCTATATATCTTGCTACCCAAGAGCAAGAAATTTCACATTTTGAGGATATGTTTAGGCTGCTAGGAGAAGATAGTATACATGCATGCTTAAGGAGATGGAACACACTACCACACAAGTTGAAGATCAGAGAATATCACTCCCATCAAAGGTTGAGAGAGGCACTCAACATGACACCAATGTATAAGAAATCAATCAAAGGTTGAAGGTCAATTGGATAGGCCTAAAACTCAGTCCACCACTACTCCTAGTGATGCTAGAAGGGAGAAAATAAGAAGAGGAAAATAGGTAGTGGGAATAAGTAAAAAGGAAAGCAGGCTTCTATGAATAAGAAGAAATCACAACAGAAGCTTGGGATGTCAGAGAGGTTACCAGAGCCATGAAGGACATGGACATTGACTAAGTTTCTCAGATGATGAGAAACACTTTTAGTAGGGGGTGATGATGAGCCTCATAATTGGGTAACTATATGGGCCTTAATTCACCTCCTAGCTTAGTCAAACCAACTATTCTCACAACTTATTGCATAATTTTGATTATATTTTGTTTATGAGATGAGTTAGAGTTGGATATTTTGCTTTGTGGTCTAATGTGCACTTATTGTAGGATTAAAGGATAAAAGAAAGGAGTTTTAGCAAAGACCTTGGTCAAAAATCGAATGGGAAAAGGAAGAGGAATTATAGGATGGAAATCCTCCTTATTTACTACCCCTCCATTCGAATATTCCTCCATCAGCTCAGAGTACAAACAACCAAATCATGAGAACTATAAGGCAGCCAAAAAAGTGGAAGTCAAAGAACCAATTTATCTCGAGTTGGGAGCCAAGCCTCCCTAATTTTAAGGAAGTCGTTGGAGACTTCAGACATATAAGTAGAGAGGCCTAGGACCTCAATAGGATTCAGACTTTTGATTGTAAAACTCTACTTTATTTTTGAGTTGCAAGACTTGTGACAGTTTTTGATGTAATCCATTGTTTTGATAATAAGAATGAGTTTTGTTTCGAGCTAGCACTGAGTTAACTCAGAGGGATGAAGCTCTTGCTTTAGGGCCCAACCCTAGAAACTAAGGCTCTTCTTTATTGTACATGTATGCTAGCGTAGATTCATGGTTTAATCGTTCATTTGATTAAATAGTTGCATTTCCATTATAGCAATGTAGCCCATAGATTCATGGTTTAATCGTTCATTTTCTTAAGTAGCTGCATTTTCATTACAGTAGTGTAGTGTACATTAGTTGTGTTTTAGTTTTCTTCCATTTGTGCCTCCTTTCAATTAGCCAGTTATCTAGAAGTTGTTGGAGACTTCAGGAAGCCTCCCTAATTTTAAGGAAGTCGTTGGAGACTTCAGACATATAAGTAGAGAGTCCTAGGACCTCAATAGGATTCGGACTTTTGATTGTAAAACTCTACTTTATTTTCTAGTTGCAAGACTTGTGACAGTTTTTGATGTAATCCATTGTTTTGATAATAAGAATGAGTTTTGTTTCGAGCTAGCACTGAGTTGACTCAGAGGGATGAAGCTCTTGGTTTAGGGCCCAACCCTAGAAACTAAGGCTCTTCTTTATTGTACATGTATGCTAGCATAGATTCATGGTTTAATCATTCATTTGATTAAATAGCTGCATTTCCATTATAGCACTGTAGCTCGTAGATTCATGGTTTAATCGTTCATTTGCTTAAGTAGCTACATTTTCATTACAGTAGTGTAGTGTACATTAGTTGTGTTTTAGTTTTCTTCCATTTGTGCCTCCTTTCAATTAGCCAGTTATCCAGAAGTTCTTGCATGAAGCTTGTTGTCTTGACTCAGTACGAGGTTCATTTTATTGTCATCTTTTCCCATCAATTTTTTCTCATATTCTCATTTCCTTCAGCACAAAATGCTTAAGCGGAAGCTAATAAAGCATGTCTTGATCAGATTATACCTGTATATTTCCTTATCGTCCGATCCACAACAAACATGACCAATCACCATCTGATTCATTTCAACGCTTGACTTTATGCACTCTAGATCTCCACCATCGATCTGTCTAGCTTGATCCAACGACTATCGTGAATTATTCCACCTGCTTTATGTGCTCTGAATCTTCACCATCGATCTATCATGCCCTTGGTCCAACGGCTATCGCATCACCCGATCGCCAACTAGCTTGGCTGATCTCCACCTTTGATCAATCCCGCATGATCCAACGGCTATCACACAATCTTGCGTGAATTCTTGCATAGCTGATATCCACCTGAGAGCACGTGAGAAAATTGGTTTTCCCATGCTACGTGTCACTCACTTAGGCTAATCACATGAAAATTAGAAATACATCTTACAGCTTTGATGGAGTGGGAGAAACTGCTTACCAACTATGAAACCCGCTCCATCATTCCGTACATTTTTTACCCTTCTGTCGCCATGTGACTTGATGTGATCCATCCATCTATTCACTTCATCATCTCTTTAAGATCTCCACCATTCATCTCTCATTAATCCTGTTTCTCCATCTATTGATTTAGCCTCTCGCGATAAGATCTCCGCCACTCATCTTTTATTAATCATGTTCGTTGATTGATCCATCCTGTTGGAAATAATACTGGGGGGGGGGTGAATCAGTATTATCAAATTCTTTTCAATATATCTTCCAGATTTATACTTTAATTTATTCTTCAGATATTGATCATTAGTTTGTATGTCAGTACCATATAATAATGAGCAAGAACTGGAAAAACAGATAATCACACCAAAGAACACCAGATATAAGGTGGAAACCCAATGTGGGTGAAAACCACCTGCTGCAATATGTCTCTATCTTCTTTCAATTAGAAACTTCTTTTACAATGATTTTGTACTGGTGCAGTCCTTTACCAGTACGCAGGCTGCAACTTGCTGAGAGCTACAACCCTCTCTCATTTTCCAGTCTCTCCTGGAAGGGAGCTACAACCCCCTTAGCTCTTGTACTAGCTAATCTACTAGTACGTAGGTGCTGACCTGCTTCTTTTCTTCCAAGGACCACTTTTCATAAATTTTCAAACTAGATCCATAAACATCAAATAATCATCAAGTACATGTGAATCAACCAATCTCCTTTTTCAATCAACCAATGAATCAACCAATAATTTCTCAGAATGCAGTAACCAAAACAGCAATACCAGTAATCTAAACCCAGAACTCTTCAGCAATAGATAAAAGGCAGCCAACAAATATTTCAAGAAAAGTCTGCAACTTCACCAATAGAAACCTGCAAATATCTGTAGCTCTTCTGTGTCTAAACTGCGCATATCCGCACCTGGTCCTTCTTCTGCTCTGCGTACCTCTACACCTACTCCTTCTGCTGCACTGCGTACCTCTGCGCAGATCTGCACCTGCACTGTTTGCCTGACAGCGTACCTCCACACCTAGTCCTTCTGTTCCTTTGCGTACCTCCGCACTGGTGCCTTCTACTTTGCTGCAGACCCCCGCATCTGCGCCTTCTGCTGCGCTGCGGACCCCCGCACCTGCGCCTTCTGCTGCGCTGTGGACCCCCACACCTACGCCTTCTGCTGCACTGTGGACCCCCGCACCTGCGCCTTCTGCTGCGCTGCGGACCCCCGCACCTGCGCTGTGGATCACCTGCAGACCTCTGAATAGAGCCAAATTAATAGTCCTCCAATGTGCCACACACAATTAGATCCACAGATCTGATCATGCGCCCGAGAGATCACGACCTATCAATAGATTTGCCTTAAATTTCACCTTGATTTAGATCTAGCTTTTCAAACCGATCACCCAAAATTTCAGATCTTAAGATATTCAAATTTTTCAAGCGACTAGCCAAGTGATCTCCTTTCCTTTTTATAGGCAAGCCCTTATTCAAACCATGGGACAAAACCATCGAAAACCAATACAAGGGATCCAAACCAGGGTTCAATAATTTAGATCCTATACCACGTGTTATCACTGAAAATATTTCAAAGGAAAAGAGTAAGGTAAGGGAAAATTGGTCTTGGTTATTCTCACGCTCCTTTCATGCATATGAAGCACTTGGCAAACTCAGGGTCAGCATACATCAGAGTTCTTTGAAGGCTCAAGCAAGGCATGTAAGGTAATCCTAAATTTTGATATAGATTACATTTTGAAAGTTTTCCTTGAAGAATGGTGTTTATTATATTCAGTTTTGAACAAGCCTCATGACATGTGGAGAAAGCCATTTCAAGAAAAAGGGCAGACTCTTATGAACTCCAAAGTTTCATGTTATGAAAACAGCAGCCAACTTCCAAGGGGATTACCAAGAAATGGAAAACTCATCTCTGAAAAGTAAAAGAGGTTTTCATTCTTAAGATACTAAAGTACAAAAACCTCTTCCACTTTCTTCAAATCCATTATTATTTGAGAGAAATGAATGATCAAACTTGCGCTACGAAACTGCTGTAGGTGCAAGTTTTCCACAGGCATATTTCTCTGTTTGAAAAGGTAGTCAACTTCCAGGAGGTCTCTAAAGAAACTGAAAGCCTATTTTGGGAAATGGAAAGATTTTTTTATTCTTAACAGACTGAACTAGAAAAACCTCCTTCAGTTTCCTCAAATCCGTTACGAGCTGAGAGAAATTAATGACCAAAGTTGCGCTACGAAATTGCTGTAGGTGCAGTTTTTCATCTTCTGTTTTACACCTCTTTTTCAAAGACAGATTCTGGGCAGTTGGAGTAGTGTTTCAAAAAACCAAAAGAGGTTTTTGTTCAGCATGGATTGGTTCAAAAAAGCATCCTTCATTTTTTCTAAATACATTTTTTATGAGAAGTTATGAGCTCTGTCCCAAGACCTATTTTTCAGCCAGAACAGAGCAAGGGACAGCCTCCTAGTTTCTAGGAACAACAAAGGGATGAGTCATCAAGGGCCAGATGGAAGGATATGAGCACCATCAAATTCGACTTCATGGAGTGTTAGGTGTCAAAGAATGCTTTAAATGTTTAGATAAGGTTGTTTTAGTCATAATAAGGAGTTACACTCCTAGTTGTATTAGGTCTCTAGGACTACTAGTTAGTTGTCAAATGCATTTAAAGTTTTGTTTTATGGTTAGAATAGGTGTCAAGGATGGAAAATTCAAATTCCCCTCATGATGGAGGAAGGAATCCAAGCATGTAAATAGCTCTATATATAGGAGAAGAGCTGATGTACAAAGGGTTGGAAATTTCAAGAGAAAACAGTGCATATTATGTTATTGCAGAACACTGTATGTTTTATGTTAATGCAGAACTTTGGCTTTACTACTCAGGATTCAGAGAGGGTTTTATGTGTTTTATTTCCTCATGGATTTCTTCATTTTCTCACTTGCAGTGGTATGAACACATGTTACTTAGAATTCATTGATAATGCTCTAACTTCCTTCATGTGTTCATAAACTGTGTTTCCTATATGATGTCTCTGTTTTGCTAGTAGATTAAAACTCTTTATGCCCTGACTTCCATGTAAGCTGATCAGTTGTTGTACTAAAACATGCTCTGACTCCATAGCCCAATAGATGCTTGTTGATTGGAATTTCAACCATTTATACATTTTCATTTGATTTCAATCCATAGAGTTAGCCATCTTATTCATTATCCAAATCTCTAATCTTGTGAGAGAGCCCTCTCAGGTTGGGGAGGCTAAGCCTCAACCAAAAGTTGGTTTGAAATAGTTACTCAAGGTCTACCTGATTAGCAGCCTATCAGGGGTCTGATTTTGTGATAACATTTTGGTGCGTCTGCCGGGAGCCTGAAGTCTATTCATTCCCGAAATTAAGAGGTTGAACTTCTGAAGGTAGCAGGAGCTCAGACATCTTTTTGAGGCTGCAAAACTACCTTGGCGACTCCACACATCAAATAAGAAATTGGAAGGTGACTCCACTGCTAGAAGATCAGTAGCTTGATGAAGTTTCAAGATGAATTCCACTGCAAGAATGAATGCCAGGTATGCCCCTATGAATCGGTCTCATATCCCTGGTTTTCCAAATCCTATGCCAGAGGTTGATTGGTTAGATGATCTTCCAATATTCAAAGATGAAAATAAGGATAATGCTGCTCTTCATTTGGTTAGGTTTCATATGCATGTACGCAGTCTTAAGGTTCATTTCCCTGAAGATTGTCTCATGAAGATGTTTATGACCACTTTAGAAGGAAAAGCATGGTCTTGGTATAAAAGTCTGGAAAATGGTTCAATATATTCGCTTGCTAGTTTTCATGATGAATTCTGTGAAATGTATAAAGAAGGTTATCCTTCCTTATTTCTGCTTAAAAGTTGCTGTAGACATTCTTTAAGTCTTATTCAGTACTTGGAAGATTGTTATGATGATGATGAATTTATGGATGAAGAAATTTTAGAGGCTCTTCATAACAATGCATTTCAATACCAAGAAGAAAGGATAACATCTCATGAAATGCACCATGAAGATCAGCAGGGGTTTACTTATGAAAACCATGTTCAATCCCATGACATGAATGAGAAGATGCAACAAACTTGCCAGTCTTTTGGTCATAAAGAGTATGAAATTGATTGCAAACACCAAGAAGAAGTACTGGAAGATAGCTTTTACGACCCTTAGGCAGAGGAAAAGGTTGGTTTTTTATGTCAGGTTGGTTTTTTATGTCAAACTTCTCAGCAGCTTACAACAATAAATGATCATAAGAAAGAGGAAAATTACATTGTTTATAGGCAGCATTCAGAAAAGCAGTTCGATAGCATATCAAAAGAATCTTGTGTGGTTGAGAATCAGCTGTCTAAAGATGTAGAATGTTATGATGATCATCAACATAACCATGTATTCTATGACCCTATAAGTGAATATATGGACAAGCTTTGCACTCCGGTCTTTCATTTTCATTTGCATTATGAAGATCAAGTATATTATGAGTTGATGTGGTCATCTCACTACCATGGTTATTTTGAGGTCAGATGCAGTCAAGAGCCTCCAATATCAGATAAGACAATTGATTGGCTTTATTGGAAATATCATGTTGCTTGAGCTACAAGTGGAGCTTGCAGCTGATAGGGTAGGTAGGTAGGAAAATGCAAATAAGCTCAAGGTTGACTGAGCATTTTTCTCAGTAGATATAGATTTCTTTCTCCTACAGTCATCATCAAGCTTAAGCCCGAGGTGAAGGCCCAAGAAGCTTGAAGAAGATGTTTGTCAAATAAATTTTTGTTTATCATAAGAGGATAAGGCACTGGAACTGCAGGTTCTTAGTGTACCACAAGGGCACACTATCCCAAGTGGAGCCACTGTTATCACTGAAAATATTTCAAAGGAAAAGAGTAAGGTAAGGGAAAATTGGTCTTGGTTATTCTCACGCTCCTTTCATGCATATGAAGCACTTGGCAAACTCAGGGTCAGCATACATCAGAGTTCTTTGAAGGCTCAAGCAAGGCATGTAAGGTAATCCTAAATTTTGATATAGATTACATTTTGAAAGTTTTCCTTGAAGAATGGTGTTTATTATATTCAGTTTTGAACAAGCTTCATGACATGTGGAGAAAGCCATTTCAAGAAAAAGGAAAGACTCTTATGAACTCCAAAGTTTCATGTTATGAAAACAGCAGCCAACTTCCAAGGGGATTACCAAGCAATGGAAAACTCATCTCTGAAAAGTAAAAGAGGTTTTCATTCTTAAGATACTAAAGTACAAAAACCTCTTCCACTTTCTTCAAATCCATTATTATTTGAGAGAAATGAATGATCAAACTTGCACTACGAAACTGCTGTAGGTGCAAGTTTTCCACAGGCATATTTCTCTGTTTGAAAAGGTAGTCAACTTCCAGGAGGTCTCTAAAGAAACTGAAAGCCTATTTTGGGAAATGGAAAGAGGTTTTTATTCCTAACAGACTGAACTAGAAAAACCTCCTTCAGTTTCCTCAAATCCATTACGAGCTGAGAGAAATTAATGACCAACGTTGCGCTACGAAACTGCTGTAGGTGCAATTTTTCATCTTCTGTTTTACACCTCTTTTTCAAAGACCGATTCTGGGCAGCTGGAGTAGTGTTTCAAAAAAAAAAAGAGGTTTTTGTTCAGCATGGATTGGTTCAAAAACGCCTCCTTCAGTTTTTCGAAATACATTTTTTATGAGAAGTTATGAGCTCTGTCCCAAGACCTATTTTTCAGCCAGAACAGAGCAAGGGACAGCCTCCTAGTTTCTAGGAACAGCAAAGGGATGAGTCATCAAGGGGCAGATGGAAGGATATGAGCACCATCAAATTCGACTTCATGGAGTGTTAGGTGTCAAAGAATGCTTTAAATGTTTAGATAAGGTTGTTTTAGTCATAATAAGGAGTTACACTCCTAGTTGTATTAGGTCTCTAGGACTACTAGTTAGTTGTCAAATGCATTTAAAGTTTTGTTTTATGGTTAGAATAGGTGTCAAGGATGGAAAATTCGAATTCCCCTCATGATGGAGGAAGGAATCCAAGCATGTAAAGAGCTCTATATATAGGAGAAGAGCTGATGTACAAAGGGTTGGAAATTTCAAGAGAAAACAGTGCATATTATGTTATTGCAGAACACTGTATGTTTTATGTTAATGCAGAACTTTGGCTTTACTACTCAGGATTCAGAGAGGGTTTTATGTGTTTTATTTCCTCATGGATTTCTTCATTTTCTCACTTGCAGTGGTATGAACACATGTTACTTAGAATTCATTGATAATGCTCTAACTTCCTTCATGTGTTCATAAACTGTGTTTCCTATATGATGTCTCTGTTTTGCTAGTAGATTAAAACTCTTTATGCCCTGACTTCCATGTAAGCTGATCAGTTGTTGTACTAAAACATGCTCTGACTCCATAGCCCAATAGATGCTTGTTGATTGGAATTTCAACCATTTATACATTTTCATTTGATTTCAATCCATAGAGTTAGCCATCTTATTCATTATCCAAATCTCCAATCTTGTGAGAGAGCCCTCTCAGGTTGGGGAGGCTAAGCCTCAACCAAAAGTTGGTTTGAAATAGTTACTCAAGGTCTACCTGATTAGCAGCCTATCAGGGGTCTGATTTTGTGATAACACCACGGACCAAAACCATAGGATCATGAATGTCGGGCTAAATACCATGGGCCAAACATAAAAATTCCCACTTGTGTGCGCTTCTCTGCATTGGAGTGAGTGAACTGGGGTCCGCACCTTCTGTTCGGATAACCTGCGGAAATGACCACACTTTGTAAATGGCGTGCCTGCGGGCTCGCACCTTTTGAACGGTGTACCTGCGAACTTCTTATTTTCCATCATTTTGAGAGCCTGAACAAAGATTTGCCATTTGAGTGAGTTGCCATCAATTACAACACCTGTGCCATAGCGCCAAACCTGAATCATAATGCCAACAATCTCCCCCTTTGGACTTGATGGCAACCCCAAGATCCTCAAAGTCATTCTCCCCCTTTGACATCAAGGGCAAAGGGTTATGCTCCCCCTGAGAACATGCTGAAGTCTCTGCTCTGCTGATCACGCTCCCCCTGACTATAGACCAGATCTGCAAAAGAAAAATTCTTCAAGAAGAACCATAATCTACCATACACCATACATGACCTTGACAAAAGAGATAGAGACATATTAGCAGCAATATTCAGATCAGCATCCATGTTCTCCTTCTGTACTTTCTCCTCCAAGATCTTCTACCATAATGCCAACAATGCATTATTAGAAGAATATATGCTCCCCCTGAACCTGTGCCATTCGATCTTCGACCAATCCATAACCCAGCAAATGTACTCATATACCTCATATGAAACTCGCGTACAACCAACAATCTCTGAAACATATGAGATTCAACAACAAGATGATGCATAAAATACCCCCAGCTTTTTCCTGAGGTATTCAAAGGTCTCCCTGGGTAGTGGTTTGGTGAGTATATCAACAACTTGTTCCTTAGAAGGAACATACTCTAACTTGACCTTTTGTTCAAGCACTTGTTCCCGAAGAAAATGATATTTGATAGGTATATGCTTGGTCTTTGAATGCATGACTGGGTTCTTTGAAATGCTGATAGCACTTTTATTATCACATAAGATGGAGATAGGTGGTGTACAAGTGATTTGAAAATCCTGCAAGGTCTGCATCATCCAAAGGAGTTGAGTGCAGCAAGATGCAGCAGCCACATATTCCACTTCAGCTGTAGATAAAGCAATCGAACTTTGTTTCTTGCTGAACCAAGATACTAATTTGGAACCCATAAAGAATGCACCACCACTTGTGCTCTTCCTTTCATCCATGCTTCCGGCCCAATCTGCATCTGTATAAGCATGAAGTGTGAGATCTGTATCTCTAGGATACCATAAGCCATAGTTTTGAGTTCCTTGAAGGTACTTGAAGATTCTCTTAACTGCCTGAAGATGAGTTTCCTTGGGATTTTCTTGAAATCTTCTAACTATTCCCACTGCATGCATGATGTCTGGTCGGGTACCTGTCAAATAAAGTAGACTTCCAATCATGGATCTATAGGTTGGTTGATGTACTGCTGCTGATTCATCATTTGCACTGAGGTTGCATCATGTAACCATAGGGGCACATACTGGTTTTGAATCTTCCATGCCATACTTCTTCAAAATTTGCTTGAGGTACTTGGTTTGAGACAAAAAGATACCGCCTTCATTTTGTTGGATTTGTAGACCAAGAAAATATGTCAGCTCTCCAAGTAATGACATTTCGAATTCTTTCTGAATCACCAAGGCAAAGTTTTGACTCATAGTTTCTTCATTGCTGCCAAAGATAATATCATCTACATACACAACAAGTATTAGCAATTTTTCATTTTCAATTTTTATATAAAGATTGCTATCTGCTGATCCCTTTGAAAAGCCTTGTTGATGAAGATATTTGTCCAGATGATAGTACCAAGCCCTTGGAGCCTGTTTAAGACCATAAAGATCCTTTTTTAGTCTACATACAAGATTTGGATCATTCCCAAGAATGAAACCATCTGGTTGCTCAATGTACACCTCTTCTTCTAAGTCTCCATTCAGAAAGGCTGATTTCACGTCCATTTGAAATACTTTGAACTTTTGAAAGCTTGAGAGAGCAAGGAACATTCGGATGGCCTCAAGTCTAGCAATGGGAGAAAAAGTTTCTTCAAAGTCTATTCCTTCTTGTTGAGAATACCCTTTACAAACAAGTCTGGCCTTGTTTCTAATTACTTCCCCATTTTCATTCAGCTTATTTTTGAAGATCCATTTTGTCCCTATGACATTCTTATCTTTTGGTCTAGGAACCAACTCCCAAGTGTTGTTCTTTTCGATCTGCTCAAGTTCTTCATCCATTGCCTTGACCCAGCATTCATCTTTGCATGCCTCTCTTACATTTTGTGGTTTAGTGGAGGAGAGTAATTCCAAATAGCTTGAAGCTTCTGCAATTGTTCTTCTTGTTTGTACGCCTGCTTCCTTTTGCCCCAACATTTGAGATTCTGGGTGATTCTTTTGAACATACCTGGATGGAGTCTTCTCTTCTATCCTTATCTGTTCCTATGGTGCCTCTTGAGGTTCTTCTTCATCATCAGTCTGATTTGAAGGATGATCTTCATCCTCTTCGATATTTTCATAATTTACTTTCTTAGGAATGTTTCCTTCTTCATCAACCACTACATCAATGTTGTCAACTATTCTTCCAAGTCTTTTGTTGTAACACTTATATGCTTTGTTGTGAGGAGAATAACCAAGGAGAATCCCTTCATCTACTCTAGGTTCAAACTTGCCAAGATGTTCATCATTATTCTTAATATAACATTTGCTTCCAAAGATTTTGAAATGTTTTACCGAAGGAGTCTCACCATACCAGAGCTCATGAGGAGTTTGAGTGCTGTTCACTCGTACATTTATTTTGTTGAGAATAATGACCGCAGCAAATGCAGCTTCACCCCAGAAGGTTGCGGGAGTTCTAGATTCATTTGTTGAACCATTCTGTTCATCCTTTCCACTACTCCACTTTGCTGAGGAGTCCTAGCTGTAGAGAATTCCCTTCTTATTCCATATTCTTCACAAAAATCGAAAAATTCATTTGAGGTAAACTCCCCACCTCTATCAGACCTGAGGCACTTAATTTTGTGATCTGATTCGTTTTCAACCAAGGCTTTGAAAGATTTGAATTTTTCGAAGGCTTCGTCTTTGTGCTTCATAAGTCCTATCCAAACCATCCTGGAGCATTCGTTAATGAATAATATAAAGTATTCTTCTCCTCGAGGTGACCTTCTCCTAGATGGTCCACATACATCTATATGGACTAGTTCAAGAGGCCCGCTAGCTGATCCTTCCTTCTTAGGGAAGTTAGTTCTGGTTTGCTTACCAAATTGACATGATTTTTATATTGTATTGTCTGGAATTCTGATGTCTGGAAGACCACGAACTGCCTGGTATTTTCATGCTTTCTTTATCTATGAAAAGCTTAGATGCCCCAACCTCCAGTGCCATAACCAGTGTTCATCATTCTTGCTCAAATAGCATTGTTGTTGTCCTTCTTCAAATATGTATAAATTATTTTGAGTTCTTATGCCTTTGATCACTATTTTTCCTGTATCAAGATCACGAACACTACATCCATTTGATCGAAATATTACCTCAGTTCCTTGATCGCACATCTGACTGACACTCAGTAGATTATGCTTCAAGCCATCAACATACAAAACATTTCTAGCCTTGACTTTCTCTTTCAACTGAATAGTGCCTTTTCCTTTTATGACAGCAGGGGTATCATTTCCAAAAGAAACTTTCTTTCCTTTTTCTAAAGCACTATATGATTGAAGTTTTTCTTTATCACCTGTCATATGCTTCAAACATCCACTGTCGATGTACCATTGATTTTCCTGTCCTTCTGCATATAAAGCTATCCCACATCTTGCAGGTATCTTTCTCAAACACTGTTTTTACACCTGCATCATCCAACTTGCTTACGGAAATCAGATTTCTCTCTAATGCAGGAATATGCAGAACACCCGGAAGTGTTCCAACCCTTCCACCTTGCAACTTCAACTTTACTTTTCCATGACCAATGATTCTAGCCTTCCTGTCATCCCCCAAGAAGACATCACCACTATCATATTTCTCATGCTCACAGAACCACCCTCTATGGGGAGTGAAGTGAAAGGATGCACCTGAGTCAATCAACCATGCCTCATGATCTACATGTGTACTTGAAGAAGCCAAGTACACATCCCCACCTTCATCTGAGGTGGTTTTCACCTCTGCAGAAGGAGCATCATCAGATCCCTTTCCTTTGTTAGGAGCTTTAGATTTACAATCCCTTTTGTAGTGCCCTTCCTTTCCGCATTTCCAGCACACCACCTTTACAGGTTTTCCTGGAGATTTAGATCTCCCACTCGATGAATTATTTTTGTTTCTGTTCTGGGACTGTCCTCATACAAACAAGGCATCACCATTCTGGCTCTCCATATTTTTCCGTCTCATCTCCTCCGTCAGCAAGGATGAGACTATTTCATCAAACTCCAAGGCAGTTGGATTGCTACCTATTGCAATAACCAGACTATCCCACGAATTTGGTAGAGAACACAAAAAACTAATGCACTTATCTTCATTTGAAATTTTAATATCAACAGATAATAACTGACTTACCACAGTATTAAATGCGTTCAGATGTTCTATCATCAAGTCTCCATCTTTGATCCTCAGGTTATACAACTTTTTCTGTAGGAATTCACTAGAGACTTAGATTGGTACACAGTCCCTAACTTGTCACACAAAGCCTTCATTGTAGCTTCCCATGATACATTCAACAATACTGAATTTGAAACACACAATCGTATTGTTCTCTTAGCCTTATGATCCAACTTCTTCCTTCTTCTTCGGACACTCTTGTTGGTTTAGTACCTAGATCTATCGCGACCCACTGATCTTTATCCACCAACAGATCCTCCATATTTAGTTTCCATAACTCAAAGCTTTGACCATTAAATTTATCGATCTCTATCTTTCCACTGCTCGCCATCCTCTTTCACCACTAGAATCGATCCTATAGATCTCCCACTAAATAGGGTCTACCACAGGCCCGAGCGAAACCCCTCAGCAACAAAGGCATCCCCTTGAAGCCAAAAAAACTCCGATACCAAATGTAGGTTTTAACCCCGTACAGAAATTACCTGCGTACGAATTCTAAAACACATAAAATAAACAATGCCATAGCATAACACATAAAACACATATACATAGAAATTTTCCCCTGGATCCGAAAACCGGGACTACTAGCTTGATTTTTCATTATTTTCCTTTAGTGTTACAATACATATTTATACATGCCGAAGCATCCAATACCATGGACTGAAAACCATCGCATCCAAAACCATGGACCAAAAACCATCGCGTCCAAAACCATGTGCAAAAAATCATGCACAAAACCATAGGTAGGTCTGCCCAACCTAATATAGGGGTCCAAAAATAAAAATTTTCGGGGCGCTGCTCTGGACGCCATAGAGTGGGGTTACTTACACCCCTCAAACCCCCTATGACCCCCCACCGCTATGCAATTGGCGTAACGAAGGGGGGGCTCTGCCCCCCTTCTAACCCCCCGGTTAACTATATGGGCTAGTTGTGGAAAGAATATAACACAACCCAACATATTATACATCTTCAACAAATTCTCTAAGTTTCCATACCACCGTGATAACTTCTTCATTGAGATGCCAATGTATTGAAGTATTGTGATACATATATCACTACTATAGTTCGAGATTACAATGATGCCACTATCCTGAATAGAAAGCCACACCAATATTTACAGTGATATATATATATATATATATATATATTCTAAAGAAAACAAACAATGGATATGAAGAAGACATACATAAAATTTGAGGGATAATTTTAAGAGAAAGGATGACAACATAGTATCAAAATATCTATTGTAAAGTTGAGAATACCCAAAATGCATGGTAGAGAGACATTACAATTATATATCCTTAGGGTAGGACAAATAAGTAGTAGATGGCAGTCCGGTCCATAGAGATTTAGTCTATCATCTGCAATGAGAATGAGCCCAACGAATCTCTTCAAACTCAATATAATATCTAATGCGATTTTTATTGATCCAAAAGACCAATAATACCCACAAAAAGCCATTTCTCTTTAAAAAATGAACACACAGTGAGGGGAATTAGAAAGATGGAACCTGATTTTTTTATAGTCCACTATAAGTAACGTCTTAGAGTCTAGTTATGAAATATAATGACCAAAAATTGATATATAGGCACAACACTTCATAATGGTGCTTGTATCACTAGCAAACCACATAAAATTTGTCCCTCAAATAGAACACAGTCTCGATAGTGAAGTTACAACAACATTGGAGTGTACATGAATGATCTTTGTCCACCTTAGTATGACTTCCAGAACTTATGGTCATGTACAAGAATAGAACATGACCCCTAGGGAATTAGTTTCATTCCCAACATATGTAATACATTCTTCATGTAACAATGCTTCACCCCCACAATCCACAAGCCATCAGCTGATATGCAGCTCAAGAAGAAAGGAAAAATCAACCAGTAGAAAAATATTCTCATAGCCTTGACAGGGTATTCAAGCTGCCCCTCCAAAGAGTAAATCGAACCATAGGCACCTTCAGTTAGCCTCATCTCAAAGATACAAAATCAACCTCATAAGAGAAGTCATCTTGTGCCTGGCCTCGAAAGATAAATTCATAAGATGATTGCATTCTCCCACTCTCTTGCTTGGGCTTGTCCTTACCTGAGCTCTGATTCCATGTTAATTTTGAGCTAACATGTTCTTTTCTTGAGTTAGTTACTTCATTAGACCATTAGAAATCATATTAATCATCACCATATGATAGTAACTAATGAAATAACATTAAATGTAAGTGCAAAAGACAAGACAAGACAAGAGAACACAAAGATATGGCTCAAGCCAGGGAAAAAACCCCAAGATGGGGAAAACCCTTAATCAATTCTTGTTATTATCATTATCAAATTTTCAGTAAAGGAAGAGAGAGTGCACACAAATTTAACATAAAATTGCTAATATGTAGATCAATATCACTGCCCAAGTTCCAAAGAAACTTCCCCTTCAAGACTAAATCTAGGATAGGTTTTATTCCACACAATTGTAACTCTCCTACTCACTTCCATATCTCTTTCCAAGACAATGACTTTTGATCTTTAGATTCAATGCACATCAATGAGATGATCTAAGCTAGTGCCAGTCCATATATATGCCTTGCGGATCACTTGATTCTTGGAGACAAGGCTTGCATCCTGCCTGTATCATTTAGTTAGGAGTGCAACTTATAGGACTTGTACATAAGTATGCCAAAAACACCTTTCAAAAGCCCTTGATAAGTGCGACTCCTTTTCTATTTAAACTCAGTCTTGAAATGAGAATAAGAGATCCCACAACAACCTATAGATAAGCCCATACTTTTACAAACTTACTTTGACCTCTTGCCTATGGAACACAATCCTTCAAGTCATTTGATATGCTACAACAAGCCTCAGTCAATGTGACCTTTCTTCTACAGGAAAACAACACCCAAACAAGGATGATCCTCTTCCAAAACTCGACTCTTGCTTCTTGACGTCCTAACCTCAAACCCACATCCTATTTTAGAAGTATTTTTGTACCTCTATGGTATCTCAAATGAAGTAGGAAGCACTTCTATATATAGGAATCGATGGGGATCAATAGACATGTATATTGGGCTTAATGAGTTCACATAGAGGAGAGTCCAACCATGGTAATTTACATATAAATTCAAAAAACCATTTCTCCTTATCCAAATCTATCGATCTTTAGGTCAATTTTGGTCCTCTCGAAAAGAGGAATTAGATACCATAATTATCTTCTTCAAATGAGTAGTCCAAAGTGGAATTTTTCCCTAGTTGCAAATTTTAACAACTTACTACTAATTCATAAATGACTTTAATTACCATGACCTTGAGCTTATCCACCATTACACCAACATATCCCCTTAAGTTTGACTTGAGGATAACTAATGAAAATATGGAACACATATGTATTTGAACAAGAATTACATTCCAAGATCTTCTTTTAGTAATCACTTTGAAATAATGTGGCAAAATAAAAGTGCCAAACAAACATTACAATAATCCATCCTTAAATTTTTTTGGATAGTGGATTTATAGAAAATACCATTGCTAACAATTACTACTTCACCATGATGAGGTGCAAACTAGATCTTAATGGAGTTTTCCTTCATAGATATGTAGCCTCTAAAGCACTTTCACACTAACCTTTTTAGAGAATAGAAAATAAAACATAAGCTCAAATGAAGAACCATGCATCCAAACTATAGGCTCAAAAGGAATTTTGCATAATCTTCTTTGGAAAGAAATGACACAAATGCAAGTTTAAAAGAGTGTTTTGGGAAGTTTTAGTGTCTACAGATAAACGCTTAAACCCCTAGACTGCTAAGTCTAGAACAATAGTGCAAATCATTCTCTACCTTTTCTATAACCAATAGATAAAATAAGACAATAAAGAAGCCTACCTGTAGCTTTTGCTTACTCCTTATCTCCCTTGACCAATTTTGTCACTCCTTTTCATACTTAATCCACTTGAAAAGTACCTACACACAGACAAAAGACAAAAACCGATCAAAGCATATGATAATGATCTATTGATTAAACATAGAATGGAATCAAGTTCATAATACACATATGAAAGCATCAATGGACAATACAAACATATGGAAAAAGATTTGAATACTTTATTAGTAAAAGGAAGAGTCACAACCCAATTTGCTTGATTCAGTATCACTCCTCCAGTTCAATCCCATCCTCTCCTCATAACAAGAAAGACATTTTGACATCATTACAATACTTGAAACCAACTCATGTCTCATACTAACAACATCTCCCTATAATTCAATGATTTCCAGCCCCTGATCACTTAGATGAGTGGTATTTTTATAGATGAATGAAGGAAGTTATGCCATAAATGGTGATAATGAATTCTCTCCCAAACTTAGAATTTAGTTCCATGGAGGAAGGGATAAAGGGATTGATGTTCCTTAACTCCCTACCTCATCCAAATTCGAGCTCAAAGAAGTAGATAAAATTGGGAAATTTCTAGATGCATCCAATGGATAAGAATATTCCCAAACCCTAATGAAATTTCACTCAAATTCACCCAGCTCAAGCCAAAGAGGGCTCAAGTGCGATGCATAGCACCCAAGCAGTGTACTAGACTGCACTACAATGCACCCTAATGAAGGCCTGCCCATGTTGATCTTCTAAGAGGTAGTTTTTGGATGATTTCAGTCATGGAATTTCTTGGGAAGGAGGCATTCTGATGGTTGACTTCATTTAGGGCATGTAACAACTAAATTATGGTTTGATGGGCCCTAATAGTTCTGATTTGTAAGTTGGGGTTGATGTGCCCAAATGGATCTGTAACAGTTCTCCCCAAAGCATGAAGTTGTAAATATGTGTGTCGATTGAAATGCTTTATCATGTGGAGAGGAGGTTTCAAAGCGGAAGGTGAACTACATTAATTACAATACATATATCATGATAATTTGATTTTTTCTCATGAACACGCTGAGGGAAGCCATACCCATTCTCAGCTTATAAACTTTCATTACATGTACGAATATAGTTGTCTACAGGTATAGACCCATGAATGGATGACCATGAATGCAAGGCCATTGTACATCTAATTTAGTACTCTTGAAAATATCGCAGCTCGCATGGACGAAACTAGATCCAGGGTCTTCAATCTCGTTCAATCTTTCACTCAAGTACAAGTCTAACCATGTGAATAGATGATCTGAGGTCAAACATGGGAAGACATCGTCTGATTACCAGCTAATGATGTAACCTGTTAACAGACGCAAGAGGAATCACCGATAATGATAATGACCCTCAAGGTACTGCAGTACATTTCGCATGGTGTGAATAAATGATTTGATGTCGAACACCATACAAATTCTTTCGGTTGAAGGCCAGTGATGTCAACCTATTGCTGGAAGTGAGAAACCTGCCATTGATGTATGCAAGCCTCAAGGTACTAAAGGGGTGTTTCTAAGTCAACTTCTTGGATAATGTGCTGATGTTGACAAGAAGCGACTCGTCGCAGGAGGGCCTTGATGTATCCCACATCAATGACACGAAATGAGGTAAATGATTTTGGAGATAAAAAATCGACTGAAAACAGAAGGTTCAGGAATGGTGGTCATGAAAATGAAGGTTTACGATATTGCAAAGGATGAAGTTTGAATTGAATGACTTCCCTTGAACATGTCGGCGACACTAAGATGAATTGGTAGCATTAACCCAAAACAAAGTAATGGATGGTATGATAGACCAACAGTGTGATAACCATCAAGCTAAATGACCCAACCCACATAGTCATAGTGATGAGGTGAAAGTGTCATGTTCAAGAGCGACTTGCTACCATAAAGTGTTTTCCCCATTTTCCCAATTTTCCCCAATCATTGCTGACCAGTACCTCTTTATTTTTATCAAGCTTGAGGAGGATAACATATGCTTGTTGTATAATTTCACCCTTTGGGTGAATCCATCGCTATTTGATGCTTTAATGAGTCTAGCGAAGGTGAAACTCGATCTTTTCTAGATGGACAAGTTTGTTGCTATTTTATGTTTTTAACAAGTTTAACGACAAAGATAACTCAGTCCTTTTCATGTTTAGAGAGTTTGAAAAGGGAAAAAAAGGAAACTCCACAATTTCTTTTTTGTAAATTAATCTCTCAAGTCTGAAAAAGCGTAAAATAATACAAGAGAGATATCTTTTCCAATCCGTTAACGAGTTGGAAAGGACAAGCGCTCGACAATCTTTTCATATTTAGAGAGTCTGAAAAGAGCTTAAAGAGGACTCCATTTTGAGGAATGAGTGGTGTCTAGGGTAGCAACTGGTTCCGATGATGTTGGAACTTCTCAAAACATGTTGATTTATGTGAAGAGGCTGGCTAATAAGACCACTCATTGCAACTATTCCTCAAAAAAGGTAAAACAACCAAGTGAAAGCGTATGATCGGCCAAAGAGATGGTGGCGATGGGATGAAAACAACGAAGGCTCAATTGAATAAAGAGGCTAATAGAATGGAAATCACAAGGGTTACAAATGGAAAATGGGTTCATTTTTACACAAGCTTGAACCATAGGGAACTATGCTCGGGTTCAGTTTCATGTTTACACAAGCTTGAAACAAAAAACTATGCTTGGATCCAATTTCATTTTTACACAAGCTTAAAATGAAAAAAATGCTTGAATTTGGTTTACATGCCCCCAGCATGATGAAAGGGAGAGTCTTTTGCAACCAGATGGAATTTGCTGCGGTGAAATAGGACAATTATCCAACACTTTCTTGGCTTTGTCCAGATAGGGACAAAGGTGAATGGGGTGATTCCCTTCACATAACCTACAGGGAAACTTAACTTTACCATTATGTGCATGCCCCCCAAGCTTCATTACATTCACCTAAGTATACTACTCATGGCTATTAAGTGGATGGAATGAAGGTTCATATACGAGATCAAGTGAAAGACTCGACTGGGATTTTATGATATCTAATCAAAGACTCGACTTGGAACTTGGGACCTTGTTTCATTTTTTAATGAGCTTGACACAAGGCCAGGAACTATCCTCATGGACCTGTTTCATTTTTTTTAATGAGGTTGACATAGTAAAAGAACTGTCCTCATACCCCTGGTTTCATTTTTTAACAAGGTTGACACAAGACAAGGAACTATCCTTGTAGACCATTGTTTCATTTTTTAACGAGGTTGGCACAAGACAAAGAACTATCCTCATACTTCAATCACAACCCATAAGAGGTCATGAAGGAGAGACCTGGCTCCAATGCCCCTAATACATGGTGTACAACATCACTGAATTGATCGTCAGTTGATGTAGGTATGAAACAGGTTGCCACATAATTAACCTGTGGTGGGGATGATACCATTGGTACAAAAGGACCATTTAGGGAAGATGGTTCACTGGAAGCCATATTTGGAACGGGAAATGAAAGCTGGTCAATGGTGACAATTCTGCCTTCATGCCGGAAACAAATCACTCGAAAGAGTGTTGAAACAATAGCTCCCATGTCATAAAGATAGTCGCGCCCAAGAAGTAAGTTATAATCTAAAGGGCCTGGGACTACCATCACATTTAGATAAATGATTTTTCCTCCCAAAGTAATAGGAAACTAAGGAAGGATCCTTAATGGTAGACTGGTTCCTCTGTTAAAAGCAACAAATTCTGGGTAACTGGCACAAGTGGCGGCAAATCGAGCACTTGCCAGTCAGTTGAGGAAAGGATACTCATAGATGCACCTTCATTTATAATAGTTTCTGAAAAATCATATTACAAACTTGTACTATGATCTGGAAAGGCACATAAGAAGGAAGACAAAATCCTGCCAGTCAGTTCCAATCAAAGGAAGTGACTAGACTACTAGGAGGGGGTACCGTAGAAACAAGATAATTAACCCCTTGAGTTACGAGAGCAGGAGGATTTTCATCCTATCTTGATGGAACAGGACGACTGCCCCCAAGCTCATTAGAATCTGAAGAAATGAAAAGAACTTGAGTGGTATCATATTCATTCTCTTTAGGAAAGGTACAATTAGCTAAAGGTGAAATCAGGTCAACTGTTACTTCGACCTGTTGATTTGGTTCGGGTATATACTTAGAGGATTCACTTTCAGAGAGAGTGGGTTTGACCAATGGTTGATTTTGGTTTTTCAATTCATCAGGTAGTGAAGGATTAAGGGATAGTCTCCTGTAACCAGATGGAAGTCGCTGTGGTGAAGCAGGATGGTTATCCAACACTTTTTTGGATTCATCCAGATAGGGATAAAGGTGAATGGGGTGATTCCCTTCACATAACCTATAGGGGAACTTAAATTTTCCCTTCTTTCTATGAACTTTACTACCACTAGTTGATGGTGTGTCACCAAAATGTACTCCAGAAGTTGATGACACAGGATGATGTGAACAGGAAGACCATTCTTCTAAGATCTGAGGAATATCAGGACAATTTCAAAGAAGATGGTCTCCCGCACAAAGTTTGCATGGATATCAAACTTTGTGAGGCTTGACAAATGGTTTCTCATCAGATGTTGCATTCAAAGCAATGGTTGCTTGGTTGCCCCTCTGTTGAATTTGATTCTTCTTCTTCTTCTTCTTCTTCCCTTTCTTCTTCTTCTTAGCCACCTGGTTACTAGTACCAATACTTTCACCAGGCGAAGAGGAAGAAGGGGAGGAAGAAACAACCGAGGAGGAAGGCAAAGGGTCAACGTTAGGATCAACTGGAGGTTGATTTTGTCTAGTTGGAGGAGTACTCGATTGCGAAGAAATCACAACATTTTGAACCAAGGAGGTTGAAAAAAACCATACTGGCAAGCCAATGGTAAATCCTGGAAGGGACAATGTAGCCATATAAGGAGTACCAATATTTTTGAAAGGAGAAAAAGGACTAGGATTCCCATCAAAAGGAATTACTTGATCGCTGGACTTCGGATTTGTTGCCATATGTTTCAACCAAAGATCAAGGAGCAAGCGTGGAGGATGTTATCTGTGGTCAATTACTTTAATTTTAATCAAAGTAACAAAACAAAACAAAAGAGGATGTTCTAGGAAAAAGGATTACCAAGTAACTGTGAACTATAGTATACCTCCTGGCGAACCAAGAAGTACAGGTAGGAAATCTCCCCGAATGTTGTGTTTAGTGTATCACAGTGTATAAGGCGGCTGACTCGGTTACCTAAGGATGGATAACAACCTAGTTTTGTCCTCCCATATATACCCAAAAGTACACGGAGGCCCAATTCGTATAAGCGCTGTCTAATGCAAAACCGCATAGCGAAAGCATTCCCATATACTTTACGTATTGTAACACCGCCCTATATACCTGAAGGTATGTGGATGAGGTACGATATACTCACGTACGTGGAATGATGTATCACACTTAGGATGTATTGCAGACAAGTTAATGACAGCTACTTTGTTTTACAACGCCGGAACACGTCTCTAGCCTAGACCTCTAAATGTTTTTCATTAGGTGACAATGCTCCATTAGGTAAATTCAGATAAATTTTAAGTTAATCTTCTTTAGAATTTTCCTTTCAAGGTTCACCACGTGATGTATGTTTGCAATTCCTAAAATGCAACTAATATGATAAGCATTTTATCATTCAGTTTAACGATGAAAATCCTAGCTACTTAGGGATAGTACAATCAAATTTCTTTTGATCAAAGAGAAAAGAGCATAATCTAAATGAAAATTCCCTACACTATTCCTATTAGCACACACAAACTTTTTCAATGCAACATGCATGTATTTATTTTTTATTTCCCTTAATGTGAATGAACGAAAAGGAAAACTAATGCATAATCAATCAATAAACTCTTTTCATAAAAAATGATGATTTTGTGACAATTTCTTTTCAAGGAAAGGAAGACTTTACGACACTTTTGTTTTCAAAGAAATGAGGAATTATGACACTTTCAATGAAAAGACTAATGATATGCACACATCAATCAATCGATATTTCATGAATGAAGACTTTACGACAATTCAATTTTCGAAGGAAAAGACGATTTTACGACACTTTCTTTCGACAAAGATCAATCAACCAAAAACTAACTTTCGACTATAGATTGAAAATGACAAAGTAAATACATAAGAAACATTTATCAATACTAGTCTAAGTAGGGCCAGCTAAGGAGATGAAAACCTATTTTTTGAGACATGACATCCATTTACAATTAGCAAACAAGTAATCAGAAGAATTTTGGTAAAAGATTTGATTCCAAGGGTGGGAATCTGACCCTAGGAAGATCAGCGTAGGCCAAAGAAGGAGTAACTAATCTGCAGTGCAATGTCTCTAACTAGAGGGTGCATTGCAACGCACTATCTGTAAGGCTAGCCTGCACTGATTCCTGTGAGGCCACTCAAGAGTCATCTAACCTTAAATTTTGACCAAAATTCAATGCAAAAGGCTGGATTACAACAAGTAAAGTATGTCAAGGTGTCTAAGGAGGTGGATTAGCTACTAGGATGGATAATCGGTCCCCAGTATGGTCACCAATTTGTTTTGCGAAGTTTTAGTGTCTACAGATAAATGTTTAAACCCCTAGACTAGTAGCTAAGTCTAGAACAATAGTGCAGAGCATTCTCTACCTTTTCTATAACCAATAGATAAAACAAGATAGTAAAGAAGCCCACCTGTAGCTTTTTCTTACCCTTATCTCCCTTGACCAATTCTGTCACTCCTCTCTATACTTAATCTGCTTGAAAAGTACCTGCACACAGACAAAAGACAAAAACCGATCAAGGCATATGATAATGATCTATTGATTAAGCATAGAATGGAATCAAGTTCATAATACACATATTAAAGCATCAATGGACAATACAAACATATGGAAAAAGCTTTGAACACTTTATTAGTGAAAGGAAGAGTTACAACCCAATTTTCTTGATTCAGTATCACTCCTCCAGTTCAATCCCATCCTCTCCTCATAACAAGAAAGACATTTTGACATCATTATAATACTTGAAACCAACTCAAGTCTCATACTAACAACATCTCCCTATAATTCAATGATTTCCAGCCCTTGATCACTTAGATGAGTGGTATTTTTATAGGTGAATGAAGGAAGTTATGCCATAAATGGTGAAAATGAATGCCCTCCCAAGCTTAGAATTTAGTTCCAAGGAGGAAGGGATAAAGGGATCGATGTTCCTAAACTCCCTACCTCATCCAAATTCAAGCTCAAAGGAGTAGATAAACTTGGGAAACTTCTAGATGCATCCAATGGATAAGAATATTCCCAAACCCAAATGAAATTTCGCTCAAATTTTCCCAGCATAGGCCAAAGATGGCTCAAGTGCACCGCATAGCACCCAAGCAGTGTATTGGACTGCATTGCAGTGCACCCTAATGAAGGCTTGCCTGCGCTGATCATGTAAGAGGCAGTTTTTGGATGATTTCAGTCACGGAATTTCTTGGGAAGGAGGCATTCTGGTCGTTGACTTCATTTAGGGCATGTAACAACTGAATTATGGTTTGATGGGCCCTAATAGTACTAATCTGTAAGTTTGGGTGGATGTGCCCAAATGGATCTGTAACAAGGATCATATGAACATGGTTAGAAAAAGGAATCACATCTCATTGTGCTGTCAAAGATCAATCTCAAAAAATGACTAGCAGATGGAAAAGTGTTGGAAATATTGTTTTCATTGATCTCAAAGACACGGGGAGACTACTTGTGTCCAAGATAAAGATTGTAAAATTAATATTGTTAGATATATTATTTTTGGACTTTTGATGCCCCAATTGGATACACTATCTTTGAAGGTATTTACTACAATTACATAGATCAAATAGGATCATAGGATATATTTTTGGAAAACTTATTTTGAGAAATATCCAACAATATTCTCATTTTTTTCAATGTGGGTGTACTCAAAAGTATGTAAAGTTGATACTAATTAGATGTGGAAGATAATTCCACATCCAATGGGTGTTTATACGACATTTGAGTAAACCTATAGGGAGTTAAGATGAAAATATAATTAAGAAAAATAGTTTTCTTCCTTCCCCTCCAAAATATTTACCCTGGTGATGACTTCATCATCTTGAATCTTATTGGTTCTTTTAAAGTTAATTTTGTTATTATGTTTTTTTTATTTTGAGGCCTATTTTTTACCTCAAAACCCCCCTAATGGAATTATCTTATCATTTTCACAATATCTTTTCGTCTATGATGTTTTAGATCGTGAAAATCATAGGATAAAAATAAAATATCTTCATGTACTCATGATTCAAATTTCAGATCTTGGTTTACTATAATTTCAGAGATATGGTTGAGGAAAGTTAGGCTTCCTAAATGCTCCTAAAATCTTTTGAAGTAGGTCAGTTGGGAGTTTTTGCTATAAAATGTTTCTCTAAGATGTTTCAGATCATTAAGCCTGAGGATACAGATAGAATATATTCATGTACTTATGGTTCAAAGACCTTGGTTCACTATAATTTTGAAGATATTATTTGAGGAAGTTAGTGTTCCTAAATGCTCATGAAACATGCTTCATACAAGTTAACATGGCTTTTTATCTATAACCTTCTTTATGAGATGTTTCAGAATGTGAAATTTGGATGAGACAAAGAAGAGATCTCTAGGTACCCACAATAGAAAATTTAGAGCTATATTTGCAAAATTGGATATGTGGCATTCTGTGAAAATTCGTTCTGAGAAGAAGCCAAAAACAAGAAGTTTTGGGAGAAGTGGATTTGGTGAAGGAAGAAGCAGTAAGTAGACCTAGTGAAGGAAGAAGAAACTAATAGAGTTTGTGAATATAAAAGAAATAAGCATAATTTGTGAAATCATAAGTAACTAATAGACATTGTGAAGAAGCAATAAAGTAGGTTGGTGGCTATGAATATTTACATCAAAGGGGATTGGTGTCTCCTATGGGTTGGTGTCTACAAAGTTGTAGAAGGATTGACATCTTTCGTAGGTTGGTGACTACAAAGATACATAGGGGATTGGTGTTTCCTAGAGGTTGGTCCCTACAAAGAAATAAAGGGATTGGTGTCTCTTGTAGGTTGCTACCTATAAAGTAGTAGAGTGGATTGGTGTCTATTGTAGGTTGATTCCTACAAAGTGGAAGAAGGGATTGATGTAACAATAGGTTGGTGTCTACAATATAATCATATAAATACGTTTTGTGGTTTTCACTAGTAAGGGTTTCCATGTATATATTGTGTTACATGTTCAATTTACGATATTGTTGTTTTATGATGTTTGATTGGATTCAAATAAGTAAAAAATGACATTATACTGAGTCATCTTCTGTCTCTATATAATTGTGAATTCAAAATTAGTATTAGAGCAGGTTGTGAGCTCCAACAATTGGTATCATAGCAGGTTCTTTTAGAAGCAATCTGACCAATGGAAAGTAGATCTCAAAGGGACCATGGTTAGTAAGGATGGATCTTACAGAGTCAGGGTTCCATTATTAGATGGATCATATTATGTTTTCTAGATAATAATAATGACAACGCATCCAATGTCTCTTGGTGCTAATATTTGGCATTAAGTAATATAAGGTTATAAAGTTCCACAAATTCCTCCAACAAATGAAGATGAGAAGAAGGCTTATGTAAATAATTCCAAAGCAATGAATGCCACTTTGAATGCTCTTGATAAATTGGTCTTTGTCAAGGTAATGCATTGTGACTTTGGTAAAGATGTTTGGGACAAGCTTCAAGGCATTTGTGAAAGAGATGATAAGGTAAAAAGGGCTAAACTGCAAACTCCTAGAATATAATTTCAAAGTTTAAATATGAATGAATAAGAGGACATTGCAAATTTTTTCCTTCGAGTAGATGAAATTGTGAACACTATTAAAGGATTTGGTGAAATGACTGAATAATCAACAATTTTTTAGAAAGCCTTGAGATATCTTCCATTGAGATTTAATCGAAATGTTTCAACTATTGAAGAAATGCAAGATTTCAAAAACTTGATGATGGATGAACTACATGGAATACTCATTGCATATGAGATGAGAACATGAAAAGAGAATTTTGGACAAAAGGAAACAGCCTTCAAATAATTAACGAAAACAAAAGGACACAAGGACCATGATCACTTTAGCCCTGAATAAGATCAAGAAGAAGTTTAATTCATGTGAAATTTGAAAAGAGGATCTGGAAAATATGAAGGGAAGCTACCATTCAATTTTTTAAGTGTGGTAAAATAGGTCATTATGCTTCAAAACGTTCATATGGAAAATCATAAGATAGTGATGATGAAAAAATACATAGAAATAAAGGAAACTTTTATGGAAATGGAAGAATTTTCAAGGAGAAAAGTTCCTATTCCAAGGAAGATAGTAGCTCATGTTAAGATAGTGATGAATATGCATCTAATGATGATCAAGAAGAATTCCTACTCATGACCTTGGGAAATTAGAAAGAAAAATCATATGCAGTGCATTCTATCTCAAAAGGAACTAGCAAAGGCAAAGGTCATATTCCATTCTATTTTAGTTGTGGTAATGAAGGTAATTTTACTTCTACATGTCCATATGAAAAATATGAAGGAAATGATGATGAATGTAATTTTCTATTCATGAATGCTCAAACTGTTGATCAATAAAATAAAGACAACCAAGGAAAGAAGACAAATACGAAGGAAGAAATTGAAGGTAAGAAAGATTTTCAAGGTAAACTCTCTGCTGCCTTAGAAGAGATAAAGAGACTCACTATAATAAACAAAAGTTAGAAGTAACTATTGAAAGAGCATGAAGATAAGGATCATGATCTTTACAAAACAGAGAAATTTGTTGTCATACTTAAAACTCAATTAGAAGAAGAAAGGAGAATGAAAGAAGTGGTGACAAGCCAATTGAAAGGAAAGGAAAGACATTGTGAGAAACTAGAATCTGAGATTGTTTCCATGAGAAATGATCTTGAAGAGATAAATGATCAACTAATGTTTGGAAGAATATTTGAGATCTTGGATAATTTACTTAGTATCTAGAGATCTTGGATAGAAGAACCTAAGAGCTATGTTAATGTGCTTAAAGGAACCAACAATTAGTCAAACAAAGTGAGAAACAAAGCCAAAGATCATAAGAATATTGATCAAACAAACCACATAAAATATAGGAAAGAAAGTGAGGAATAATTAAAGAAAAATTAGATCAACCCCGCAAGTAACGATAGAAAGCAACACAATTTTGAACTTCCTCAGGCAAGCATCCAAAGCAAGCCAATTCTTTTAAAATGATCAATTCCTCCAAGAAGACCATTCACATCAAGGTACTCATATTTATTTAATGTATATTGTTTTATTTGTCTTAATTTTGGCCATAAAGAAGATTATTGTAGATCAAGAAGTATAAAACATCATTATTAGACCTTAGTAAGCAACACTATTAGATTTAGAAATTCATACAATAATTCAATCATGAACCTTAATTCATTTTCTCCCTCATTTGATCACATTGAATGTTTCAAGTGCAACAATTTCAAACAAAAAGATCATGATTGTAGAAGCAATATATTAAGGCCTCAAGATCAAAGAACAAAAGGTGACATCATCATCAATAGAAATCAAAGTATGAAGATATGGAAAAGAAAACAATAGTGTGAAGGATGCAATATAGCTCTATGTGTTCAACGCAATGAAAGCCAATGGTGTATAGACAATGGATTCTCATGACAAGTGATAAAAAAAAATTCTCTCTCAAGGATGTTTAAGGAGGTAATGTCATCCTTGAAAATAATGACGAAGGAAAGATTAATCAATGTTACCAACTTAATGAGAACTTTACCAAGTTTTTTTGTTTGGAGGTTGCATCAAATCATGATTTTCATGTTGACTTTTACAAGTGGGGATGCAACATCACCCTTTTTTCATTTTAGGGTTAAAATTTCAACATTTTTTAACCATGTCATTAAAAACCAAATATCATGATTATGAAAGACATGGAAAACTGCTTTGAAATGTAAAAGTGGTGTTACTGTCAGGCCAGGCAGTAACTCTCCAATAGGCAGTAAAACTGATTCGATTTATTTCATTAGGTATGCTATTGTTATATACAAAGGGTGTGACTGCTCAGTTCATCTCCTGATGACTGTTCACATTCCTAATTTAACTATTTACATAAATTCACCCAATTGCAGAGGATTAGGTGTCAACATTCCCCCCCTTAATCTGAAGGGATGTTGGTGAGTCCAAGCATCGTTCTAAATCTTTCAAGCTTTTCTCTTCCAAGCGCTTTGGTGAAGATGTCTGCAATTTGCTCATTTGTGGAACAATGACGGAGATGGATTGTTTTGGCCTCAACATGATGTCGGATCATATGATATTTAGTATTGATGTGCTTTTTTCAATCATGGAATTTTGGGTTCTTGGCCAACTTTATTGCAGAGGTGTTGTCAATCATGAGTGGAGCTGATTGTACTTGTTTTACCTGCAAATCTTCAAGAATTTTCCTGAGCCACACAATTTCTTTTGTTGCTTCAGCTGCTGCCACGTATTCTTCTTCTGTTGTGGAATCTGCTGGAACTGATTGTTTGCGTGATCTCCAGGAGACAGCTCCTGATCCAAGACTCATAGCATATCCTGAAGTAGATACCCTAGTTTCATTGTCTCCATCGAAGTCTAAATCAGAGTATCCGATCAAACTGAAGTCATCCACCTGTGTGTACTTGATTCCAAAGTCTTGAGTTCCCTTCAAGTACTTTAGAACTCTTTTTGCAGCAGACCAATGTCCCTCACAAGGCTTTTGCATAAACCTAGAGAGGATTCCAACAACAAATGAAATGTCTGGTCTGGTAGTAGTAAGGTAGTTGAGACTTCCTACAAGCTGTCTATACTTTGTTGCATCCTCAATTTCCTTTCCTTCAATAGATGTGAGCTTTAAGTTTTGTTCCATTGGAGTAGTAAGAGGATTGCACTCTGTCATGCCAAATCTGTTTAAAAAATCTCCAATGTATTTCTTTTGAGAAAGAAATATGGATTTTGGATGTTGGGTTACTTCAATGCCAAGATAGTAATGAACATAGCCCAAATCAGTCATTTCAAAACTTTTCCCCAATTCCTTCTTTATGGATGCAATGTAGCTTTCATTGTTCCCTGTCATTAAAAGATCATCTACATATACCACAAGATATAAAACTGTTTTTCCAACTTTCTTGACAAATAAAGTTGCATCATCAAGATCAAAATGATTGAAGTTGAGTTTCAGAAGATGCTCAGTTAGTTTTTCATACTAGGCTCGTGGTGCTTGTTTGAGGACATACAAGGACTTCACAAGTTTGCATACATTATGTTCATGTCCTTTCACAGCAAATCCTTCAGGCTGGGACATAAAAACATTCTCTTTTAGATCTCCATTCAAGAAAGCATTTTTTACATCCATTGATGGACTTTCCAACCGTTCTGGGCTGCTAGTGCAAAGAGTGTCCAGATGGTGGCCCATTTTGCTGTGGGGGCAAAAGTCTCCTCATAATCGATCCCTTCTTTCTGTGCAAAACCTTTTGCCACAAGCCTATCTTTGTGCTTGTCAAGTGAGCCATCAGCTTTGTACTTGTTCTTGTAGACCCACTTGCAGCCAATTGGTTTGGTTCCAAACGGAGGATCAACCAGCTTCCAAGTGTCGTTCTTTATGAGGGCATCATACTCCTTTTGCATCACTTCTTTCCATTCATCATGAGAAGCAGATTCTTTAAAGGAAGTTGGTTCAAAATCTGTAGACAACTTCAATTCACAATCATAAGAAACATCCATATCAACAGGTGAATTAGAGTCATCTACATCACCTCCATTTTGTCGGTTTGAATTTCTGGTTCCTGTTTTTCCAATTTCATCAGGATGAACAATTTTAAGTGTCTTCGTCAGCCACTTTGGGGGACCTTTCTGAGATGGTCCAGGCTGCTCTGTTGATTGAGTTGGGACTGAATCAAGATTGAGTCTCCCAATTCTATCAATTACATCACTTAAAGCATCATCCATTGTTGGAGTTTCATTCGGGGGAGAGTGTTCTTCAGAAGAAGATTCCACATGTTGATCTAGAATAGGAATCCCCCCTTCAAGATGTGGAATCTGATTATCAAATTCTTGAAATGATTTTGTTTTTGCGAATCTATCCAAGCGATCAAGTTGCCGCTCAACAACATTGTCAGATTTGGATGATTCAAGAAAAAATACATCTCTAGATATAACAAACTTTTTATTTACTTCATCATAGAGGCAGTATGCTTTAGAGGTGTTTGAATACCCCAGGAAGATACACTTATGACGTCTAGCACCAAGTTTGTTTCTATGTACCTTTGGTATCAAAGCATAACAGGTGCAACCAAAGACCCTGAGATGTTTTACCGAAGGAACATGTCCATACCACAATTCATAAGGAGTCTTGTTTCTTATAGCATTAGATGGACATCTATTCTTTATATATGTAGCACATAGAACAGCATCAGCCCAAAACATTATCTTTACATTTGTGAAGAAAAGCATGGATCGTACCATATTCAAGATTGTTCTATTCATTCTTTCAGCTACACCATTTTGTTGGGGATTATAAGGCACAGTTGTTTGATGTTTGATCCCATGTTGGCGAAGATAGTTTTCAAATTCATTTGATGTATATTCTTTTCCATTATCAGTGCAAATAGACCCAATATGAGATTGTGCATCATTTTCAATCCATTTATGAAAATTCTTGAATGTTTGAAAAGCATCAGATTTGTTCTTCAATAAATAAACCCAACACATTCTGGTGTAGTCATCAATAAATGTCATGATATATTTATTTCCATTTGCAGAAGGAACAGGCATTGGACCACATAAATCTGAATGAATGAGTTCAAGCTTCCTATGTGCTCTTGAATGTGAATCATGAAAACACTGTTTTCTATGCTTTCCTAGAATGCAAGCATCACATTACTTATGTTTCCTAGGAATTGTAGGCAAACCAACAACACCATTTTTCTTCAATAAGCAGAGACTATCATAGTTTAAATGTCCAAATCTAGCATGCCATAATAAACTTGATGGAAGTGTACCTTCTTCATGATGAGAAATATATGAGAAATGTTTTGCATGAGCAGAGGTTCCTTGAAGTTTGAGAAGCCTTTCTTCTTCTATTCCCCTCATGACAAGTGAGTGGTCAGATGCTTTTCTTACCTCAAGCTTGCCATCAAACATATGAATGGAGTGACCTTGCTGGCGGATGTGGACCAAGGACAACAAGTTTCTCTTGAGCTGTGGGAGATATAGAACATGATCCAGAAGAAAGTCTGGAAGACCAGGTAGTTTAAGCCTGATTGTGCCAAGCCATGATGGCTTGATTTTTGACTGATCTGCAAAGTATACTGCTCCATCAACATTGTCAGTGAAATCTTCAAAAAAATCTTTTCTATGAGTCATGTGACAGGTTGCTCTTGAATCAAGCAACCAATCATTTTTCCAAGAAGCAAGTGAAGCATTAAACAAATCTTCATTTACTCCAATGTTACATTGTGCCTCAATATAGTGAGCAGATTCAGGTGCTTTACCTTTGTCTGTATCATCAGTTTTACCTTTCTGTTGGTTTCTTTTCTGCTCAATTTTGTCCCATGGTAGCTTGCATGTAGAGGCATCATGTGATCCATTTATTTTGCAGCGAATGTAGTGCAGATCTGCCTTTTCTCCTTGAGAATGTCTGCCCCCCCTACCTCTGAAATATCTTCCTCTTCCTCTTCGTCCACCTCTTCCTCTTGTAGAATCTTGAGCAGGATGCTTTTCTTTATGAGCAAGGCACACGGTCTCTCTAGGAGATTCAGGGGCTGTCTTCTTTCCAAAAGCTTTCTCTCTTTCAGCAAACTTTTTCACAAGAGAGTCAAAGGTTATATCTTTGAGATTTCCATTTGCTTGAAAAGACTCAAGATAATTGGAGTAAGTAGGATAGAGTGCCTTGAGAAAAGCAATAAGAGGGATATCCAGCTCAACCTTAGTGGAATTGATATCATGCATTATAGACTTTACTTCAGATGCAAGAGCAAGAGGATCATTATTTTGCAGTTCAAGAGTGAAGAGTTTAATCATGAGTTGAACAACTTCAAGTGCAGAATGTGAGTCATAGAGTTCTTTCAGCTTTTGTAAGGCTTCAAAGGCAGTTGAATATGACGAAATATGGCGACTCACCTCTTCATTTACAGATGCTGCAATTAATGCATAAGCTTATTTGTTCTTGTTTTCCCAAATGACGAGCTCTTTGTCTGAGGTAGGCTATACTGGGTCTTTGTCTCCTTCTCTGACACACACTCCTTTCCACAACTCATTGAAGATGAGGGTGTGTTTTATCATCCGGGACCATTCAGGATAGTTCTCCTTGCCAGTGAGAAATATTCCTACCATGGAGATGATTGAGTGCATTCTGTAAAAAAAAACTTTTGTTGATAGAAAAGAATACTTCTGCCAATATACTCAAAAAAGCATTCTCAAAAGATTTCAAATCCACAATGTGACCCATATAAATCCATCATTGTATAAATTCACCTCACATAAACCTCATATAAGTTTCATATAAGTCCATCATATAACTCTCATAAAACTTCACCTTATAAATCTTATATAAATGCTATAAATACCATGGTCATGCGCATTCTTTGAACTGTAATTTACAGCGGTCAACCTCAGCAAAGCATCAAACCAAGTTATGGGTGAACCAAGTTATGGAGGCCAGCGCTCAAAACTTATTTGAAATTCGAACTATTCAAAGTAGCAAATGGAATTCGAACTATTCAAAGCAGCATTCGAACTATTCAAAATGTATTTGAAACCATTCACCATACCATTGGATCGTATACTATTCAGGCATGTCAAACCTCATTCGAACTTATTTAAAAACAGCAGCTTCAAAACTTATTCAGGGCTTCCTTTCTTTTAGTTGTCATTATCTGCATTCCTTTCCATTCTGCAAGTAGAATTTCAATTCAGCAAGTAGTTTTTTCTATTAGTAGTTTTCATTCAATCAACACTTTCATTTCTGCAAAGTACTTTCCAGCTTAAAAAAAATATTATAAAAGCCAACCCAAAAAAATTGACTTTCATGCCTCGTAGGAATAGGGACAATTTAGGGAAATTCTTGCCAAATAGCCCCACTGAATCCAATGGCCAAACTTCTCTCTTCTTTGGTGGCTGTGAACTAGAGGAACCTTTAGGTGTGCAACCTGACATATTTGAAGAACCTATAGGGGAAGAAGAAGAAGAGGAACCCATTCACACTGAACCAATGGTTGAAAACCAAAATGACAGAGGGAATAGAGAGAGAGTTGAGGGTGCCTTCCCCATCAGGGAAACCAATGGGGACACTAAGATGAAGAATATAAGCCCCTCTTCCCTACCTCATTTCCATGGCCTAACCACAAAGGACCCTGACACTTTCCTATTTGAGTTTGTTGTTATATGCCAAACCTATGACTATACAAATGATGAGAAAAAGTTAAAATTCTTTGTATCTACCCTCAAGGATGCAACATTGTGCTGGTTCATGGGTTTACCTGGAGATAGCATCACAACTTGGGCTCAGATGCAGTAGGATTTTAACAACAAATATAGGGACTACTGTAGGTCAAAGGATACTAAAGAAGAGATTTTCATGATGACTAGGGGCCAGGATGAATCCTTAGAAGACTACGAAGAAAGATTCCAGCTCAGTTACAAAAGGGTCAGGTGCAGACTTGACCCGAGTCACTAAAGTTGGTCCTGCTTAGAGGAGTAAGGGAAGATCTTCTGGATACCTTACACTTGTTAGTAGGAGGGGATATCTACCAATTACCTTATGAGGATATCAAGACTATCTTTAGAAACCATTCCAGGGCAGCCAAGAAAAAGGGTAGGAGTAGTCAACCTATGGCCAGTACATCATCTTCCAACTCATCCATCAAGGGTGAAATTGGAAATATACTGGAAGATTTCACAATTGAGATGCTGCAAACTCTTACCTTGCAATTGGACACCATGAATATCAAAAGGAAGCAAGAGGAAGTAGAGAGAGCCTTGGTCATTTTTTGTCCTAGATGCATGAGGAGGCATCATAGGAACGAATGTCCCTTGGAATGTATTTTGAAATTTGCTCGGTCTGTGAGGAAAAACACTCCACAGACAAGTGCCCTTCTTTACCCGGACTCAAAGTTGTATATCAAGGAGCTGAAGGGGTCAATGAGCAACTTTGCTACGTCAACCAAAGGAGACCTCCTAGGCTTAGACCATACCAGCAGGGTATGCAAGGATCATCCCATGCATATTACAACCCCAACCAAACCACAACTATACCTTCTTGGGGAGCCCCTGCTCATCCTTCCTGGTCACCCCCTCCTTGGTCCTATGCATCTCAATATCATTCCCAGCCAGCCAACCAATCATTTCAACCTTATGTTCCACCACAACCTCAGTGGAATACCCCACACCAGGGGTGGAGGTCCCAATACAACAATGCTCGAGCTCTATTGCCTCCACCACCTACCCAACCACAACTCCTACACTCTGTTCCACCCAAGCAACCCTAGATGCCTGCCTAGCCAAATCAAAACCTGAAAAATAGGAAAGCTCAACAAGCATACAGTGGAGAGACATCATACCCAACTTATGTTGTAGAAATCCAGGAGATCAACCTAAGATCTGGGAGAATTCTCCCAGATAACCAACCTCCCTCTCCACATGAGGAGGTTGAGGAAGAAAGAGAGGAAAGGAACCTTAAAGTAAATCCACCTTTCCTAAGAGATTAGCCCAACCACTCCAGCCTACCCTAGAAGAACTTGAACTTTTGGGAGAATTGAAAAATCTATGTGTAAAGATCCCCCTTCTCCAAGCAATAAAAGATGTTCCCATTTACAATAAGTTGATTAAGGAGAAGTGCTTCAAGCATATAGGAAGAAGAAAAAGGGATGCTTCAAGCATATAGGAAGAAGAAAAAGGGATGCCTCCACCACCTACCCAACCACAACTCCTACACTCTGTTCCACCCAAGCAACCCGAGATGCCTGCCTAGCGAAATCAAAACCTGAAAAATAGGAAAGCTCAACAAGCATACAGTGGAGAGACATCATACCCAACTTATGTTGTAGAAATCCAGGAGATCAACCTAAGATCTGGGAGAATTCTCCCAGATAACCAACCTCCCTCTCCACATAGGGAGGTTGAGGAAGAAAGAGAGGAAAGAAACCTTAAAGTAAATCCACCTTTCCTGAGAGATTAGCCCAACCACTCCAGCCTACCCTAGAAGAACTTGAAATTTTGGGAGAATTGAAAAATCTATGTGTAAAGATCCCCCTTCTCCAAGCAATAAAAGATGTTCCCATTTACAATAAGTTGATTAAGGAGAAGTGCTTCAAGCATATAGGAAGAAGAAAAAGGGATGCCCCTACCATTAATTTCATTGGGCAGCTATCTGACTTAATGCTAGGGCAGGTAATATGTCCGAAATATTTGGACCCTGGCAGCCCTGTAGTAGATGCACACATCAATGGCACCATCATCCCACACACTCTGATCGATCTTGGGGCTGCCATTAATGTGATGACCAAGGACACCATGCTCAAGCTCAACCTCCAAGGGTCACTGAGGAAGACCACAACAGTTCTACAACTTGCAGACCATTCCATAGTCACCCCTGAGGGAATTGGGGAGGATGTGATGGTCTCCATTGACTCCTGGGAGTACCCTACAGATATTCTAGTTCTCCAACCTAAGGCTAAGCTTACTGGTTACCTTCTCATCCTTGGGAGGCCATGGCTGGCCACAGCTGATGCTTACATTAGCTGCAGAGCTGTGAATATGACCATCAAGAATGGGCATATGTCCAAACAGTTAGTCCTACACCTTCTTGATCAACCTTATCTAGAGCATGATTTACCTTTAAGGATAATTTTAGGGGCGAATGTTCGCCCTTTGGCGAAATTAAGGGGTTTTAAATTTTTAGTGGGCGAATATTTTGTATCATAGTACATTTTTACAAATCACCTCAAATAGCCCACCTTATTTTAAGGGAGAGGGTAACATAGGTAAATTTAGCCCTTGAAATTAGGACTTACAACCTTCCATTCGCCCATTTTCAAGAATAGGTTTTATTTAAGTGAATCCATTCGCCCATTTTCAAGAATAAGTTTTATTTAAGTGAATCCATTCGCCCATTTTCAAGAATAGGTTTTATTTAAGTGAATCCTATGGACCAAATACCATATTTATAAAAGAGGTATGGTAAATTAATAAAAATATAAATAAATGAGAGGTATGGTAAATAAATAAAACATTTTTTATATTTACTCCATAAGTCACCTTATATACATGTAAGGGTGTAAACAAATAAAAATATAAGTAAAGTGGAGGTATGGTAAATAAATAAAAATATAAATAAACTAGACATATCGTAAATAAATAAAACCTCTTTTTATATTTAGTCCATAACCCTCGTTCTATTTATGAAGGCTCAAGAAAGAGGTTTTATTTAAGTGAATCCTATGGGCCAAATACCATATTTGTAAAAGAGGTATGGTAAATTAATAAAAATATAAATAAACGAGATGTATGGTAAACAAATAAAACATTTTTTTATATTTACTCCATAAGTCACCTTATATTTACGAACACTCAAAAAATGGGTTATATTTAGGTGAAACCTATGGCCAAAATACTATGGGACAAATACCATGGACTAGATTGTTATTAATACCATGCAAAAAACCATTATTAACCCTAATATTAGAATTAATAAAAATAAAAATGGCACATGGTATTGACCCATGGTATTCACCAAAATGGCACATGGTATTGACCCATGGTATTCACTTGGAATGTAGCCTATTTAAATGGGGGAATTAAACCAGCGTGTAGCCTATGCTAAGATTCACTAGGACTTTACAAAGTTTTATTATTTAGTGAAAGACTTGCCAAGATCTTACAAGATTTTATAATTGAGTAAAATATTCGCCATGCCTGGTGAGAGATTCGCCAAAAAATTATATATACATATTATATTATTGATAAAATCGCCTTCCATTTTTCCTATATACCATGGAGATTCGCCCATTTATTATATTTATAAATTTAGGGGGGGTTCTTAAAATTTTCCCTGTTTACCTTTATGGTTGGAGGAGGAGGAAGAAGATGAGGCTTATTAAGCCAAACTTTGTGGTTTGGAAGCAACCATAGGAGGAGGACAGCAAGATGAGGATGACTTAATTGAACACCTACTCCAAAGTCCAACTCCTAGTTCGTTACCATTAGAATAAGAAGTAAGGGAAACCCAAAACAATCATCCAATTGACTTATGCTTGGCCAATTCCAACCCACTCTGTGTCAAAACCATAGAATTTGGCCCAGAGAAAACTTTGAAAATTAATCCATCTCTTTCTGCTCTTGAAGAGGAAAATCTATGCAACATGTTGAGAGAAAACCTAGAAGCCTTCGCTTGGAGTTACAAGGAAATGAAGGGAGTACACCTCTCAGTGTGTACTCACCACATATACATCAAAGAAGGTTGCAAGCCAGTCCGACAACCACAAAAGTGGATGAATGCAACTCTTAAAGATATAGTCAAAGAAGAACTACAAAAACTGCTAGATGCAAGATTCATTTACCCTATCTCTGATAGTGAGTGGGTCTCTCCTTTAGTGTTAGTTCCCAAGAAAAAAGGTAAGTGGAGGAGTTGTGCCCATTACAAGGAGTTGAAAAAAGCCACAAAGAAGGATCATTTTCCCCTACCCTTCATTGACCAAGTGCTATATGGCCTAGCAGGGAAGAAGTTCTCTTCTTTCCTAGATGGATTCACTGGGTACAACCAAATCTAAATCTGCCCAAAAGACAAAGATAAGACCACATCCACCTGTTCTTGGGGTACTTTTGCCTATAGGGTCCTCCCTCTTGGCCTATACAATGCTCCTGCCACTTTCCAGAGAGCAATATTGAGTATTTTTGCTGAATTAGTACATGATGCAGTGGAAATCTATATGGATGATTTTACACCTTATGGTTGTGATTTTCAAGAATCCCTGACTAACCTAGGCAAATTATTGCACAAATGCATTGAAATGAACTTGTCTCTCAGTCCAGAAAAATGTGAATTCTTAATTACTGAAGGGACCGTGCTAGGTCATTCAATATCTCAGCAAGGACTATAGGTGGACCCAAACAAAATAGAAATCATCCAAAGGGTCCCACCTCCTCAAAAGCAGATGGATGTCAGGAGTTTCTTGGGGTTATCTGGATACTACCGAAGGTTCATAAAGGACTTTAGCAAGTTGGCCTCTCCTTTATTTGGGTTGTTGGCCAAAGATTCAGAGTTTATATGGTCAAAAAGTTGTCAAGAGGCCTTAGACATTTTAAAGGGTAAGTTAACCATTGCACCAATTCTTCGAGGCCCAAATTGGGCCCTCCCTTTTCATATTCATGTTGATGGCTCACACAAAGCCATAGGAGTAGCCTTAGGTTAGGTAGAGGAGAAATTTCCCTATGTCATCTATTTTACAGTAAGAACCTGTCAAAGGCTGAGCTAAATTATACTATGACCGGAAAGGAACTCCTAGCTACTATGCATTCATTAAACAAATTTAGGCATTACATTACATGCTACCAAACATTTGTGCATACTGACCATGCTACAATTAAATATTTAATGAACAAACTAGATGTGAATGTTAGAATTATAAGATGGTTTCTTTTATTACAACAGTTTGATCTAACTATTATTGATAAGCCTGGTAAGGAAAATGTTGTTGCAGACTTTCTATCTAGGATGAATCTACCTACAAGTGAAGAAGGAATGGTGGATTACCAGCTACTAGACAAGCATTTGTTTTCTATTTTAGTTCTCTCCCCATGGTTTGTTGATATAGCAAACTATTTGGTATCAGTGCAGTTCCCACCAAACTTTCCCTCCAAAGGAAAGAGCAAGATAGTCAGGAAAAATGCCCCCTTCACCTGGATTGGGGGCAATCTTTTCAAACTTGACCCAGATCAAATGTTCAGAAGTTGCGTAAGGGAAGAGGAAGTTTTTGACATCCTTATGACTTGTCATGATGGGCCTTGTGGAGGTCACTTTGCAGCAAAGAGGACAGCATGAAAAGTGCTACAAGTGGGCTATTATTGGCCCACTCTTCACCACGATGTGAAAAAATACATTAGTCAGTGTGATCAGTGCCAGAAGATGGAAATCCTACTCCAAGAGATAAAATTCCCCTACAACCTCAAGTGACTTTCGAGCCCTTTGACAAGTGGGGCATGGACTTCATTGGGCCTGTCAACCCTCCTTCAAAGCAAAAATGTACATTATCATGTGCACTGATTATTTGACTAAGTGGGATGAAACCAAGGTGATTAAGGCAGCAACAGAAGAGAAGGTGGTTGATTTATTGAGGGAGAATGTATTCTACAAATTTAGGTACCCTAGAGAGCTAGTCACAGACCAAGGCAACCATTTTACCTCCAACATGATTGAATAACTGCTCATCCATCACAAAATCAAGCATAGGACCTCCACTCCTTATCATCCACAAGCTAATGGACAAGTGGAGGTGACCAATAGGGCACTGGAGAGCATCCTAAGCAAGGTAGTGAGCAACAACAGGAAGGATTGGGCAGAGAGACTAATTGAGGCCACCTGGGCCTATAATACAACATGGAAGACCACCACTAGATTTACACCCTATGAGCTAGTCTATCGGAAAAATGCTTTGTTGTCCATTGAGTTTGAATATAACACATTGAGGATGGAAGCCCAACTAGATTTGGATCTCAGTCATGCACAGAAAGAAAGATTGTTACATTTGAATGGCTTGGATGAATTCAAAATGCACACCCTCCTACATACAGAGATAGTTCAGCTTCAGAGGAAGATCACACATGCTAGACATATTAAGGAGAAGCAATTTCAAGAGGGCGATTGGGAATTGTTATATGATTCTAGGTATAAAGACTTCATGGGCAAGCTAAGGACAAGATGGCTCGGACCTTATGTGGTGGAAAGACGTCATGATAATCGTTCGGTGCAAATTATAACTATAGATGAAGAAGCCATTCCATTGCTTGTTAATGGACACCGATTGAAAATGTACAAGAGGCCTTTATCAAAGCAAGAGTTCATTGAAAATATCAATAAGATGGTGATGATGGTGGAGCAAGTTCCAACTCCTCCCTCATCAGGTCACTGAAAAAGAAAAAAAGGAAGAAAAGAATAAGGATTCAGATGAAAACCTCCATAAGGCACCTGAGTCCCATCTTTGGGTTGAAAACCTCATGAGGTGGCCCAATGATGAAAAAAGAAATTAAAAAAGAATAAGAAGATCCCTGGGTGAAAACCTTCCTTAAGGTGCCTAGGGCAAACATCTAGGGTGAAAAACTCTTTAAGGTGGCCTAGGTGTTTTTCAAAAAAAAGGAAGAAAGAGAAAAAGACATAATTCTTATTTGTAGGTGGGCGAGAAAGACAATCAAGGAGCAAAGAGAAGATCCAAAGGGAACCTTGCCTCACATATTCATCTCTTCCACTCCTTACTATGCATCCCTCCATCAATTCCATTATTTTTTCACTTCATTGCTTCAATTTAAGTGAAGATTGTGTTTCCTACAGGATCCCATGAAAACCTACAGGAAGCAATCTGAGGGTGAATGGTAGGTTGGTTAGGTCCCCAAAATTCATCCTAGACATGATCTAACCCCTCACCTTGTCCATTACCATCATCCCTGCACTCACCATTCAATACAAAAAGAGATCAGTTTCTGCCATTTATTCCCTTGCTCCACACACAGTCATTCATTGCAGCATCCTCACAGCCCCATCCAACAACATGATTAAGAAATTCTAAGGGAGAAGCAGCAATAGGACATCCTGTAGCAGCCTATCCCACAGAATATCAATCATCAACTACAGGTCTTCACTAGGATGACCCAAGAGCTCCACAGTAGCAGCAACATTAGTTCTTTAGTCACAGACAGTGGAGGAGGAAGAAGAATGACCATGCAACAAATAAACAACACAACACATCTGATCTTCGACAACTGCAGCATGGCATCGAGACCACAGGTAAGTACCCCGCTCACTCACTCATATGCATAATTTGATCAAAGGTTGTAAAGGTTACGAGGTAGTTGGTTTATAAGTGAAAAGGTGGCTAGTTAACTTGGCCACCTTCATTTAGTTATCACATACAAAACCAGGTGTCCTCTCACACATGGCTACAGTCAACTCAAAGACAGAGGAGGAGTAGGACAAGAAGTGGTTAACTATGGATCTGCAAGGTGGGAGCTAATTACGAGGTGTGGGAAACAAAACATCATTTGCATGCAATCATTCATTCCACCTCCTCAAAACTCCCTCACTCAAGTCGTTCTTGTAACTTTGGCCACCCACTGGAAGCAAGGATCCATCATTCTGCAATAGAATTTCTATAGGAGCATGCATAGGAATTCCTATAGGAACAGTCTACAGGAGCAGTCTACATGATACACAGAGGCAGTCTACAAGATAGGCAGAGAGGGGTTCAAGAGGGAATATCACGAGAAATGTCCACTGCCACCATTCTAAAGAGGTAGGATCTAAAAATCCATCCCCATTTACAAGCAAATGAACTAGAAATGCTCTAAAATCTAGTGGATATAACAACTGTGGGAGGTGAATTAGATACACAGGAAACAAAGGAAGAAATTGAGGGAGATAACAAAGAACATCAATAGGAAGAAGATAAGAAAAAAAAAGAGGAAGAAGGCATTGAAATAGAAGGGGAAGAACACGAGGAGGAGTCACCTAGGGTGTCTCCAGAGGCCCCTGAGAGGGAGGCAGCAATTGCCTTCATTGCTCTTAGCACCCCAGTCAAGAAAAAAGGGAAAAGAAGGATGCAAACCCCTCTATATTTCAGAACAAGAAAGAGCACAAGAATCAAACAAGGGAAGCCACAAATATCAACAAAAATCTCTATTGAGATTGAAGATTCCCCTACACCAAGGGACAAAGAAGCAATAATGAGAGATTGCCTTGAGAGGGAAAATGCATGGCTAAGAGGATAGTTGCAGGAAAGGGAAAACCAACTAGCATGTATGGCCAACCTCTCCCTAGAGGCCATCCAATGTAGGATGCCAGCTGAATCCTATGCTCTTTACTTCAAAGAAAAATGGCTGCAATTTCAGATTAAAACACTAGCACGAAGGGGCAAGATGCCATTTCAGGACTACAAGCAGTTTATTGATCTTTGTGACCAAAGTACACTAGAGGATAAGGCCAAAATGGCTGAGTTTTACTTACACAGCACGTCCCTCATAGACATGAATTTTTGGGATCCTAATGCCAAGCTAGGAGATCTACAGTTAATGGCTTTGGCATCATGGATGAACCATGAGGAGTCAAGGGTTGCAGAGATGAAAAGAATATTGGCCAGAGGGAAAAATGAACCTCTTTTCATTAGAGCTGAACAATCAAATCCCATGTCCCTAATCAACACCCATAATCTAATTGGAAATGATCCTCAGCTGGCACCTATATATCTTGCTACCCAAGAGCAAGAAATTTCACATTTTGAGGATATGTTTAGGCTGCTAGGAGAAGATAGTATACATGCATGCTTAAGGAGATGGAACACACTACCACACAAGTTGAAGATCAGAGAATATCACTCCCATCAAAGGTTGAGAGAGGCACTCAACATGACACCAATGTATAAGCAATCAATCAAAGGTTGAAGGTCAATTGGATAGGCCTAAAACTCAGTCCACCACTACTCCTAGTGATGCTAGAAGGGAGAAAATAAGAAGAGGAAAATAGGTAGTGGGAATAAGTAAAAAGGAAAGCAGGCTTCTATGAATAAGAAGAGATCACAACAGAAGCTTGGGATGTCAGAGAGGTTACCAGAGCCATGAAGGACATGGACATTGACTAAGTTTCTCAGATGATGAGAAACACTTTTAGTAGGGGGTGATGATGAGCCTCATAATTGGGTAACTATATGGGCCTTAATTCACCTCCTAGCTTAGTCAAACCAACTATTCTCACAACTTATTGCATAATTTTGATTATATTTTGTTTATGAGATGAGTTAGAGTTGGATATTTTGCTTTGTGGTCTAATGTGCACTTAATGTAGGATTAAAGGATAAAAGAAAGGAGTTTTAGCAAAGACCTTGGTCAAAAATTGAATGGGAAAAGGAAGAGGAATTATAGGATGGAAATCCTCCTTATTTACTACCCCTCCATTCGAATATTCCTCCATCAGCTCAGAGTACAAACAACCAAATCATGAGAACTATAAGGCAGCCAAAAAAGTGGAAGTCAAAGAACCAATTTATCTCGAGTTGGGAGCCAAGCTTCCCTAATTTTAAGGAAGTCGTTGGAGACTTCAGACATATAAGTAGAGAGGCCTAGGACCTCAATAGGATTCAGACTTTTGATTGTAAAACTCTACTTTATTTTTGAGTTGCAAGACTTGTGACAGTTTTTGATGTAATCCATTGTTTTGATAATAAGAATGAGTTTTGTTTCGAGCTAGCACTGAGTTAACTCAGAGGGATGAAGCTCTTGGTTTAGGGCCCAACCCTAGAAACTAAGGCTCTTCTTTATTGTACATGTATGCTAGAGTAGATTCATGGTTTAATCGTTCATTTGATTAAATAGCTGCATTTCCATTATAGCAATGTATCTCGTAGATTCATGGTTTAATCGTTCATTTGCTTAAGTAGCTGCATTTTCATTATAGTAGTGTAGTGTACATTAGTTGTGTTTTAGTTTTCTTCCATTTGTGCCTCCTTTCAATTGGCCAGTTATCTAGAAGTTGTTGGAGACTTCAAGAAGCCTCCCTAATTTTAAGGAAGTCGTTGGAGACTTCAGACATATAAGTAGAGAGGCCTAGGACCTCAATAGGATTCAGACTTTTGATTGTAAAACTCTACTTTATTTTCTAGTTGCAAGACTTGTGACAATTTTTGATGTAATCCATTGTTTTGATAATAAGAATGAGTTTTGTTTCGAGCTAGCACTAAGTTGACTCAGAGGGATGAAGCTCTTGGTTTAGGGCCCAACCCTAGAAACTAAGGCTCTTCTTTATTGTACATGTATGCTAGCGTAGATTCATGGTTTAATCATTCATTTGATTAAATAGCTGCATTTCCATTATAGCACTGTAGCTCGTAGATTCATGGTTTAATCGTTCATTTGCTTAAGTAGCTACATTTTCATTACAGTAGTGTAGTGTACATTAGTTGTGTTTTAGTTTTCTTCCATTTGTGCCTCCTTTCAATTAGCCAGTTATCCAGAAGTTTTTGCATGAAGCTTGTTTTCTTGACTCAGTACGAGGTTCATTTTATTGTCATCTTTTCCCATCAATTTTTTCTCATATTCTCATTTCCTTCAGCACGAAATGCTTAAGCGGAAGCTAATAAAGTATGTCTTGATCAGATTATACCTGTATATTTCCTTATCGTCCGATCCACAACAAACATGACCAATCACCATCTGATTCATTTCAACGCTTGACTTTATGCACTCTAGATCTCCACCATCGATCTGTCTAGCTTGATCCAACGACTATCGTGAATTATTCCACCTGCTTTATGTGCTCTGAATCTTCACCATCGATCTATCATGCCCTTGGTCCAACGGCTATCGCATCACCCGATCGCCAACTAGCTTGGCCGATCTCCACCTTTGATCAATCCCGCATGATCCAACGGCTATCACACAATCTTGCGTGAATTCTTGCATAGCCGATATCCACCTGAGAGCACGTGAGAAAAGTGGTTTTCCCATGCTACGTGTCACTCACTTAGGCTAATCACATGAAAATTAGAAATACATCTTACAGCTTTGATGGAGTGGGAGAAACTGCTTACCAACTATGAAACCCGCTCCATCATTCCGCACATTTTTTACCCTTCTGTCGCCATGTGACTTGATGTGATCCATCCATCTATTCACTTCATCATCTCGATAAGATCTCCACCATTCATCTCTCATTAATCCTGTTTCTCCATCTATTGATTTAGCCTCTCGCGATAAGATCTCCGCCACTCATCTTTTATTAATCATGTTTGTTGATTGATCCATCCTGTTGGAAATAATACTAAAGGGGGGGGGGGGGGGGGTGAATCAGTATTATCAAATTCTTTTCAATATATCTTCCAGATTTATACTTTAATTTATTCTTCAGATATTGATCATTAGTTTGTATGTCAGTACCATATAATAATGAGCAAGAACAGGAAAAACAGATAATCACACCAAAGAACACCAGATATAAGGTGGAAACCCAATGTGGGTGAAAACCACCTGCTGCAATATGTCTCTATCTTCTTTCAATTAGAAACTTCTTTTACAATGATTTTGTACTGGTGTAGTCCTTTACCAGTACGCAGGCTGCAAATTGCTGAGAGCTACAACCCTCTCTCGTTTTCCAGTCTCTCTTGGAAGGGAGCTACAACCCCCTTAGCTCTTGTACTAGCTAATCTACTAGTACGTAGGTGCTGACCTACTTCTTTTCTTCCAAGGACCACTTTTCATAAATTTTCAAACTAGATCCATAAACATCAAATAATCATCAAGTACATGTGAATCAACCAATCTCCTTTTTCAATCAACCAATGAATCAACCAATAACTTCTCAGAATGCAGTAACCAAAACAGCAATACCAGTAATCTAAACCCAGAACTCTTCAGCAATAGATAAAAGGCAGCCAACAAATATTTCAAGAAAAGTCTGCAACTTCACCAATAGAAACCTGCAAATATCCGCAGCTCTTCTGTGTCTAAACTGCGCAGATCCGCACCTGGTCCTTCTTCTGCTCTGCGTACCTCTGCACCTACTCCTTCTGCTGCACTGCGTACCTCTGCGCAGATCTGCACCTGCACTGTTTGCCTGACAGCGTACCTCCACACCTAGTCCTTCTGTTCCTTTGCGTACCTCCGCACTGGCGCCTTCTACTTTGCTGCAGACCCCCGCACCTGCGCCTTCTGCTGCGGTGCGGACCCCCGCACCTGCGCCTTCTGCTGCGCTGTGGACCCCCGCACCTACGCCTTCTGCTGCGCTGTGGACCCCCGCACCTGCGCCTTCTGCTGCGCTGCGGACCCCCGCACCTGCGCTGTGGATCGCCTGCGGACCTCTGAATAGAGCCAAATTAATAGTCCTCCAATGTGCCACACACAATTAGATCCACAGATCTGATCATGCGCCCGAGAGATCACGACCTATCAATAGATTTGCCTTAAATTTCACCTTGATTTAGATCTAGCTTTTCAAACAAATCACCCAAAATTTCAGATCTTAAGATATTCAAATTTTTCAAGCGACTAGCCAAGTTATCTCCTTTCCTTTTTATAGGCAAGCCCTTATTCAAACCATGGGACAAAACCATCGAAAACCAATACAAGGGATCCAAACCGGGGTTCAATAATTTATATCCTGTACCACGGACCAAAACCATAGGATCATGAATGTCGGGCTAAATACCATGGGCCAAACATAAAAATTCCCACTTGTGTGCGCTTCTCTGCATTGGAGTGAGTGAACTGGGGTCCGCACCTTCTGTTTGGATAACCTACGGAAATGACCACACTTTGTAAATGGCGTGCCTGCGGGCTTGCACCTTTTGAACGGTGTACCTGTGAACTTCTTATTTTCCATCATTTTGAGAGCCTGAACAAAGATTTGCCATTTGAGTGAGTTGGCATCAAGTACAACACCTGTGCCATAGCGCCAAACCTGAATCATAATGCCAACAATCTCCCCCTTTGGACTTGATGTCAACCCCAAGATCCTCAAAGTCATTCTCCCCCTTTGACATCAAGAGCAAAGGGTTATGCTCCCCCTGAGAACATGCTGAAGTCTCTGCTCTGCTGATCACTCTCCCCCTAACTATAGACCAGATCTGCAAAAGAAAAATTCTTCAAGAAGAACCATAATCTACCATACACCATACATGACCTTGACAAAAGAGATAGAGACATATTAGCAGCAATATTCAGATCAGCATCCATGTTCTCCTTCTGTACTTTCTCCTCCAAGATCTTCTACCATAATGCCAACAATGCATTATTAGAAGAATATATGCTCCCCCTGAACCTGTGCCATTCGATCTTCGACCAATCCATAACCCAGCAAATGTACTCATATACCTCATATGAAACTCGCGTACAACCAACAATCTCTGAAACATATGAGATTCAACAACAAGATGATGCATAAAATACCCCCAGCTTTTTCTTGAGGTATTCAAAGGTCTCCCTGGGCAGTGGTTTGGTGAGTATATCAACAACTTGTTCCTTAGAAGGAACATACTCTAACTTGACCTTTTGTTCAAGCACTTGTTCCTGAAGAAAATGATATTTGATAGGTATATGCTTGGTCTTTGAATGCATGACTGGGTTCTTTGAAATGCTGATAGCACTTGTATTATCACATAAGATGGAGATAGGTGGTGTACAAGTGATTTGAAAATCCTGCAAGGTCTGCATCATCCAAAGGAGTTGAGTGCAGCAAGATGCAGCAGCCACATATTCCACTTCAGCTGTAGATAAAGCAATCGAACTTTGTTTCTTGCTGAACCAAGATACTAATCTGGAACCCATAAAGAATGCACCACCACTTGTGCTCTTCCTGTCATCCATGCTTCCGGCCCAATCTGCATCTGTATAAGCATGAAGTGTGAGATCTGTATCTCTAGGATACCATAAGCCATAGTTTTGAGTTCCTTGAAGGTACTTGAAGATTCTCTTAACTGCCTGAAGATGAGTTTCCTTGGGATTTGCTTGAAATCTTCCAACTATTCCCACTGCATGCATGATGTCTGGTTGGGTACCTGTCAAATAAAGTAGACTTCCAATCATGGATCTATAGGTTGGTTGATGTACTGCTGCTGATTCATCATTTGCACTGAGGTTGCATCCTGTAACCATAGGGGTACATACTGGTTTTGAATCTTCCATGCCATACTTCTTCAAAATCTGCTTGAGGTACTTGGTTTGAGACAAAAAGATACCGCCTTCATTTTGTTGGATTTGTAGACCAAGAAAATATGTCAGCTCTCCAAGTAATGACATTTCGAATTCTTTCTGCATCACCAAGGCAAAGTTTTGACTCATAGTTTCTTCATTGCTGCCAAAGATAATATCATCTACATACACAACAAGTATTAGCAATTTTTCATTTTCAATTTTTATATAAATATTGCTATCTGCTGATCCCTTTGAAAAGCCTTGTTGATGAAGATATTTGTCCAGACGATAGTACCAAGCCCTTGGAGCCTGTTTAAGACCATAAAGATCCTTTTTTAGTCTACATACAAGATTTGGATCATTCCCAAGAATGAAACCATCTGGTTGCTCAATGTACACCTCTTCTTCTAAGTCTCCATTCAGAAAGGCTGATTTCACGTCCATTTGAAATACTTTGAACTTTTGAAAGCTTGAGAGAGCAAGGAACATTCGGATGGCCTCAAGTCTAGCAATGGGAGAAAAAGTTTCTTCAAAGTCTATTCCTTCTTGTTGAGCATACCCTTTACAAACAAGTCTGGCCTTGTTTCTAATTACTTCCCCATTTTCATTCAGCTTATTTTTGAAGATCCATTTTGTCCCTATGACATTCTTATCTTTTGGTCTAGGAACCAACTCCCAAGTGTTGTTCTTTTCGATCTGCTCAAGTTCTTTATCCATTGCCTTGACCCAGCATTCATCTTTGCATGCCTCTCTTACATTTTGTGGTTCAGTGGAGGAGAGTAATTCCAAATAGCTTGAAGCTTCTGCAATTGTTCTTCTTGTTTGTACGCCTGCTTCCTTTTGCCCCAACATTTGAGATTCTGGGTGATTCTTTTGAACATACCTGGATGGAGTCTTCTCTTCTATCCTTATCTGTTCCTATGGTGCCTCTTGAGGTTCTTCTTCATCATCAGTCTGATTTGAAGGATGATCTTCATCCTCTTCGATATTTTCATAATTTACTTGCTTAGGAATGTTTCCTTCTTCATCAACCACTACATCAATGTTGTCACCTATTCTTCCAAGTCTTTTGTTGTAACACTTATATGCTTTGCTGTGAGGAGAATAACCAAGGAGAATCCCTTCATCTACTCTAGGTTCAAACTTGCCAAGATGTTCATCATTATTCTTAATATAACATTTGCTTCCAAAGATTTTGAAATGTTTTACCGAAGGAGTCTCACCATACCAGAGCTCATGAGGAGTTTGAGTGCTGTTCACTCGTACATTTGTTTTGTTGAGAATAATGACCGCAGCAAATGCAGCTTCACCCCAGAAGGTTGCGGGAGTTCTAGATTCATCAAGCATTACACGAGCCATTTGTTGAACCATTCTGTTCATCCTTTCCACTACTCCATTTTGCTGAGGAGTCCTAGCTGTAGAGAATTCCCTTCTTATTCCATATTCTTCACAAAAATCGAAAAATTCATTTGAGGTAAACTCCCCACCTCTATCAGACCTGAGGCACTTAATTTTGTGATCTGATTCGTTTTCAACCAAGGCTTTGAAAGATTTGAATTTTTCGAAGGCTTCGTCTTTGTGCTTCATAAGTCCTATCCAAACCATCCTGGAGCATTCGTGAATGAATAATATAAAGTATTCTTCTCCTCGAGGTGACCTTTTCCTAGATGGTCCACATACATCTATATGGACTAGTTCAAGAGGCCTGCTAGTTGATCCTTCCTTCTCACGGAAGTTAGTTCTGGTTTGCTTACCAAATTGACATGATTTTTATATTGTATTGTCTAGAATTCTAATGTCTGGAAGACCACGAACTGCCTGGTATTTTCATGCTTTCTTTATCTGTGAAAAGCTTAGATGCCCCAACCTCCGGTGCCATAACCAGTGTTCATCGTTCTTGCTCAAATAGCATTGTTGTTGTCCTTCTTCAAATATGTATAAATTATTTTGAGTTCTTATGCCTTTGATCACTATTTTTCCTGTATCAAGATCACGAACACTACATCCATTTGATCGAAATATTACCTCAGTTCCTTGATCGCACATTTGACTGACACTCAGTAGATTATGCTTCAAGCCATCAACATACAAAACATTTCCAGCCTTGACTTTCTCTTTCAACTGAATAGTGCCTTTTCCTTTTATGACAGCAGGGGTATCATTTCCAAAAGAAACTTTCTTTCCTTTTTCTAAAGCACTATATGATTGAAGTTTTTCTTTATCACCTGTCATATGCTTCAAACATCCACTGTCGATGTACCATTGATTTTCCTGTCCTTCTGCATATAAAGCTATCCCACATCTTTCTGGTTGCGGTTCCTTCATTCTCCATTTTCTGGCATTTGAGGTTTGTTCCTTCTGAGTTGTCTTCCGAAACCTACTCCTGCATTCAGATTCTTCATGACCGAAGTTATTACAAATAGAACATTCAATTTCACTTTCAAGGGCAGAAAAGTTGTTATAGGTCCTTTTCGTGATTCCATTCATACTTCTTTGTTTTTAAGCTTCTCTAGTCATGATTGTCTTATAGGCAACACATTAAGCCAATTTGTGACCAAAGTTATGGTAAGAGAAACATTGGCCATTGAAGAAACTCCTGCGATTATCAAATCTATCAACCAACTGATTGTAGTTTCTACTGACATCCATTCTTGAGGCAAATTGGGAAGATTTTACCTGTGGCTGGTTGTAGCTTCTGTTTGTCCTTAAGGTAGCTTGCCCCCGATTTTCTTGATAGTCTTTGTTCGTTCTTGAGGTAAATTGTCCCTGATTTACCTGATGATTTCTATTAGGCCTTTGCTCGCTCCTCCTTGCTGCATCAAGATAACTTTTGGAGGTGGATGCTTGAGATGCTTCTCCATTATATCCCAGACCTGTCTTGATTAGTGGAGAACGCTGCACATTGATAATCTCATCCAGAGTTTCAGACCCTTTAACAAATTTAAGATTGAGAGCTTTTGTTTTCTCAATCTCTTTTCTAAGACTAACAATTTCACATTCCAATTTTTCGTGATGTTTTTCCCTTTCAGCCAGTTGACATTACAGAGAATCAATAATCACATTTTTCTCTTCTAAACAAATTTTGAGATTAGAAATCTCTTCATAAAGACCTTCTTCATCTACAACATCCATATAATCATCATCTTCAAAAGCCATTAAAAGTTTATAATTATTACCTCGTTCATCTTCGTCACTATTTGAAAGTCCATCACTATCTTCATGAGTGTAATAGCTTTTCTTATATGCATTCTGTTTCTTGTTCCATCTAACAGGTTCCTTCCCCTTGTCAATCTTATCCTTATGAGGACATTTGGCAGCATAGTGACCGACTCTTCCACAAGCAAAAGCATTTGAAAGGTAACTTACCTCGGAATTGTCCAGCACCCCGTTGAAGGTTTTTGACAAAATTTGATTCTTCTTCTTCTTCTGACACGTGTCCTAACTCATAGTAATCTCCTTTGCCGGAAGCCTTGAAGGCATCTTCTCTCCTATATGATGGTCCTCCTTTCCTCATTTCATAAGCAGTCAGAATTCCGTGCAGCTGTGACATGGTAAGGTTTCGTAGATTCTCCTTTTCTTCTATTGCAGAAACTTTAGATTCAAACCTAGGGGACAAAGATCTTAGAACCTTTTCAACCACAACAGCCTCTTTTATTTCTTCACCCAAACTTTTCATACAATTAACAATCTCATCTACACGAAGAAAATAGTTATCCACACTTTCATCGTTGTGCATTCTAAGATTTTCATATTGAATTCTGAGGGTTTGAAGTTTTGCTCGTTTTACCTGATCATCTCCTTCATAGCTCAGAACAATCTTGTCCCATATTTCTTTTGCGGATTTATACTGCATAACCTTCACGAATTCTGATTGAGATAGACATCCTAGTAGAGTATTGATAGCCTTTGCATTTGTTTCATATTTCTTCTTCTCAACCGGATCTGTAGGAGTTGCTGATGGAAAAGTGTACCCTGTATCTATGATATCCCAGACTTCTGTACCAAGAGATTGAAAATAGGTAGTAACTCTTACCTTCCAATATACGAAGTTTGTTTTGTCAAAAATTGGTGGCCTGATAGATGCTTCTCTCTCGTAGTTTCTCATGATGATGGATCTTCCTTCAAGCGATCAAGCTTCTTCAGAAGGACCTGCTCTGATACCAATTGTTGGAAATAATACTGAGAGGGGGGGTGAATCAGTATTATAAAATTCTTTTCAATATATCTTCCAGATTTATAATTTAATTTATTCTTCAGATATTGATCATTAGTTTGTATGTCAATACCATATAATAATGAGCAAGAATAGGAAAAATAGATAACCACACCAAAGAACACCAGATATAAGGTGGAAACCCAATGTGGGTGAAAACCACCTGCTGCAATATGTCTCTATCTTCTTTCAATTAGAAACTTCTTTTACAATGATTTTGTACTGGTGCAGTCCTTTACCAGTACGCAGGCTACAACCTGCTGAGAGCTACAACCCTCTCTCTTTTTCCAGTCTCTCCTGGAAGGGAGCTACAACCCCCTTAGCTCTTGTACTAGCTAATCTACTAGTACGTAGGTGTTGACCTACTTCTTTTCCTCCAAGGACCACTTCTCATAAATTTTCAAACTAGATCCATAAACATCAAATAATCATCAAGTACATGTGAATCAACCAATCTCCTTTTTCAATCAACCAATGAATCAACCAATAAGTTCTCAGAATGCAGTAACCAGAACAAAAATACCAGTAATCTAAACCCAGAACTCTTCAACAATAGATAAAAGGCAGCCAACAAATATTTCAAGAAAAGTCGTCAACTTCACCAATAGAAACCTGGGAATATCCGCAGCTCTTCTATGTCTAAACTGCGCAGATCCACACCTGGTCCTTCTTCTGCTCTGCATACCTCCGCACCTACTCCTTCTGCTGCACTGCATACCTCTGCGTAGATCCGCACCTACACTGTCTGCCTGATAGCGTACCTCCGCACCTGGTCCTTCTGTTCCTCTACGTACCTCCGCACTGGCGCCTTCTGCTTTGCTACGGACCCCCGCACCTGTGCCTTCTACTGTGCTGCGGACCCCCGCACCTGCGCCTTCTGCTACGCTGCGGACCCCCCCACCTATTCTGTGGATTGCCTGCGGACCTCTGAATAGAGCCAAATTAACAGTCCTCCAATGTGCCACAGACAATTAGATCCACAGATCTGATCATGCGCCTGAGAGATCACGACCTATCAATAGATTCACCTTAAATTTCACCTTGATTTAGATCTAGCTTTTCAAACCAATCACCCAAAATTTTAGATCTTAAGATATTCAAATTTTTCAAGTGACTAGCCAAGTGATCTCCTTTCCTTTTTATAGGCAAGCCCTTATTCAAACCATGGGACAAAACCATCGAAAACCAATACAAGGGATCCAAACCGGGGTTCAATAATTTAGATCCTATACCACGGACCAAAACCATAGGATCATGAACGTCGAGCTAAATACCATGGGCCAAACATAAGAATTCCCACGTGTGCGCACTTCTCTGCATTGGAGTGAGTGAACTGGGGTCCGCACCTTCTGTTCGGATAACCTGCGAACATGACCACACTTTGCGAACGTCGTGCCTGCGGGCCCGCACCTTTTGAACGGTGTACCTGCGAACCTCTTATTTTCCATCATTTTGAGAGCCTGAACAGAGATTTGCCATTTGAGTGAGTTTCCATCAAGTACAACACCTGTGCCATAGTGCCAAACCTGAATCATAATGCCAACACATCCATCTATTCACTTAATCCCTGCAATAAGATCTCCACCGCTCATCTTCCATTAATCTTGCTCATCCATCTATTTCCTTAATCTCCCTTGATAAGATGTCTACCATTCATCTTCCATTAATCAACTTCGTCCCTCTATTCACTTAATCCCCTGCGATAAGATCTCCGCCATTCATCTCTCATTAGTCTTGTTCGTCCATCTATTCACGTAATCTCCCACAATAAGATCTTCGTCACTCATCTTCCATTTTTATTGTTCGCTGATCGATCCAACGGTTCCCATGCATTGCTACTTCATTACATCTCCCTTTCACTAATTCCAATCTTCGCTTGCTCTTCTGCTTAACTCCTTGCATGCTTGATTTTACCAAAAAAACAAAAATGTGAAAAAAGATTTAGGTTAGTTTCCTTGCTTACACATTAGCATGGTTTGATGCTCTTTACTTCTGTAACTTAGATAACAGCATTAGGTTAGTGTTGATTCAGCAATTCTTCTTAGCATATTTGTTTAAATGGTTAATTAGGATATGGTGTGATTTAGCATTACTTGTTTTTTTCTTCATTACTACAGTAGAATAGCTCTCTTCAAATAGATTTTCTCTTCTTCCATCAAATAATTAAGCTTCTTCTGACTCTATAGAAGTTTGGCTTGGAACCCCCTGGGTATCTCACCGAGTGAACAGTGACAATAGGTAGGTCCTTCACTTTTACTTTTTGATATAGCACTGTTTCCTCCAAGTTTGTACAAACCCCGAGTTTATAAGTAAATTTGGTAGCCCAGGAGTTGCAGCATCCTTACTGCAATATTGGCGCTTATCACATTGCACAATTCTAGTTAGCATACCCTCCTCCTTGTTTCTTGTCCTCACTCACTACAATAGTTAAGCCTTTGTATCCTAGTGTGGAACATTGCGCACTTTGAGTGGAAAATTATTCCTTCCCTTGTGCCTTAGGATTGTGACTTATGCCTTCCTTGTGGCCCTAGAATTCCTCCCTATCGCATGACACAATTTTAGTGGAAAATCATGCTCCGTTACCTCTTGCAGGTGCAACCTATGCCAACTTGTCTCCTCCTCCTCCTCGAGAGCTATGCATGGCACAGTCTCAGTGAGTCTCCTCTCTCTCCTGAAAGTGCGCTCTATGCCCATAAGTCATCTCTCTCCTTTGTTCACTATTGAGCCACAGTCAAAAAAATTGCATGAAAGATGACATAATAGGAGATTTTTAAGCTAATATTTTCTTTCCAGGAGTGATCTATACTTGTAGGTGTTCAGTAAAGGATGGAAAATATATCTAAGGATATTTGTTAGGAAAGGATTCTCACAAAAGCATCTTGAAGAAAAAAGGCACATAGGAACCTTGTAACGATATTTGAAGGAATGATGGATCCGAACGATCAAAGTGACTCATGAAGACTCTATAACATTTCAAGAACCTTTGGAGGGTAGAAGGAAACAAAAATGCAAGATCTATTACAAGTCTTGAAGATATAGTGGAAATTTCGTCACTTCTCAAACAAATCCATGTTACAAGTCACTATGAGTGTAAGTCATCGATGTCTATAACTTATCATGTTGTCATCAAATGATGATGTTATTTTGGAAAATATTGTAAATATAAATATGTGGAAGTCGAAGATTCATATATGGACAAAAATGTAAACAGGAAATGTTGGGCATGGAATCCCCCCACAACATGTTTTCAGGCTCAAAGCCCAAGTTTTGGTCAAATATGTTGTAAGACTTCGCGAATTGTAGGTGTGGAGTGTGAAATGTATATTGAGTCATAGGGTTGTCCGACCTAAGTGTTGTAATGTAATGTAATGTCATGTCGGCCTACCCATGGTCCGTGGACCATGGGATTGTATAAATAGAGCGAGGCTCTAAGTTGTAAAGATCAAAAAAAGGATAAGAAGAGAGGGATTAATGTAATGATCTAGTAGCAGATAGAGAAGAAGTATAAGTGTATTAGGTCGTAGTAGTAGGAAGAGGTTCTGCAGCTAAGTGCGCAGAGGCCTAGAAGAGTCTGCAGTTGAGTGCACGGACCCCTGCAGCTGAGTGTGTAGGGAAAAGTTGAGTCTGTAACCCAAGAAGAAGAGTAATAAAGAGAAGTATGATTCTAAATATTGTGTATTTGGTTTTGTATGATTTTCTATGCATTTATATTGTATTGTTTATCGCGTGCATTTATATGAATATTGAACACTGTTAAGTATAATTGGGCTCATACAAAAAATTTAAGTAATCAGATAATATCGGGTTAAGAACTTGGGTAATAACATAGATCACACCTCAAACATAGTGGCACGAAAGCAACATTGCAGGCTATAAGGCACTGATAGGTGTGTGTAGCGATGTGCACGCAGGGTCAAACTGCGGAGCACCGAAAAACCATCAGACATCTTTAGGGTGCGGAAACATGGTTCTATCACCTGCCCATACTACTTCGGGTGAGACCTTAGTCCGCACTTCGCAGACTATTGCCGAAAGGGCTAGTAGTACTGAGATTTGTTTGGCTAAATCACCTTTGAACTTGGGTCAGGCCAATACAAGACAACAAATGGTTTCGTTGCCAGGACTGGGGTTTGCATAAGGGATGTCTGATGTCGTGCCATTGGAATCCAATAAAGAAAGAAATTGAAGGGTGGTTGGACAAGAAGATTCACGAGTTCATAGCACAGGAAAACATAAATCCACAAGTATCTAAGGAACAATGGTTGGAGCACTACTTGTATATGGAAATCCAAAAAATTTTCTTTGCATCACTTCCTTCTGAGCTGTATGAGTGGATCGTGAAGCTAGCAGACATTCAGGGAAGGTGTACGCTTAACAAACCAATCGTGTGGACTCTAGAATTAGTGCACAGACTAGAAGCGTCAGGAGATAATATCACACGAGCTGTGGACCATTGGCTGGATCAAATTATAGGAGTATTTATCACTGAGTTCATAGTAGATACAACCATCAGCTACATTGAGGTGGAGCCAAACAAATCCTGGTACTACTGGCCCTTTCGACAATACTTCGCGGAGTGCGAACTGAGGTCTCTCCCGACGTAGTATGGGAGGGTGCTAGAACCAGATTTCCACACCCTAGAGATGTCTGATGGTTTTTCGGTGGTCTGCGGTTTGACCCTGCGCGCATGTTGCTACGTGCACCTACCAGTACCTCGTAGCCTGCAATGCTGCCTTCGCGCAACTCTGTTCGAGGTGCGATCTGTGCTATTACCAAATTTCTTAACCCGATATTATCTGATTACTTATCTTTTCTGTATGAGCCCAATTATACTTAATAGTGTTCAATATTCATATAAGTGCGTGCGATAAACAACACAGTATAAATGCATAGAAAATCATACAAAACCAGATACACAGTATTTAGAATCAAACTTCTCTTTATTACTCTTCTTCTTGGGCTAAAGACTCAACTTTGCCCTGCACATTCAGCTGCAGGGGTTCGCACACTCAATTGTGGACTCTACTAGGCCTTTGCACACTTAGCTGCAGAGCCTCTTCCTACTACTCAACCCAATAAACTTAGACTTATTCTCTATCTGCTACTAGATCATTACATTACTTCCTCTCTTCTTATCCTTTTTTGTTATCTTTACAACTTAGAGCCTCGATCTATTTATACAATCCCATGGTTTTCAGACCATGGGTAGGCCAACATGACATTACATTACATTACAACACTTCTGGCAGACAACCCTATGACTCAATATACATTTCGCGCTCCGCGCCCACAATTCATGGAGTCTTACAACATATTTGACCAAAAGTTAGGCTTTGAGCCCCAAAACATGTTATGGGGGGATTCCATGCCCAACAGCCCCCAACACAAACATCGTGACTCACCCTCAAGTCACTCTGTTTGCACGGCAATCTTGGTGCAGAGTCCCTCCAACTGGTCCCGAACTGCTTGAATGTCGGTAGCGCACCGCAATGCACTAAGCTACTGCCTATTGTACCTGCTGCATTCTTGCTTCTGAATCATCTGTGTTAGAATTGTGTCCTTACCTTGGTACTGGCATTTGTTGTGTGTGTTTATAGTCCCGCGCCCTTGTTCGACTCCTTGGGTCACAAAGACTATGCTTCAGCCAGTTAGTCAGATATCCAGCCCACCCATGTAAGGCTTCAAGTGACTGTCATTTACTTTGCCTAGGAAGGGTTCTCCATTTAGTTTGACTAGCTAGACTGCACCTCCGTCTGTGACCTCCTTAACCACGTATGGTCCCAGCCAGTGCATTCTGAATTTTCCTAGAAAATTTTCAAACTTACTGTCATACAGTAGCACTAAGTCATTTACCTTGAAGGTGCGCAACTTGATATGGCGGTCGTGCCAGGCCTTTTCATGCTACTTTTGTACCTGCTGATGAAATCCAACCAGAAACCATTCTTCCTTGAGTTCTTCTAATTGTGCGAGCCTTTCTTCCAGAGCTTCGCGGTTTGTCATGCCTGTGAGCACTACTATTCATAGATTAGGTACAATGTATTCCATCGGCATGACAGCTTACGTGCCATAGATTAATTGGAAAGGTGTCTGTCCTGTCAATTTCTTGCACGTTGTCCTATAAGCCCATAATACAGCAGGTACGCATAGATCCCAATCATTTCGCTGTGCGTTACATACTTTGGTTAGTGCAGTCTCCACTATTTTGTTGAATGCCTCTACTGTCCCATTAGCTTGTGGGTGGTACGATGTACTTTTCTGATGATATACCTGGGACTCTTCTGTGAGCGTGTTGATGGTTTCATCCAGGAAATGTGTTCCGCGATCACTCATTAAGATTTTCGGACAGCCAAATCGTGTCAACACATTTTCTAACAAAAACCTCGGAGCCATAGTAGTCGTGCAGTGTTTGACTGGTTGTGCTTCCACCCATCGTGTCAGGTACTCCGTCATGGTGATGATGTAGCACGCGCCCAGCTTTCCCTAAGGTTTGATCAGTCCCACAAAGTCAATTTCCCATTTTTCAAATGGCTGCAATGTCATTTGTGGATTTAATGGCATCTTGTCCCTTTGTGATGGTTTTCCAGTCCTTTGACATATATCACAGGCCTTATAGTGTGCTTTCGAATCTTGGTGCAGGGTTGGTCACCATAACCCTACGCCAAGAATCTTCTGTGCGATCGCGCATCCTGCATAGTGTCCTCCTACAACACCCCCATGTGCTTCGATGACGATATAACCTCATTCAAATTCAGGTACGTATCTTCGCAATATCTCATCATTGCCCATTTTGTAGAGGTGCCCCGCGATGACAGAAAAGTCCACCGCGTGCACCACCAATTCCTTCTTCTGTTGGACTGAGTATTCCTTTGGTGCAGTCCTTGTTGTTAGAAAATTGATTATATCTTCAAAGTGTCTGTCCGCGATGCACACTGCAAAGAGTTGTGCATTAGGTAGTCCCTCCTCCAGATTCGTTGGTTCCTCGCCCGTCTCAATTCGTGATAAGTGATTTGGTCCTGCGTTTAGGCATTTTGGCTTGACTATGACCTAAAAATCATATTATTGAAATAGTAAGAGCCATATGCATATGCACCACCCCAACACAGGCTTATTCACCAGGTAATTCAACGCAAAATGGTGAGTATACATCTTGAAGTGTCCTCCGAGTAAATAGTGTTGGTATTTTTGGAGCGCGTACACCATTGCAACCCCTCGCACTCGGTAGTGTAATAGTTATTTTCTTCTTTGGAAAATCTCCAACTTGCAAATGAAATTAGGTGATCCACCCTCCCCACCCTCCTATGTGAGTATGGTTCCCAACGCAATACACGATGCATCAACATATACATGAAATTCCACATCCCATTTTGGGAAGACCAGGATTGGAGCGGAGGTCAGTTTCCCCTTTAGGACATCCAAACTCTTCATGCAATGATCATTCCAACAATATGTAACATCCTTTTTCAATAGCTTTTCCATTGGTGCTATTATTTGGGCATTAATTTTGATGAAATTCCTATAGTATCCAATGTGTCCCAAAGTAGTGCACAGTTTTTTAACACTGCCACCCATCTCACCCTCCTCACCTCCATCTCCACCCACCCCACCTCCATCGCCACCACAGTTCAGTATGGTGAGTGCGATCAAACTACTGGTATTCAAAGGAGTAGGGAATGAAAATCCAGACCAATTTTGGTTCGTGGTAAGAGCAGTATGGGAAGAACAAGGCGTCGTGGATGATAATATCAAGAAGGCTACACTGGTGACCGCATTGCAGGATTGCACATTAACATGGCACATCAAGCATTCTAATGACCATCCAAACACAGGAATCATATAAATCCAGATGACATTGAATGAGGAATTTAGCAAGCCAAAGTCAGAAACACAATCAATCATCGAGTTTAAGGACATCACGATTCTCCTAGGCGAGACCCACAGGGATCTAGACCAAAGACTAAAGGGTATGATTCGCGAAGCCCACATGACGTTGACAGATGGACAACACTGCACATGGTTTGTAGCATCACTAACACCACACTTAAGGACGGCGTTGTCGCAGCAAAAAATTTCCACCCAGGCCGAAGCTTTGGAGATGGAAATGAGATTTCATGAGACCCCTATACAAGACCCTAGTCTAGGAGTCCAACAAATCCACGTGCAACTACAAAATCTATGTCTGGAGATGCAGAGTTTGAGATAGGATAGGAAACCTTGGCCAGACGCGTGCGAGGAGGTATGGTGCATAAAATGCAAAGGTCAGGGGCATGACAAGGACCACTATCCAGTGTTCGCAAATTACTTGGTAGGAGGAGGGCTGATGTCGTTAAGACATAAGGCACAGGCAGGACCAAGCACGACACCTACATTATGATGCATGATCTATCAGATAGGAGGAAAACACACTTATAGATAATTGTTATCTATTGTAGAAGTATACGCAAACGTCCCAACAATTATTTTGTAATTTTTGCAAATCGGTTGGCCATGATGAATGCACCTGTAAAAGCTACGAACTAATGATGGATCAAATTCCTACCTATAGGGTGCAGACCAAAATGTGAGCCGTCGACCCAAATGTAGGAATGGTGTACACTAGATTTCAGGGGCACAGTCGAGGTTGAGGTGGAAAGGGACCAGGAGGGGGTCGCGGACAACTAATTTGTTACAATTGCGGATGGCCAGGGCACTATGTCCATGATTGTAAGAACCCGAAAAGGCATCATGTTTGTACTATACTTAGTTTGATCATGAGGCAGAAGACTACCCTACATTGATAGAAAGACTATGCGAGAAAGGGTTACTTCAGCCCCCTTCGACTCAAAATTTGCAGATGATGAGGTTTGAGCCACGCGAAGAAGACCCGAATGTAAACATGATGCTCATGAGTGGTATGAGCACTGGAGATGATAAAGGTAAGCAGTCAGAAGAAAGTACGTGGGTTCGTAAGGCTCCTACAAAGGAACCCGAATTTGATTTAGAATGCATGAAGGAGACATTCATGGAAGTTAAGAAGAGCTTCACGAAGGCATCCACTTCAGGTAGTAAGGATCAAGTAGAACCCAGGATGGATCCCTCAATTCTCACTACCTTTCTGGAGAAATGCATCAAACTACTATGTGATAGTAAGGCAGCAAAAGGACTACAGGAACTTATCACTAGGTGCGTGGGGTCAGGAGAATTGCGCGTGTTTCGAAAACTTGGGAAGCATGCATTGCGCACAAGAAGGGAAATGAGTTTGACTGCGCAAATCGGTGAGTATGAAATGGATCAGGTAATCTTGGATCTTAGATCGAATGCGAATGTATGCCAAAACAAACATGGGAATGCATGGGCAGACCCGCGCTATAGTGGTCTCCTATTAAGTTACGAATGGCGAACCAACAGAAGATCTTTCCCATGGGAAGATTGCAAGGGGCAATAGTAGATATTGAAGGTGCAAGCGTGCAAGCGGATTTTGAAGTGATAGAGATTGTCAATGACGGTAATCCCTATCCCACACTACCAGGAATAGACTAGGCAACCGATATGAATGGAGTCATAAATCTGAAGAAGCGCAAAATGATATTTGAAAAAAAATCACTACGCGTGGTAATACCGCTAGATATAACCGAAGGAGCGCGATACAATGAACCGGTGTGTAGTGATGATAGTGATGATAATCTCAATTGTATTTACAGGATAACCCCGTGAGAAGAGGATCGGGTGAATCCGAATATAGATGGAAGCATTTCATGGGAGTGCGAAAGCTCCTACACTTCGGATTCAGATGAAAAGATAGAGCGATGGCAGAATCCGTTGCATGAAGTAACAACGCTTAATTGCAACATGATGGTTAGATCATTGTGCTACATGACAACAGAGCCAAGGGATCTACCTACATATGATGGGTTGACAGCGGTGGATGAATTCCTGAACAAATTTGAAAGCGTAGTACCAGGATAGCAGTAGTTCGATGCTCTAAAGTGGGCACTGTGTGCAATGCCCGCACGATGGTGTGGTACACATCAAGGAAGTTTTGAGAACTAGCGCGGATGCAGAAGGATGATGCGCCTACCCTTTGGAAAACCCTAGCTCAAGATGAGAGCCAGTCACCAGGGGCGAAACAACTTGCACACCGACATTTCCCGATGGGTACAGATATATGCCGTATAGCCTGCACAAGCGCACACCACTCCCAGAGTAGATAATTGGAACACAATGCAGTAGCAAGAAAGGTGACACGTGCTACCAATTATCCATGGAGAAGAATTCGATAGGGTGTGTGAAGTACTGAACAGGGTTCACTAGGTGAGATGCACTAATTCGGATTTGCACATACCAGCGGTTCGATGGGCCTATAGGACCATGTGCAAAACACTGACCACGGAAACAATTCCAAAGGTGCGGACCAGAGTAGGGACCATAATTTTTGAAGAGAATGTAAAGAAGAATCCACACGTAATAATGCCCGCAGATGTGACAGTGCATGAAGCCCAAGATGAAGAAATCACACAGTTATGCGAGGTCGAACACATAAGGCTTTAGGAAGCCATTTGGCGAGGGAACATTAGACTTTGTGAACTCAAAAAAGACTAGGTATGACTGAGGAAGAAAAGAATTTTGATGGACGTAGAGGTCAAGACGCTCGAAAATGAGATCAAGCAAGCATTTTACGATGATAAACCAAGGATGGAAAGGCAAGGTGCGGATGATCATACCACTGAATTAGAAGACTATCACCGAGAATTTATGACTCTGCTACCATGGCTACGACCACATCTCACCAACATAGAACGCGAGGCACCGGCTGCCACAAGGGAAATTGAGGATTTTCTACAGATTATACTGGAAGGCAAGCTAAAGCCTCGCACAAGTGGTGCGACCATATGACTAGCCATAGGAAGCACAGTCTCAGTGCTTCAGGTAGTTGAAAGAGGGCGCGGGACTATAAAAGAGTCTGTTTGGGAGGTGCACGTAGAATCAGCATGTCACAAGGTTCACGCCTGTGCATGGGGGGCTACTTTGCCATGTGGGTAGGTTTGGAAGTGACCGTTGGTGTCACTGTTCATGATAGGATGTCTGGTATGAGGCCAAATGGAGTAGGTGACAGACATTTAAGACAACAGTTATGGGCAAGATTTTGAAAAATCTGTCGCCAAGAAAGCATCGATGGCCCGAAATTGGGGGAATGGTCAAATTTGAATTCAAAAGGTGCTATAAAACTCTAGGGGTTAGCCACAAGACAACACTTGTTCACTTGAGACTTGAGCGGTTGAATAAAGCACAGAGTGTTGAGCGCCAAGCGATATTCAAGCCCTTAGGTTTGTGAAAGATCCCAGACAAGATGATGGATACCAGGGTAGGGTTGGTCTTTGAAGAAGGAACCGCCGGCAAGGCCACGCTGACCCACATGGTACACGATGTTCCCAAAGATACTGGGGTCACGCCAGAAATTCTTAAGTCCCCTCGGATGCCAAGACTGAAAAAATTAAGCAGACAATGGGACCATTCTGCATGTACCCAAGGAATCCACGGTTCGGTAAGCTATCAATGGAGGAAAAGGGCAAGGTAGTCACCACTGAGTCATATGAAGAAGAGGAGGACTTACAAGCTCTGATTGTCGAGGTTGAAGAGGAAGAAGACATGGAGGTGGACATCCAACCAATGCGCTTTGTAGCAAAATTACCCAAGTATGTCCCTCTAAGAAAGGGGAAATCTAAGGTACCAAAGGATCTGGATGCAATGAAGAGTGCGATCCAGACCCCACTCCTCCTCGATGGAATTACCTTTGAGGGTCCATTCCTAGGACATGTGCCTACCCTAAAATTTGAATACTGGGACCTCGCAGACAATGAGAAGTTCCCACACTTATAAATGGAGAGCCTAATGAAGCAGACTACGGAGGGGCTGGTGATCACATTACAACCGTGAAAATGGTTGCGCGGTGTGGAGAAGGCCGAGTTGCTTCATCTACTATGGATTACACATTTCACCGTGCACCCATCGCCATTTTCGTCATCAAGCAGCTACTTTTCCTGGTGCATGATGGGTACTTATGGTTGGAGAAGCCTATTCCCATCATGGCAAATCTCATCCATAGGATTTCTCAACTTCCCTATAAGGGAAAGGACCCCATGATGATAGCAGGAAAAAGCAGCAATTTGGTTCTCACAAAAGCTATGAAGAAAAAATATAAGCTCGAGAATGAAAAGAGGGGTTACGCCATCAGCAGTATCAAGGATAAAGGGGTGCGCATAGCCACCCAACTCCTGGCTGGGAAGGTAATGAGAAAATGCCACAGTGATGAAGTACCAGTGCCGGTAGTTGTGTTGGCTGAACAATGTGCAAAGGTGGTCCAATTCAACTAGGCTGAGTTCCTCTGCGAGGAATTCTTGATCAAATGAAAGGAAGCCCAGGAGCAAGGCAAGACCTTCCACTATGCATAGTTGCTCTTGTCCATTTTGCTGGTAGCAAGAGAATTGCCGGAGGACAGTCAGTTCCTAAGCATTGAGCATGACGTACTAGAGGCCATGAAGTATGTGTCACTCTGGGCTACCAAGGATGTAAAGAGGATTCGTGATACAAAGATCTTCTGTGTGCTCATGGAGGTGAGCATCCAGATGTGGATTCATAGGAGGTTGTGCCTATCCCCCACAGTTCATAATAGTCTGTGGAGCTTTGTAGACTTCAAGGTGGACATGCACAATATTTACATCAAGGCGTGAAAATATCCGATGTAGCAATGGAAAAAGCTCCCATTCATAGCCACTGACGACGTGATCTTTACAGTGTTAGAATCATGGCCTCCTGAGTGGCGCACCTCGGATTTGGAGGAATTGGATAAGACAACAGTGAAGAAAATGAAGGATGATGCCAAGCAGTGCGTCACCCATCTGGCCAAGAAAAGGCACAACAAAAAGTGGCAGCCAAGGTTAGGGTAGCTTGCAAAGTGGCACAGGTAGCCATGGAGCAGAAGAAGGCAGTCGAAGTAGCAGCAACGTAGACAGTAGAGGTCGAAGCAATGCAGGTAGAGGAGGGCCAAGCAGTGTCTACAAAATAGGAGGTAGAGGACATGAACTTTACAAAAGAGAGCATGAACCCAGGAACCACCTCGACCCAACTCAAATGGCCATGCATCACAGAAAGGTCAGGTCCCAGAAAAAAGGTCAAGGCCTCGAAGCTGGCCATCGACCCAATCACCTTAATTGAAGGTGACCTGCATGACATCAGCAAGATGGTTCACGATGTCACTAGTGAAGCACTCCAAGAATTCATGACAGAGCAGTAAAATGTGTCGAGGGCCCTTAGGATGCAGCTGCATGAGTTAAAGGTGTGTCCCCCTCAAGAAGTTATCCTATCTACCCACGTAGCAGTAGGCACTTCAACAGCAGAACAAATGTTGCGTGCGAGAATGGCCAACACAGTAATGTCTCCAGAAGGAGCATTGGTATTAGCAGATGAGATGGACCGAATGATGGTTAACATGATGAAAGTCCTTGGCCTTAATCTAGCTGCCCTTCCCCGAGAAACGCTCTATTAGCTATAGGATGGAATAACAGCAGAGCTCCACACCAAGGAGAGTCGCGCGATCCAGTTTTTGAGCGAGCAGAAGATTAATATAGAAAAGATTAGCTTACAACGCGATGAGCTGGTGTCACAGAACAAACAATTGGTGCAGAAGGTAGATGACGCTTATCGACACGTCCTAGAGATAGCTATCATAGCAGATCTACAGGTAGAAGTGCAGATTCACAGTCTAGCAAGTGGAGTCTATGATGCTAGAGAAGAGACAACAAAGGTGCAACTGGAGCTAAATCTCTAGATTGTCAAACTGCAGTTGAAGACGCAGCCTTCCACTCCACTAGAGATCAGAGGGAAGTGTGCCAGCACTATTGCAGTAGTGATGGAAGAGATTGGAGGTGTATTGCACGACTGCACCACCATGTTGGAACAGGCGCTTAAGGTCCTCACGATGTTACAAGAGGACCCCAACATTCAGCCGCTGGAGATAGAGGCACGTGAGCTCTAGCAACAATATGAAAACATCAGAGGGACTACACAAATAGTAATCCTTACTCAGTGGCTTGCAAAGATGCAGCAAGCCAAGGCATTGAAACAACAGTTGGACACGGTGTGCCATAAGGAAGTCGTTCTCAAAGCGCGTGTCCAGCCATGGATTGACAAAGACTTCACAATCACAACAGATATCGAAGGAAAGCTCCCACATATTTAGGGGATGCAGGTATAGATGCAACACAACATGCTAGAAACAAATGATTTAGAAGACAGAATGCAGCAGGTGCAATAGGCAGCAGCCCAGTGTGTTGCCGACATTCAACCCGTTCAAGACCAGTTGGAGGGACTCTACGCCAAGATCGTCGCGTCGACAGAGTGACTTGAGGGCAAGTCACGATGTTTGTGTTGGGGGTTTGTTGGGCATGGAATCCCCCCACAACATTTTTTGGGGCTGAAAGCCCAAGTTTTGGTCAAATATGTTGTAAGACTCTGTGAATTGTGGACGCGGAGAGCAAAATGTATATTGAGTCATAGGGTTGTCCACCCTAAGTGCTGTAATGTAATGTAATGTCATTTTGGCCTACCCATGGTTCACGGACCATGGGATTGTAAATAGAGCGAGGCTCTAAGTTGTAAAGATAGAAAAAAGGATAAGAAGAGAGGGATTAATGTAATGATCTAGTAGCGGATAGAGAAAAATTCTAAGTGTATTGTGTCATAGTAGTAGGAAGAGGCTCTGTAGTTGAGTGGGCAGAGGCCTAGTAGAGTCCGTCGCTGAGTGCGTGGACCACTACAACTGAGTGTGTAGGGTGAAGTTGAGTCTGTAACCCAAGAAGAAGAGTAGTAAAGAGAAGTTTGATTCTAAATACTATGTATCTGGTTTTGTATGATTTTCTATGCATTTACACTGTGTTGTTTATCGTGCACACTTATATGAATATTGAACACTGTTAAGTATAATTGGGCTCATACATAAAATTTTAGTAATTGGATAATATTGGGTTAACAACTTGGGTAATAACACATATCACACCTCGAACAGAGCTGTGTGAAGGCACCATTGTAGGTTGCGAGGTACCGATACATGCGCATAGCAACGTGCACGTAGGGTCAAACCGTGGACCACTGACAAACCATCAGACATCTCTAGGGTGCGGAAACCTAGTTCTAGCACCCACCCATAGTACTGCGGGTGAGACCTTAGTCCACGCTCTATGGACTATTGCCGAAAGGGCTAGTAGTACTAGGATTTGTTTGGCTAAATCACCTCCGAACCTAGGTCAGGCCCATACAAGCCAACAGGAAAAGTCCAAAACTCTCATGGAAGCCAAAAGGTCACATTAGAAGTCTAAGAGTCACGAGGAATATGAAAGGTCATTCCTCTTATTATAAAATAACCCTCATTACTCAAACAAAGGAATTTTCACCTTGGCTTCTCCACCTAGGCATTAGAGAGAAAGATTGTTCTTTTGGAGAGTAAGTAGTGGATTAATGCTCCACTATTGGAGCTAGTGGCATCTCATTGTATCAATGTATCTTGGAACTTTTGCTTGATATTTGAAGCTCATTGATCCAACACACTTTCATGCATATATTATGAATGTAATAAGATTATTCTTAATATTATTGTGGTATGTGTTTTGTTCATATGTACTAAGGGAATTTAACTACTTCATTGACTCTTGTGCTCATCTTGTTGAATGTGTGTTGTAATTATTTTAATGATTTTTATGTTCATGTGAACTACTATTGGGAAAAAATAACAAGTTGGGGGGGGGGGGGGGGGGGGATCAGTATTTTAAAACTCACTTTAGCTTTATTTTTTCTTATTCTGATTTCAATATGCTATTGATATTTACGTCACATGTGTATGTATGTGACTGTCATGAATACAAACACTGTATAACCAGTTAACTACTTTTCTTATATTTCATCATACGTTCATCTTCTAACCAGTGTGCCAATACTTCAATATCCATCCATTAAATAGTAATCATGAGCAATAATAAGCATATAGATCATCAACACATAAGAAACATATCAAAACACATGAACACTAGGATTTTAGGAGGAAACACAATGTGGGAGAAAACCATCATTGTCATCATCTCTGTCTTCTTTTTATTATAAAGAAAAACTTTTTACAATCTTGTATTAGCACGGACTGATACCAGTACGCAGGAACCCACCTGCAGAATGCTACAACCTTATCTCATTCTCTAGCATCCACTAGAAGGGAGCTCTAATCCCATGATCTCATTTACTGGCTCCTACGGGAAGGGAGCTCCTACCCCCTACAAAAATTCTCCAGCTACTACTGGAAGGAAGCTTCGACTTCCTAACTAAAGGCTCCAACCTGCATCACCTTTTTTGACCACGTTTCATAAAGTTTCATATTGGATCCACCTAAATCAAAAAATCAAACTTGTAGACCACCTTTCATCATTATTTTTATACTAGACCCACTTTCATCATTAAGGCCAATACCATGTAACAATTTTGAAGCCAAAAATTGAACTAACTTATCCAATCATTGAACCAATTGAAACACCATACCATCAGCAAACCAATCATTGAATCTCAAACATCTATTACAACCAAATCAAACTAATTCATATCAGATTATATTCATGCACAATCACTTAAACCAATCATAATCAGATCATACCAATATACAAAGTCATACATTGTTCATCAAAGAAACACAGTGTTGTCACTACAAACCATGATCAACCATACATCAAAATGTATACACTGCTATTCTGAATCATACACGTGTATGTACATGCTCCCCCTAAGGAAGATCTGCATACATATATGGAATCACTGACTTCTACATTTGAATAATTATAATACTGAAACATCCACTAAACCAAATACTGTAACAACTCATCCAATCAACATCGGCAAATAAATCACTGAATCTCAATCAACCAAAGCAACTAGATCAAACTAATTCATATTATATCATATCAATTCACAACCATTCATAAGTAAACCAGATCATATACTGTTCATCACAGAAACCAATTGTTATCACTGTAAACCCTAATTAAAAACATGTCAAAATGTATACTCTACTTCTATGAAGTAAACCGATGTATGTAAATGATCCCTCTGAAGAATACCTGCATGCATATCCCAGAATACTAACAACTGAATCTAGATCATTGTATTACTGAAACAACCACTCAACCAGATACTAAATCAATCACATATCATTGATCCAATTACATACCACAATACAGTAGCATCATCACTGATCAACATTCCATTCAATTACCAACTCAACCCAACCAGTACTGTCAAAAATAAATTATCATGATAGATAAATCATCAACAAATAGCAACAAACATAACAAAACTGATCAAATGTCATCAACAAGCCATACTATAAAACCCTAGCATGTGTATGTGCCTTCCACAAAACACATCCGTGTTTGTACATGCTTACCATTCACAACACCTTTGTACATATTTTCAGAGCCTAAAAACACTTCGCAAAATGCATATGTGCCTACCTAGAAGAATATTTGCATATGTACGTGACTAGCTTGAGTAAAACTAGTGTACAGATCTGAAATCACTGAATTATGCTTTCGCTGCAACCACAACACATACTTTGCAAACTTTATTGTCACACATTCATATCATAGTATCATTATCACCATAGATCTATCATGGTTAGGTATATTAAAACAAAGATCAAGCAAGCATATTCATTACTATTCTTTTAGATCTATCAGATTTGAGCCTCTTCCATGCTTCTTGGTGCAAACTTGTTTAAGCTCAAATTACACATTAATAAACCATAACGTGCACACTTAACACATTGATATCCATATCCTTATATAGCTTTAGCCTTAGCCAATACCTTAGGAATATCCTAGTAATTCCATTGGTATTCTTTGACGATATCAAATAACTGTTGTTGCACTTATTACTATGGACCTATACCATGGTAAATACCCCTTGTATTCATAATACCATGGTGCAGATTCTGTACGTGACTTCTCTTCACGATACCTGTGTATGTACACCATCTTACTTCATATGATCCATGTATACTTTCTCACACTTTATACTTTCCATCCATCTGTCTTTGAACTGATATTCCTTTGTTCTTATCACCTGTCGCATTTGCATAACCATCATGTTGAAATATCTATCAATTATGTTGCCATCAAGGACAACACATTAGTCATAATGCCAATAATCTCAGCCTTTGGACTTGATGGCAACCATATTGTTGTTTTCTTACCACCTGTAAATAGTTGCAAGCACAATTGTAAACACACCAAGATAAACACCAAGCTTCTCTCCCAATACTTCTCATGAAGCATTCTACTCCAAACACCAAGATTATCTCCCCCTTTGAAATCAAGGGAAAATGGCTTACCAATGTTGAATGAAGACTTCTCTTCCCTCTATAGTGAGGATCACTGTAGGGATGATCTGCTAAAGATGAAGATTATATACTGATCATGCTTCCCCTGAGCATATGCTGAAACCTTTGAAGATATACAGTAAAAACACATGACTTTATGACTCAATCAAATATGAAATTTCCTATCACCAATGAATCATGATTACCTCAATCACCCAACACAACAAGGTTACATATTTTACTCGTCATTACATTAAATTCCCAAAATAATGGGATTACATACATAAATGATTTGACCCCTGTCATCCATACATGACTGAATTTTGTAGTGATTTACAACATGGGTCTTTGCATGACATTTATATCAAGAGACTTATATGACCTTTATGACCAAATAAAAGAACCTCTCTCATGAGGTGTCAAGACCATGATAGTCATCAACAACCATCATATTCCATTTAGGAACTTACAACATGAACATTTGATCACAACAACATAAACATTGGCATGAACCTGCTCATTATTATTACGTAGGACAATATAGTCATCAATATGTGACCAAATGTGTAGTGTGTCTGAGTATCACCAAGCAATTGTAGCATCAATGTATCAATAAAAATCCTCTTGACTTCATGTAACATGCCTTTTACATATATGGGAAGAGTTATAATCAGTGATATCAACGCCATCATATTATCTTCATGCATCCATCAAAGACAAGGAGAACCTTCAACTTCAATAATGACCATAGCGTATACTTCATCAAGTGTATCAAGTAGAATTATCACACCATAAACAACTTCATCAAAATGAAACTTAAGTAATCATCTATAAGATATCTATCCATAATCCATCCATCATTGATAACCGATGACATAGTGACAACAAGTTGTATATATCTTCTGATTGATGAGAGATGCCAACAATAGTGAGTAAATCATGAACTCATCATCAACCAATAGTAGCATAACATTGTGTAATCAAGCTATGTTAGTAACTCATCTCCTTGATCTCATCTCATCAAAGATCAACATGCTCTCTTCACACATAGAAGAGTCACAATCCTCAAGAAACATATACATCATCATATTAAACCCATGTATCATTGATGACATCATGACAACAGTATATGTATATTCACCGATAACATTAGAAGAAACTAAAAATCAACAATGATATCATCATATACCCATCACACAACAAGAAGATCTCAAGAAACCATAATTCCAACAATACACTATTAGAAGCATAAAAATGCTCCCCCTGAACCTGTGTCATCTTATCATGATCAAATCTTAATATATCCAACTCATCAATCAACAAATCCATCGAAGAATCACAACAACAATAACACTTTGTAGTAACTCGTGAACCATCATAAACTAACATTATTTCTAAGTAACATCTGATCATCATCAACAAACTATAAATAATCACTATTATTGCCACTCTTAGAGACAACCTCTGGATTGATAGGAAACCATCTCCTAAGACATCTTAATTAGTGTTGTCAAATTTATCTTAAAGACTAATAGCACCATAGTTTTTACATGTAATTCAAATAAGGTTGAATCAAAACCATTCATAAAGATGCAATGTATGAACCAACGTACAAGCACGATACACATGAAATGATCCTCGATTAGTGGTGGCCAAATCAGATTGAGAGCTTGCAGAAAATTAGTTATTAAGATAGATGTAATGGTAGAAGAAATTAGAGGAGAAGTCCATCATATAGAACTTAAGCGTTAATAATTTTGTGTATCTAGATTTAGATAGAAATGAGAGTAAGGAAATGCTTATGGAATGCTAAGATACATGGAGCACTTTTTAAAGACTTTATTTCCACATCAATACAGGAATTATCAATCAATAACTTATTTGAAATGAATCTTATACAGATATTTTCCATCAATAACTTGATCGAAATGAATCTGCATCTAATGAGAAGTATGTCTAGTGGCTACATGACATGAAATATGAGAAGAATATTTAACATATATGAAAACAGAAAGGGAGATAAACATACTACAATCCAATAAATTGGAATCACCAAAAATCTTGTACTATTCTTATGAGAAACATACATACATCGAGATTCATAACATTATCTTCATGAAAATAGGAAAAGGCCCTTTCCAAGAGTTCTTTCCAAAAATTTCGAACCTTCTTTAAGTGTTTCTTCCCTCTTTTTATAAGGAGAGGGAGAGATTGAACAATAGTTATAAAATATCTTAGCTAAGCTCTAGTTGTCTGATCAACTAGGCATCTTGGCATGCAAAGGCTCAGTCATCCAAATCATTATAATAGATTTGATTCCTTACGTTAAAATACACAATATCACAAAAAATAACAAAATGGAATAATTGAATGATGAACAAGAAAAATGTCTTAGCCAAGCTCCAGTGGTCTAGTAGGCTAGCCGTCTCGGCATGCAAAGGCTCAGTCGCCCAAATAATTGCAACAAAATTGATTCCTTTCTTTAAAATACACAAAATAAAAAAAAAAATATCAAAACAAAAAAACCGAATGATGGCTGAGAAAAAGATTCATGCCATGCCTGTGATTGCCTTTGATCAGGCCACATCTTTCCTATGATGTTCTTCTTCAGATACTCGGCCATTGCACCTATCATTTTCGCCTTAACTACTTGAAGTCCTCACTTTCTAGCGATGGGAGCGATCACTTGTGATGGCCTTAGTGGTGTTCTATAACATAACTACCAACTCATCAATTGTTTTAACACTTCTACGTTACACTATTGGAGCCCAATATGTTGGAGCTAAAACTCATCAAAACGTCATTTGTAAAAGCCTTATGAAATTGTAAATTTATGATGGCACTAGCCTCCTTTTGTTTAGCCCCATTCTGCATTTCTCATCATAGGATTGAGGGTTGTGGCCTGCCACTTAGCCTTAATGTGCTAGGGCATTTTTCTCCTACTGGGGCCCATTTTTCTTTGTTAAGTAACATCCTTGGTTCTTTAAGTCTTAACGACCATGCACCAACCCAATATCGGAGTCCCCTTATCGAAAGTTTCCAATTGCAAACTGTTATAATGTGCTAACATTCTCAACCTCCAATATGTGATCTCTGATATGACATCATCACTCCACGTGGAACCTCGTGAGTGGTGACATGTGTCACCCATATTTGTCCCCTTAGGCCCCTCAAAATGCCAAAATTTCTTGCCACGTGTCCTGTCATACTGCCATGTCATGTTGATGTCAGTTTCTATTATTTCTTTATCAAAACCAATCATGTGTTTCCATGTCTCCCGCTAGAGGAGAGAGAAAAGGGCTCGTACACCTTTTGTTTTGCAATGAAATCCTTTGTTAATATTTATCAACGTTCCTCAACAATTTTTAACACTATCATCACATTATGCATATCACAACTTTTTAAAGGTTGTCACCTTAAGAAGTTCCGATCCTATGCTTCCCTGACCTTCCAATGTGTTGTTGCTCCGATATGCAAGACCTTCGATATGTGGTCGCTGATATACTAGACCTCCGACATCTCAAACTCTGATATCAAATTATCGATATTTATGGACCTTTGATATGCGATCGCTGCTATATTTGGACCTTCGATATGAGATCACCGATATTCTTTCCTTCCTAAGGCTTGAATCCTTGAAACTTCAGCAGACCATATTTTTTGATCCAGGATTCCATTTTCGGACTTCCACATATTGTTGGAAATATTGTCCCAGACACTTTCCAATGGAGAGGGTCTGATGTAGGCTTCGAGTCCTTATGCTTCTTGTAAAATGAATGCAAACTTCTCTTCTCTTTTGCATTCTTTTGAAATCATTTGGCACCATTCTAACAATTTTGTAGTAAGTGATAACATTGGCTCCAATTGGGGATGGTGCCTTGCTAGCAAGGTGCTGAGAACCTGTAGACTAGTAACCTTCTATCCATTGGGCACGAGGTCATTTTATTCAGGTATATAAAAACAAAAATAAAAACATAAAGAACTAAAAGTATTACTGATATCTTATAGTGGCTCACTGGTATGTAAAATTAGTGAGAAATGGACCTCTTAGTGTTGGAAGTAAAGATTGAGGAATTTCCCATTTACAGGTAGCTCAAGAATTTCACCCTCCAAGTTTTCCATCAATAAATTATTTTTTCCCTTTTCCTCAGATAGATTGAATGGTCTAAACCATAAGGGATCAAAATTTCCATGTTTCCCTTTGTCCTCTCTTCTTACATCCCACCTCAAAACTAGATCTCTTGGTTGAAGAGGTCTATCTTTAGCCTTCTTATTGAACAAATATTTCATTTTTTGTCGGTAGTTGATTAACATATGCCTTACCTACTCTCTATTCTCCTAGAGCTCCACTATTTGATTTATCCTTTGAGTCAGGAGTTTGGTTCTTCTTCCACATCTTGTAATATCTTAGCAATCAACATGGTGAGTTGTATAGGGAATATAGTTTCTTTCCCATAAACCAATTTTAAAGGAGATTCCCCCGTGGATCTTTTAGGAGTGACCCTATTATCCCATAGGGAAAATTTTAGTTGGGAGTCCCAATTTCTCTGGCTTTATGCAATTGTTTTCTTCATGATCCTTACTACTGTTTTGTTAGAAGACTCAACTAGTCCATTTCCCTATGGATAGTAGGTAGTAGAGTAGCCAACTTTAATGTTGAATTTATGACAAAAACTAAAAAAAATTGTAGAATTAAAAGCCTGAGCATTGTCAATCACAATTCTCATAGGACACCCAAACCTGGCCAGGGTATTTTCCTCCAAATATTTTATGAACACAGTGTCAATTGCATTTCAAGCTAGGATTGCTTCCACCAATTTTTTGAAATAGTCCGTGACTGAGTATCCACTTGTGTTGGCTACTAGAAGGGGGTGTATCTCTTCGATAAAGTCCAGTCGCCATTTCCTAAAAGGATCTTCTATACAAACAGGGGTTAATGGGAGTGGGGTTGATTAATGCTTCTTGGCAACATTTGACACTACTGCCAGGCCCAAACATAAGATTGAACTTCTCCAAATAGTTTAGGCCAATAGAATCTTGCTTTCAATATCCTATGCATGGTGGTCTTCCAGTTATAGTGGCCTCCAAAAACACCACTATGGAAATCATCAATTACCCTATGAGTTTTTGCTTCTACTAAAAACAAAAGTAGAATTCCAACTAGGTCTTTTCAGTGCAGTTTCCCATTAGATATAATAAAATTTTGGGCTTGTATTCATAATTCTATATACTTGGATTTATCCATCTTCAATGGGCACCTAAAGAATAGCAGATAATGGATGACATATTTATACCAGGCATATTTTTCATATTTGATATGAATTTTTTGGATTGAGGTCTTGATCATCAGTTTTTGTGTCCCTTGTCCTTCTTCTTCTATTAACAAGTTACTCCCCAAGGCCTCGAAATTAGACTCTGATAAGATTTTGGCCAATCCCTGTCCTTTGATGAGTTTAGTGGGCTTGATATCCATGTCGTACTCTTGGATTTTGGCAATCCACTTACCTCTTTTTCCATCACTATAACCTTGCACTAGGATGTCTTTAACAAATAATGTTGGAACATAAGCTACAATGTTGGAGTGTAAAACATAAACTTTTAAGGCCTTCAAATCTTTGACTAGGGCATAAGCCTATTTTCCAAGATGTTATATTTCAATTCAGCCTCCCACAACACCTGGCTGAAGAAGGCTATAGGTTGCTCGTGACCTTCATTATTCTTCTGCAATAACACAATGACTATAGTATGAGGGGAGGCCAAATAAAATATGTACAATGGTATTGAATAATCTAGATTGGTTAACGTAGGAGCCTCTACAAAATATCTCTTGATCCTAGATAAGGATTCTCGGGAATCTAGGTTCCGCTTCACGTTTTTCTCATTCTTCAACATCTTTGTGATACCTTTCACTATCTCTGCACAATTGGGTATAAATCTCCTCAAGAACTTAATCCTTCCCAAGAACACTTGGACCTCCTTTTTATTTGTAGGTAAGAAAATGTGGCTAATAGATTCCACATGCTTGGGATCAATCTTCACCCCTTCTTATGCTACTATATTCCCCAACATCTTACCTTCGCTCAGAGCGAACTGAAATTTCTTTGGATTTAGAGACATCCCATACTAAATGCATTTCTCAAAAGTGAGATTCAAATGTTCAATATGCTCCTTATCTGTTTTAGACCATGATATCATCCAAGTAGACCACTACGAATTTGTCCTATTCTCCCATGAATTCTATATCCATGGCCCTTTAGAAGGTTTCTCCTGCATTTATAAGGCCAAATGGCCTTCTTGCATACATGAAGGTTCCCAAGGTTGTAGTGAATGTAATTTTATTCTAATCATCAAGATGCACTGCTACCTTATTATACCTTGAAAAAAACATCCATCATGGACATCTGAGCTGAGCCAACTACCTTCTGTAATGTATAATCCATGTTTGGCAATGGGTAGTTGTCTTTTAATGAAGCTTTTTTGAGGTTTCTGAAATCCACAAACAACCTTATCTCTCCATTCTTTTTCCCAACAGGATCAAGGTTTTCCACCCACTCTGGGTACCTCAAGGGTACAATGATCTTGGCCTGAAGTAACTTCCTTACTTCGTTTTCAATGGATGGGAGTAAGAGAGGATTGATCTGTCTAACTTTTTTCTTACAAGACTTCATTCCGTTCTTTTAGGGAATCTTATATTGAATATCATTTGTATCAAAGGTCTTTAAAATATCACATGACAAAGAAAAGACATCTTTACAGGTTTTAAAGAGATTTAAGTACCTTCATTTATATTTATGGGGGATCCATTTTGACAACTTGATCATCTAGGGTTTGTTTTTTGGGCTGATGTTGCAATCCTCCACTTGTTCATTGACTCCCTCTTCAATAGGTTTTGAGACCACGTTGTTGGATTTGAATAATCTCTCCAAAGGAACTAGGCCACGAGGAATGTAATTTCCCTTTAGCTTCATAACTCTATTCCTAACGATAGTTTCCTCCCAAGCAGTTGATTGTTCCTCTGTCACTTCTTCTTCTTCTTCTTGGTCGATCATAGAATTCGAGAATTCCCCAATGACTTCCATAAAACATTTGATTTGTTCATCATCTTCGAACACCTGCCAGTGTCTCACATTATCAGGCACTAAGGGTTTGTACCTAACTTCAACTTCATATCTGAGAATTGGTTTTTGCAATGGCTTAAAATGACTGGAAACTATAGACAAGGAATCAACCATTCGATTTCCTTCCTTGGGTAAGAATTGGACATTAAAATCTAGGAAGAAGTTGTCCATTAAATCCCAAACCTCATTTCTGTAAGCCCTTAGCCTAGGGTGCTTAGTTTGACATTGGTTTTTTATTTTATTTACCACCAATTTTGAGTCTTCAAACACAGTCAGGCATTCAATGTTCATATTCCTCACTACTTGTAGGCCTCATAGTAATGCCTCATACTTTTCCACTTTATTGGTTGCCTAAAATTCCAATTTGAACGAGAGGGAAATGAAGCTACCCTCTATAGATACCAACAAAACTCCTGCTCCATTTCCTTCCTTATAATTTGCACCATCAAAATACAACTTCCAGACTTTAGTACAATATTTGAGATGTTGATCTAATTTGGCTACTAGTTGTACCTATGTTTCTTCTAAAATAAAATCATCTTCTTCTAACAGTAAGCTGGAGAGATCCCTTTCTTTCCCATACACATGAGAATTGTTTGGGCAATCAAATTTCGTAACTATTTTAACAAACCTTGATTCCATATCCAGTCACCTTTCTTCTCCCCCAAATATAGGGATGGTACCATAGGTAAGATCTAGTTTGATGGAACCTCCAATATTTCATCCCAAAGACCTTGACAAAATCATACCAAACCTTGCAGGGATATCAGATACTACAATGTCCATCACTACACTTTTTACTGGGATATGGGCCAAATTCACCACTAAGTCATTTATCATTCCCAAACACTTTACCCTATTAAATTCAAAAGAGTAGAGATCTTTGTATCGTATGTTATTTGTAGATGTAGTTTCTCCATTAGTGACAATGGCATGAAATTATGAGAAGTGCCCGCTTCCAACATGAAGTTATGGAGTAGGAGATCATGTACTACTAGATTAATGTAAAAAGGTGTTGTGGAGGGATGGTGTTCTTCAACATGGGGTCCAAAGATGACCATTAGCCTTTATTCTTGTAGGTTTAAACTATCATGGGATTGGACTGAAGTAGATGGAAACATGAACTGGGAAACTTTGCCCTTATATCTGGGTTGTTTCAAGAGGTGAGATAATGGGATCTGTATTTTGAATTTCTCAAGCTCTTTTTGAAGATTAAAGATAACAGGGCCTTTTTCTATAGTGCTAACCTCTACCAACTCTTTTTCTTTTCCAAAGATGGGCCTAGAAGGGGGAAGTGACTTCTCTTCTTTGAGGACTTCAGGCTTATGGCAGTTTGGATCTGGGGACTCCTCCTTTTCTTCAGTAATTGGATCTATGGGCCCCTTCCCCTTGTTGGTTGGCTTAGGAGGCACTTGGGAGGAAGCATGTTCGCTTTGGCCTTGCCCTCTTGACCTCTTCCTAGATGACCGAAGATCATATTTCTTATGCAGCTAAGACTACATGAAATAAGTGAAATCATTCCAGTAATTATCAATCTCACCATCATTAAGTGTTGCATCAAGATCATCCCCCTACTCTTCATACATTCTTACTTCTTGTTCTTCATCAAAGAAAGAGGAATACAGGTTCCCTGAACTTCGTTGGCATCTTGTATCTTCTCCACTAGATCATATTCTATATATAATGGAGGATGGATGTGGTCTTGTTGTTCTTTCCTCTCCCTTTGCAATACATGTAGGGGAGGCCTTCAGTATTGGGGTTTGAAACCTCAGATAGAAACCTAGAAGTTCTATCATGGGAGATTTTTATTTTCTAGCTCTAGTTCTATCAATTTATTTGATAAGTTCTTTATCAACTTATCCATCTCCTCGATCTTATGTTCTTGGGATTCTCTTCCATGACTTGAGAAAGATGCCTCCTTTTTCCCATTTTTATTCTCTCTAGGGTCAATTCTGCTTCTTGACTTCCCTGTTGATGTAAAATTTGCTTCTACCTTGAGAGAATTAGTTTGAATCTAGTCCAAGGTATGTGACTTCCTCTCTCTAAGTTTGAAGCCAAACTCTAATTCAAAGGCCCCAACAAAAACTACTTGGGCATTGGCCTGTGTAGGTTTAATGCTAGCAGGTAGATTGTTGTACATTTTATTAAATATTTTTATAAAATCTGAGATATCCTCATTTGGTTTCTTCTTCATAGCGTTGGACTTAGTAAGAATGTGTCCATGATCTCTCTTATCTCCCCATTTCTGCATAAAATAATTTTCCATCACTTACCAAGTGGCAATTGAAGCATTTGGAAAGGATTTGAACCATTTCCTAGCTTCCCCATATAGATATTGGATGAAGAGCCTCAACACTACATCCAGGTTCTCGACATTAAACTTTTCTGCAAAGGCACAAAAATATTTTATGTGTCTCTACACTGATGCGTCATCTTCTCCATTAAAACTGGGCAGGAGTTTGACATAGTACTGCGACATAGAATCTAAAGGTTGAGGTAGGTGTAAGGGATCTTATTTGTTTAACATGACACATGGGACAACCATCTAGAGCAGAGGTTGTGGTGCTTGATTTATTAAGGTTCTCAGAGCTATGGCGAGTTGTCAGACAACTGACTGACTGTGGAACTAGAAATTATTCACACTGTGGGTAGGGATTCTTTGGAGGATATATTTTAACTTCTCAACTTCAGGGAGGGGAGGAAATGAGAGAGAAGAGGTGATGAATGGAACTTCTTCTTCCTTGACCTCTAGGGAGGCAGTGCTGAGTAGCTGACCACTTTCTGAAGGATATACCAGGATTGTAGGAGGAAAATTAGAGCAATGAATTATGGCATTTTCTGAGATGGATGAGGATTTTTCAGGAAACAAAGAGACATTAGCATTAATATTGACAATTTTTTCCTTCCAAATCATTTTGGATATTAGTCTTTCTGGATCATATATAGATGGTGTTCTTTGCTGAGAGGTATCTGAGCGGGTATAGGGATTCTTAAAAACCAGGATGACCAAATAAAGGTATAGACTATGGAGTTTCCAAGGTGTTTACAATAAGATTCAAGTAGTGGAGTTGTCAAGGTGAGATCTCTCTAACCGGCACTTCCCTTGCTCACCTGAGAGAGGGAATGTAAAAATTGTTGTAACGAAGGAAAAATATTCTGATTCGTTCCCCAACAATGACGCCATAAATATGTTGTCACGCCTAGAGACAACCTCTAGACTAATAGGAGACCAGTGCCTAGGAAATCTTAATTAGTGCTATCAAATTTATCTTAAAGACTTATAGCACCATAGTTTTTACATGTAATTCAAATAAGGTTGATTCAGAACCATTCATAAAGATACAATGTATGAACCAACATACACATAGGAATACACAAGAAATGATCCTCGGTCAGTGGTGGCCAAATCCTATTGAGAGCTTGCAGCAAATCAATTGTTAAGATAGATGTAATGGTAGAAGACAATAGAGGAGAAGTCCATCATACAAAGCTTAAGCATTAAGAATTCTTTGTATCTTGATTTAGAGAGAAACTAGAGTAAGGAAATGCTTATGGAATGCTAAGATGCATGGAGTTATTTTTAAAGACTTTATTTCCACATCAATACAAGCATTATCCATCAATAACTTGATTGAAATGAGTCTTATACATGCATTTTCCATCAATAACTTGATTGAATGAATCTACATCTAATGAGAAGTATGTCTAACAGCTACGTGACATGAAATTTGAGAAGAATATTTCACATATATGAAAACACAAAGGGAGATGAACATACTGCAATCCAATAATTTGAAATCACCAAAAATATCATATTAATCTTATGAGAAACATACATACATTGAGATTCATAACATTATCTTTAGGAAAATAGGAAAAATCCCTTTCCAAGAGTTCTTTCCAAAAAATATGAGCCTTCTTTAAGTGTCTCTTCCCTCTTTTTATAAAGAGAGAGAGAGAGAGCTTTAAAAATAGTTAGAAAATATCTTATCCGAGCTCTAGATATCTGATCGACTGGTCGTCTCAATGTGCGTTGGCTCAACCATCCAAATCATTGCAACAAATTTGATTCCTTTCTTTAAAATACACAAAATCACAAAAATAGAAAAATGAAAAATTGAATGGTGACAAAGAAAAATATCTTAGCCGAGCTCCATCTATCTAATCAACTAGCCATCTCGGTGTGCGAAGGCTCATTCACTGAAATACACAAAACCACAAACATATCAAAACAGAACAACAGAATGATGACCAAGAAAAAATCTCCATGTCATGCCTATGAATACCTTCGATCAGGTCACGTCTTTTCAAATTTTCTTCTTCATCTACTCATCTAGTTCACCTATTATTTTCACCTTATTTCTAGAATTCCCCACTTTCTTGAGTTGGAAGCAATCACCTATGATGGCATTAGTGGTGTTCTGTAACATAACTACCGACCCATCCATATTTTAACACTTATGTGTTACACTATCGGAGCCAAATATGTCAGAGTTGTAACTCATCATAACTTCATTTGAAAAATCCTTCTGAAATCGTAAAGTTTTGATGCCATGAGGCTCCTTTTGTTTAGCCCTTTCTGCATTTCTCATCATAGGACTGAGGGTTGTGGCCTGTCGCTTAGCCTTAAGGTGCTAGGGTGTTTTTCTCCTACTGGGGGCCATTTTTCTTTGTTAATTGCATAGTTCCCTTGGTTCTTTAAGTCTTAATGACTATGCGCCAACCCAATATCAGAGCCCCCTTATCGAAAGTTTCCAATTGCAAACTATTATAACGTGCCGACATCCTCAACCTCCAATATGTGATCTCCAATATGATGTCATCACTCCCCATGGCACCTCATGAGTGGTGAGATGTGTCACCCAGATTTGTCCACTCAAGCCCCTCAAAATGCCAAAACTTCATGCCACGTGTCTTGTCGTACCACCACGTCATGATGACGTCGGATGCTACTCTATCTTTATCAAAACCAATCATGTGTTGCCATGTGTCTCGCTAGAGGAGAGAGAAAAGAGCTCGTCCACCTTTGGTTTTGAGATGAAATCCTTTATTAATATTTATCGATGTTCCTAGGGTTTTTAACACTATCAGCACATTATGCATATCACAACTTTTTAAAGGTTGTCACCTTAAGAAGTTTTGATCCTCCAATTAGCTGACCTTCTGATGTGTCGTTGCTCCGATATGTGGTCACCGATATTCTATACCTATGACATCCTAACCTCTGATATGTGATCACCAATATCTTTGGACCTCCGATATGAAATTTATGATATCTCTGGACCTCCTATAGGTGATTGCCGATATTCTTTCCTTCCCAAGTCTTGAATCCTTGAAACTTTAGCAGACCATATATTTTGATCTAGGAGTTCATTTTTGGACTTCCACATATCGTTGGAAAGATTAACCTGAGAAATTTCAAATGGAGTGGGTATGGTGTAGGCTTTGATTCTTTATCCTACTTGGAAAATGACTGCAAGATTCTCTTCTCTTTTGCATTCTTTAGACATCATTTGGCACAATACGAACAATTTTGTAGTAAGTGATAACAATTGTCAAAGCTAGAAATCCAAATAATAACTGATTGAAACGTATCAGAAGCTCCCCTTGAGCCTTTCCTAATGTTTCTTAATTTCAAAGAAACATACACGACTGTCTAGATGAAAACTTGCGTATATACACGATCGTTGTTCATGTAATCCACATACATAAAGTAAATTGCTGAACAACAATTCCCCCTGAACATACCATACCTATTCCTGTTCATTTTTACTTCATCAATGAAATACTAGCAGTACAAGAATTACCAAAAGAATAAAATAACACACTATAGAACTATCACCAAGATACTCATGCATAGCTCCCCCTGATCTCATATACTACTGATCCCATGGACCTGATAATCATCACATTCTTTTCATGAGGTCATGTACCTCACATCACTTCTGAAGTTATTGTTAGAAGTATTCTTTAAAAAAAATGGAATGCAATGGGAACTATCTTCTTTTATTTTGAATATGAAAAATAAGAGGAACTATACCTCTTATTTATGTCTAAATTCTTCTCTACTAAAACATAAAATTTGTCTAGATTTTTGTATCCTCTTTCTATAACCTTTCCAGTTTCTTCATATATAACTTTTCATTTAGTTGATGTAAACACAATTATACGTCCTTTGTCATCCATTTGACCTACATTTAGAATACTTTTCTTTATCCCTTGAACTAATAATGCATCAACTTCTTTTGCATACTTCTCAAGTTTGATTCAACGTTTTCCCATAACTTTTGTTGGAGCACTATTTCCAAGAATCACCTTACCATATTTTATTCTTGAGAAACTCAAACTTCTCTTTATCTCTAGTCATGTGATGAGAGAATTCGATATCTATGTACCATTATTCTTCATCATCAAATGAGAAAAGAGCAAGAACACACCTTGTTTGTTCTTCTTCTTTCTTCTTATTATGGGAAGTGTTGGTGGATCCATATTTCTCAGTTATTTTGGTAACAATATTCTAATCTGATTGATTTCCATGTTTCCTTTGGAGGTTAATTGACTTGCTCCTACATTATTTTGCTACACACCCAAACTTTTTACAAGCATAACATCTTATATCACCAAAAATGGAGCTAACAAATCATTATATTTGTGTTTCATATTCCTTCTATTGCAATCAATAGCTTTTTGGACAAATATGTTGCAAGAAAAACAATATCACTTAAAGAAACCTAAGTACCTGGGAGCTTCTGATCTTCTTGTGAAGTGGATATTTTCTTGAGATAGAAACAATATGCTTCTGCAATTGGCTACAACATGTCCATAATTATGACATATAAAGCATTCAACATTATTGATCAGAGGAGAGAATCAATTAATGTTTCTATTATTGCAAAAAAATGATTTCTTTTGAAAATTCATCTTCCTTGGATGTTGATCTGATTGACTTCTCATCCCTTTGACAAGAATTTCAAATATAGTACTGTTATCCTTCAAGATCCTTCTACAAACGTATGAAATAGATTTTCCTTTTACAGTTTCATGAAAACCAAGACTAGATTTAATAGAAGGAGACCTTTGGTTACTAAGAATGTTATCCAAAATCTTAGTACTATCTTGAAATCTTAAGTGTTTATCACTTTCTTCTAATTTATGTTTTAGAATGTTTACCTCAACCTCCATTCTTTGGTATTTTTCTTCCTTTACCTGATACTTCTTCCTCATTCTTTCTTCAACCTTTCTTCCTTCTTCCAATTTCTCCTTCAATTCAATAATATCTTTCTTCAACCCATTTTCTTGTTCTTCAAATACTTGAAGTAGCTCTTCATCTCACTTGTTTGACTTTTCAAGGTCTACACTTAGAGAGACGGTCTCAACTTGAAGTCCTTCACAATATTGTTTAGATTCTACTATAGCATGATCCCTGTTATCATATGCCTGCAACTTATTCTTAAGATTAATAATCCTTTTCAAAGAAAAATCAAGTTTTCTTCTAAGATTAAGAACTTCCTCTAACCTATCTTCTTTTGAATCGGTAACTCCATCTAACATAATATACTTATATTTTGATACATCATTATTTTCTTTATAAATAAGATTACATGTTGGTTCTCCTGTTGAACAATCATACTTTATTTTTCCTTCATGGATTTCCTGAAGATTATCCCATACTTCCTTTGCAGTTTCATAGTGCATAATCTTTCATAATGTTGAATCAGGTATGTTACCAAAGACTTCATTTAATGCTACATTATTATTTTATAATTCTTCACGTGATGGATGGGTTTTAGTGCAACCATTACATACTAAATTCGAAACATCAGATCCTATGTTCATTAAATTAGACTTCAACTCTTTTTTCCATTCCTGATAGTTATCATTACTTAGCATAAAGATACCATTATTTTCCATTTTTTCTAACTAGCCTTGTTCTTTCACTACAAATTGTTCTTGACCCATAAATGAAGTGATTGTGAATACATCAAATGCTTCACTATAATCAATATTACATGAACATGAAAATGGATCATAAGTAGAACAAAAACTAGTACTTGATAATTATTTGTTATTGTCTTCTTCATTCTTGATCAACAGAAAACGGGGTGTTCTTGAAGCTAAATATTTGTTGACATCTATAACGGTAACTTCCTCTAATATATTTCATTCACAATTTTCTTCAACTAATTTATTCTCTTGAGAAACCTTCTTCTTTTGCTTATTTCCCATCATCCTTGATCGACTTCAAGCGATTAAGCTTTTGCTGGAGTGACTGGCTCTGACACCAATTGTCGGGAAAATGTTAGGTCCCTATAATACTAGCGATTCCCCCATTACTATAGTCATTGTAGCCCTTATTATTATTATTGTTCCCCATAAAAGCCCACTATTGTTATTGTTGTTCCCTTATATTTTTATTAGTATGTGTGCTTTGATTATATTATGACCCCTTAGACTCTTATTTATAGAAATGAGGTTTTGTCATTTGTATCATCCAAGAATTGTTCATTTCTGTAATGTAAAGGAGGTTTACCCCTCGAAGAAGTTGATTTTGAAGTTGTTTCTCTATATTTTCTTCTATTTTGTGAGTTGGTTGCATAACAATTGGTATCAGAACTTTGGATTTTATGGTTTCGTTGCTCCAAACAGGTCATCGTGGAATTTTCGCTATAACATTTTTTCTACGAAATTTCAGAATCTAAAATTAAAACCCATTTGAGCCGAAATACTAATGAACCTCAGGTCCGAATTTAAGATATTTTCTCACTATATTTTTGGAGACAGGATCCAAGGAAGTTAGGGTGTTTACAGGCTCCCGAATTATATATCAAATAGAACACCTGAGGAAAATAGTCATAACTTTCTCTTTGAGCATCAGATTGACATTTCATAAACAATTGTAGAAGAGGATGACCTATAATTTCCTGTATATTGGCTTTAGATCCTAAGGTCAAAACAGTGACATGTGGAACTTCGTACAGGTTCGCTCTACTGAACTAGTCTATACTTAGGTCAACGTGGGAGATTTGGCATAATGCTTCTGTGGAGAATCCAATATTGATCTAACTTATAGGGTTGGAAAGAGGGCTCATAGGGATAGCGTAGGACATAATTTTAGACCTTGGAGATCCACAATTATAGAGATACAATAGATGCAATATAGAGCTCCTACAAAGTGAAGAAAGGTGTGTAGTTGTTTTTTAAATTTTGCATAAGTTTGGTAGAAAAATTAGTTTGAAGGAATTCAAAGGGCATAGTGAAGCATTATTATGATTAATTGATTCCATGAAGAAAGAAAATCTAAACACCTAGTAAGAAACTTGAAAGCTCTAGCATGACTATGAAGAAGAGGAAGAAATATAACATGATATGTCAAAATTACGAGACAAAGTCCAAAAAAAATTCACTCTCACAAAAAGTAACAGAAGCTAAGATGGATGGTTTAAAAAAAGGCATGGAAGATAAGATGAATGACATGGAAGCTAAGATGGAAGGTATAGAAGAAAAAATTAAAGGAAACATGGAATATTTGAAGACAAATTTGACAAATTTACTACAAGAAATGCTTACTAATGGTGAAAGGGTAGTAAATGAAACTCATGATGAGAAAAACATAAATGTTAATCATGATTTCATAGAATCTAACATTGGATTGAAGACCCACCATGTTCCAAAGATCGATATGAGGAAATTTGATGGCAAGGATATCGCAACATGGATACTACAGATGGAGCAATATTTCGATCTCCATAATGTGAAAAACACACAAAAGGTACGTATTACAACTTTATATTTGGAACCCAATCAGTTTGTATGGTATCGATGGCTTTTCTCGTGTAAACAAATTTTCACTTGGGAAATTTTTACAGAAGAAATGATAGCACATTATGAGGATACAAAAAGAAACACCTTTTTTATCCAATTGATAAATCTCAAACAAAAGGGTTCAATGATGTAACACATTGAGGACTTCCAAAAACTGAATATAAGGGTAAAATATATTCGAGAGAAGCATAGGATTGATGTGTTCATAGGGAATTTAAAGGATAACATCCAACATGAGGTTCACCTTTGGGAACATGATTCATCAAACAAGGCATTCAGGTTGGCAAGAAAAATGGAAAGAAAAATTATGGCAACAAGGAAGCCTACCACTCACAACTATAAAGATGTAAGTGTTTCTTCCCCTACCCTTCCACAACCTACAAGGTTGACACCACAAAAATTGGAATAAAAAAGAGAAAAATGGCTTTGCTACAATTGTGATAGAAAATACACTAACGGTAATAAGTGTTCTGAGAAGAAATTATTTTACATAGATAGTGAAGAGGAAGAAAAGGAACAAGAAATGTCAAAAGAAGAGGATATACACAAGGAACAAACCCTAGAGAAACAAGAAGTGAATCTGACCATATCTTGTAATGCATTGGCCATAATTAACACTCCTCAAACTATTAAGATAGAAGGACATATCAAGAAGAAAGAGGTAATAGTATTGATTGATTCTGGTAGTACCCATAATTTTATTCATTGTAAGATATCCAATGAATTGAATTGCTTCCTATATCCAACACCAGAGTGTCAAGTGTTTGTTTCAAGTGGAGGAACCATAAATTTCTCTAGAAAGTGCCATAATATCAAGCTATCCATGGGAGAATATATATTGAATAGAACAATTCTTTCCATTCCAATGGGTGGTGCTGATGTTGTACTACGAGTCCAATGGCTACAATCCTTGGGTACAATAGCTTTTAATTTTCAAGAACTTTTCATGAAATTTGTTTAAGAAGGAAAGGAAGTTGAATTAAGGGGTATCGTAGGGAAGCTGAGAAAGGTAACCAGCTCTAACAGAATGACAAAGCTTCTAAAGAAAGAAAAATGAGGTGTAATTTCACAATTACATCTGCTAGAGGTTCTGCCATTGAAATCATTTATTTCTCCAGATCTCCAAAAAGTCTTGGACAATCATTCCAAGGTATTTGAGACTCCAAAAGGACTCCCACCTATTTGTGATCATGATCATGCTATTCATTTGATTCCAGGAATTGTTCCTCCAAACATCAGGCCTTACAGATATATGTTTGCCCAAAAGAGTGAAATTGAACATATGGTTACTGAATGCTATAGGCTGGTATAATTCAACCTAGTCAAAGTTCTTTCTCTGCTCTAGTAGTATTGGTGCACAATAAGGATGGATCATGGCACATGTGTCTGGATTATAGGGAGATCAACAAGATCACTATTAAAGATAAATTCCCTATTCCTATCATTGATGAATTATTGGATCAATTGCATGGATCAATTTACTTCACCAAGTTGGATATTCATTCAAGATATCATCAAATCAGAATGAAGACTGAAGACATTCCAAAAAACCTTTTAGAACTCATGAGGGTCATTATGAATTTGTGGTCATGCCTTTTGGCCTTACTAATGCACCTTCTACATTTCAAGGTTTGATGAATTCCATTTTCAAACCCTTCCTTAGAAAATTTGTGTTAGTATTTTTTGATGATATACTAATCTACAACAAGTCTTGGAAGGATCATGTTGACATGGTGCTCAAACTATTGGAGGAGAAACAATTATATGCAAAAATCTCCGAATATTTCTTTGGAGTACAGGAGGTGGAATATCTGGGTCATATTGTATCTCATGAAGGTGTTAAGGTAGACCCTAGAAAAATTAAAGCCATTAAGGAATGGAAAATCCCCACACCTATAAAGCATCTGTGAGGATTTCTCAGGTTGACAGGGTATTATCGCAAGTTTTGTTAATAATTATGGGAGAATAGTAGCACCTCTAATAACATTATTGAAGAAAGATGCATTTTCATGGACTCCAGAAGCAACGAGGGCCTTTGAACATCTTAAAGAGGCAATGTGCCAAGCACCAATCTTAGCTACTCTAGACGTCACAAAAACCTTTATTGTGGAATGTGATGCCTTGGGAAATGGAATTGGTGTTGTTTTAATGCAAGAAGAAAGACCAATTTCTTTCAAAATTCATCCAATCAAAGGAAAGTATTTACAAAAAGCTATTTATGAGAAGGAAATGTTAGCAATACTACATGCACTTAAGAAATGGCAACCCTACCTAATGGGAAGACAATTCAAGGTAAAAACGGATCATGATAGTCTTAAATACTTTTTACAGCAAAGATTATTTTCATAAGAGAAACAAAAATGGGTCACAAAGATGTTGGGTTATGACTTTGAAATCATCTACAAAATAGTGAAGAAAAATGTTGTGGTAGATGCACTCTCAAGAAAGGATGAGGATGTGGTAGCATTGCTTTGTGCCATTTCTATTATCCAACCAGATTGGATAAATGAAGCAAGGGATGAATGGAAGAATGATGGAGAAGTGTGGGCACTCATTCAAAAGGTACAACAAGATCCCAGTACATTTGATACATTTAGCTGGAAAAATGATTCGTTATGGTACAAATATCACTTATACCTATGTAAGAATTCCCAACACAAACAAAAGATTCTTATGGAATTGCACACCTCTCCCTTAGAATGACACTCAAGATTTTTAAAATCTTACCACAGGGTTAATAAGGAATTTTTTAGAATGGAATTAAATCGGATATTCAAAAGCTTGTGGCGGAATGTTTGGTTTTCCAAAAAAATAAATTTGAAAAAATTAAGACCCTAGGTCTATTACAACCTTTATCCATTCCAACCCAACATTGGGGGGAGGTTTCAAAGGATTTTATCATAGGTTTACCAAAGTCATAAGGAAAGAGTGTCATCACGGTGGTAGTTGATGAACTTACCAAGTATGCACACTTTTGTGCATTATCTCATCCATTTAAAGCCAATACAGTTTCTATTGCATTTATCCTAACAATTCAAAAGATACATGAAAACCAAAAGATTATTGTAAGTGACAAAGTTCCCATTTTCACTGGAAATTTTTAGATAGAATTATTTTCTTGTCTTGGTACTCAATTAGCTCATAGCTCATCTTATCATCCTCAATCTGATGGGAAAATTAAGATAGTAAACAAATGTTTGGAAGGATATCTTTGTTGCTTTGTATCTGATAAACATACACAATGGATAAAATGGTTGCCTCTGGCTGAATGGTGGTGTTAGAGCCTAGATTTGCCTCAAGCTAAAAAGACAAGGTTCTAGGTCCACGTCAAACCATGCTCAGCCTCGTAGCTAGCCCTACGAGGACAGGAGAGGGCTCTGTTATAGATCTAACCCAGAAATATTATAGATCTGATATAAAAATATAAGACAATGCAAATAAACCCAGAAATAATATGAACTAATTCTTTATTGATCAAACCCTTAAGGTAGGGCAACACCATACATTCACTCCTTAAGGAAGGAGAACACTCCACAAGCCATATGCTTGTTCATACAATATTCCTTGACACAATTCCTTGACACTCTCCATGTGGAGTCTCTAGCCTCTATATAGGCCTCATACATACAATACCATGGATCATTACCATGGTTCCCTCATACCATTGAACTAATACCATGGGCCCATTACATTATTACTAACTACTTGTGGTCCCTTACATGATATGAGTTAACCACCTTATTTATTACTATGGCTCATCCCATTATTACATTATTACCTTGGGTACCTCCTTTGGTACCCCATATTATCCCCCCTAGGTATATAACATTCCACCCCCCTTAGCATGTTTCATCCTCGAAACATGGGAAGAACACAAATAATAAGATCTACTCAAAAGAGTAGTCCACTGGTACCATGCACGTGCATCTAGCCATCCAAGAGAAAGGTGAACCCTCGATTTCGTTGGTGCCTCACTCACTTGAGATGGAAGTTGACTGTGGTAGCTCTTCTGTGTTGATGTGTAGTAGGTGGATCTTCGCTCCTCTCTATCTGTCTTGTAGGGGTTGTTGTCCTTGTGACTAATTGGTTGCCATCTTGATGGTTGTCTTGCTGGGTGATGTGGGTGATGATATGTTGAATTTTTAACCCACGGTGTCTTTTTCTTTAATTCACCCTTTACTAGAGCCTGACTTTTATCTGGTGCATGTTGTGGTGCTTGCTGTGGTGTCTTATCTTCCAATATTACTTCAACCACTGAACCCTTATCAGATGTGTCAACACCTGTAACCTTTTTGGCTTCAGCCTCTGTTTGTGTCTAATTGTCGACCATCAACTACTCATCATCTGATATGTCAGTCCCTGGAACATCTTCTGCTTCAATGTTTGTGGACTCTACCTGTTTATTGATGGAAATATCCTGTAATGTAATTTTCTTCTTTTTATACGAGAGCTTTAGGAATTTCTTCTGCACATTAATATTGATAGTACCCACCTCTTCCATCCAAGGGTATTCCAAAACAACATCCACATTAGCCATATTTGAAGCATAAAAATTAGAATGCAATACATACTTGTCCATAGAAATCTTCAAATCTTTATAAACTTGAACATCCTCATTATCAATCAGTGCGGTTTCAATGTGTTTTGCTGGAACTTGCAATCTTTTTACCAAATTAACATTGATAAAATTATTCTTGCAACTAGGATTTATAGAAACCATGATCTTCTCCTTTTGAATCAATCCATGAACCTGTAATAAGGATATACCAGTAGGAAATAGCCCCACATGTTTCTCCTTATCTTGTTTTCTGGCATGAGACCATCTGTCTAAAAGTAATTTTTCAAATTCTTCATCGGGCAGGTTGGAACACTTCTTTTGGTTAAGTAATCCCCACCATGTGGCCGCCTCATCTCTAAATTGCTCCACTACCCACCATTTCCAATGGTTTTCCCATAACCACTTCTATTTTTTTTTATGTATTCTTCAATAGTAGGACCATTATCTTTTCCTGTAAAATATAGAACCTTGCTAGAAGCCATGAAGAGGGTTTTGAAAAAAAATCACTTACTTGGTGAAAATGTGAATTTGTCACAATTCTGTCAATATTGCTCAGAATCCCTATTATAACCTATTTTCAAAAATGGAACAATAATTCTGCATCTACCCATGTGATAGAAATCCTGATCCAGGCACTAGAATTTCAGATCTATGCTGCAACTCTCCCGTCGTCACCAAAATTTCTACAAAAAGAGCTAATTTTAAATCAGCGATATCTCCCTCCGGACTCCAATTCGATCGTTTTTTTTTTGAAATTGGGTATCTTTTCACATAGAATCTAGATCTACAATTAGATTTTGTATATCTTGGACCAAGACGTCTAGATCTGCGCTGCAAACTCGCTGCTCTAAAAATTTGTCTGCAACCCCACTGATTTTTAGATCAACGATATCTCCTTCATCCAGACTCCAATTCAATCGATTTTTTTTTTTGAAATCGGCTATTTTTTCACAAAGAATCCAGATATGCAATTATATTTTGTAGATCTTGCACCAAAATGTACAGATCTGATCTGCAACTCGCCACCCCAGAAATCTTGCAAAAAATAAAAAAAAATCTCCACGTTTTTGCTCAAGAAAGTGCTCTGATACCACTTGTTATAGATCTAACCCAAAAATATTATAGATCTGATATAAAAATATAAGACAATGCAAATAAACCCAGAAATAATATGAGCTGATTCTTTATTGATCAAACCCTTAAGGTAGGGCAACACCATACATTCACTCCTTAAGGAAGGAGAACACTCCACAAGCCATATGCTTGTTCATACAATATTCCTTGACACTCTCCATGTGGAGTCTCTAGCCTCTATATAGGCCTCATACATACAATACCATGGATCATTACCATGGTTCCCTCATACCATTGAACTAATACCATGGGCCCATTACATTATTACTAACTACTTGTGGTCCCTTACATGATATGGGTTAACCACCTTATTTATTACTATGGCCCATTCCATTATTACATTATTATCTTGGGTACCTCCCTTGGTACCCCATATTATCCCCCCTAGGTATATAACAGGCTCTCTCCGGGTCAATCTCAGCGAAAGATGATCTATGAGGCTTGAGATGACTGAAATATAAACTAATTTTAGGCTAGGTATGAAGTACAAGGATTTGTTTTAAGTTTTTGGGGGTTTTGTTGGAAAAAAGGGACAGAAAAATTTTGGGTCCAGGGATGAGGCCTAGTTTTTGCAGAGTTTTGATTGGGGCAAGGAAGGCAATCGTTTTGATGCTTTGGATTGAATGAATGGGTGGATCAGACTGGTGAGGAGCCAAGGAGGGAAAGAGGGTCTCAAGAGTCCTCCTCAAACAGATGAAAACATGAAGAATTAAACAAAATATCCAGGCAGAGCATAGCAGTCCAATGAATTCTACCTTAATCACTTATTTGTTTAATTGCAGAAGACAAGAGAAGGGAAAATGATACACATAAACATCAGTGAACTTAAAAATACATATAGAAACACACCATCAAAACATAGAGCCACATGGATCCCAACAAGTACTGCAAAACCTTGGTCTTTCCTTTGCCAAAAATGCAAAAATGAAATGTACAATAGAGTGCCAAGAAATCCCAAGTATCCAACCCTAAAAAAGACTTAGAAATTACATAATATAGACAAGCCAAACCTATTCCCTTTCCTCTAGGGGTCGAGCTCATCATTCTAGGAGCTGTTTGAACTAATTCTAAACAAGGAACTGAAATCTAGGTAGTCAAACAACTTAACCCTATATGCTAGGAAACTGATTCATTCATTTAATTTTCACCTTTTAGTGAATGAATCCTCTAGAACAAGTAAAAATGTGCCAAAATTACATCATAGTCATCAATTTATATCAAGATAGATCAATAATTACATCAAAAAGTAAAACTAGTCAAAACTGGGCGAATTTCTGAGCTGTACAGTGAGAAATAGGCAAAAATCCTCTATGCGCCGCGACCAGAATCTCTATGCGTCATGCCACTTTGGATCTGATTTTGCAGCACTTCTCGAAGTCCAAATTGAGCCCAAGATAGCTTTTTGCAAAGCCCTACCTATCTACTTTCCAACCCAAGTGGAATTTCTAAATTTGGATGTCATTTTCCCCTCCAAAACCTCAATCTCCCAAGACTGCTTCATGTGTGTCAAAATAGGCACAGTGAGGTCATTTTTAGGGTGTTTTTGACCCTTTAGGCAACCCAGAACTTGATGAAATCCTTAGGTAATCCATGAGCATACATAACTTTTGATGAAAAATCGAAAAATGTAAAGTTTCCCTCCTGGAGATTTCCCAATTATAAGCGCGTGCCAAGTGGCGCTACGCGTTGGGCAGAAAAACTTGTTTTAAAGCCAAAAAATTCAAAAATTGACAAATTTTTTTCCAAATTCCTTGAAATTTGGGCTGGAGTTCTATCATTGAGTATCATGTTCAGTCAAGGAAGCCTCGGCCAAGATTTAGAGCCGATCATGCTCTTTTTCATCATTTTAGTGCCCTCCTTAGTCTTTCCTTCAGGATTTTGATCCTTGCGTTGCAAATGTGATTTCGTGCCCAATAGTGGTTTTTCATGTGCCTGAGCATGTCCTTGTCCTTGTTTGCTTTCACCAACAACTTCTCTAAGCAGATGTTGATCCTCTCGAGCCAAAGCTCTCGATCAGCCTCTATCTCCTGCTAAATGGGTGTCCTCTCATTTAGGCTTCTTTGGGCAGCCTGCTGGTCTTCACGGATGTTTTTCCACCTCTATGAGGCCTCCTGGGTGCATGTACCTCTGTTGGCGAATCACTATGGGTCTCCTCCTCATGAAGAATCAAATGCCATCACTGCTAGTGAATAAACTGTCGGCCTTAAGGAGAAATAAGTGAGCTGTGATATGTCTGACTTTTGCCACCAAGGGAAAATAGTGATATAGGGGACTGTTAAGAGAGAGGAAAGTAGAGAGGGATTAGGGGCTATTGGGATAGATTTTGTTAGGAAAATATGGGAGGGTTTGTGATGGGGAATTTGTAGTTTAGATGTGGGATAAATGAGAACAAGATATATTGAAGTCAAGTGGAATTAAGGATGTGGGGATAGTCACTTGACTGTTTTAGGAATGGGGAGTTTATAAGTGATATGAAAACAGGAGGGCTAGTAGGGTTTAGTGATAGGGAAAATGGGTACCAGGGATACAATTGGTTTTGGGACAAAGGGAAAAGGGAAAGGACTGTGATAACAGTGTGACAGTGATGGGGAATGAAGTGTTAACAAGCAAACTTTAAACTTCAAACATAAACCCTATGGAGCAATTTTGATATAAATATTCGGTTTAAATTTTGGCCTTAAAACTCTTACAACCACCTTTCCAAATCGCAGCAAACACGAACTGAAATCAATGGCAAAAATCCTCTAACACTTACTTGGAGCAAAAGAGTTGAATTGATTTGATTTTTATTGAAGCTGTGATGATTTGTGCATTGGAGGCTCTGTGTGCCACGCACAAACCCAGTGCACCAGGCCTCCTGGATGCGCCCCGACATTGGAAAAAAGCACTGTGGATTTGCGCCCAATGCGCCGCACGGCCTATGTGCGCCGCGACCTCCTCCAATGCGCCGCGCAGGAAATAAACAGTCTTTGCTTTGAAAACCACCTTCTCCCCACTAACTTCAACTTTCCTTGATCTCCTTGAATGCAAATGACATTATACACACATAAAAATCTTTATAAAGACATGGTTTTGATTTTTGGTTCTCAAAAACCCATCTTTGTAATGTTTTAACTTTTGGCACTTTTTCACTTTAATACAAACCTTGTTCTTCTGTTCTTCTGTTCTTATGACTTGAATAATGAATCTTTTGGTGATTTTTGCAAGGATAATGGCATGTCTTGACAAAGGAAGAACAGGGCTGCGCCTGGAGATTTCAACAACTGAAAAATTTTAAAAATTACATGGCAATTTATTACAAAACGAAATGACGAATTTTCTTCAAAACAGAGTTTTGAAGAAAAGTCATAATCCATCCATATGATGATAAAATTTTGTGAAACAAAACCTCCCTCTGGCCTGCTGGCATTATTGGACAATTTGAAGACACAATTTGTGAAACCCTAGACCTAGTGACTAGATTGACTTTGCTGATCAAAGGAATAAAACAGGACTGTAAGTGACTTTAAAAGCTTGATTAAAAGACCTGAGCCAGCAGGTATAAGGCATGAGGGGTAATGAATAACAAGACCCTCCTGTCAAATTATGGCATGCCCCAAGCGGAATGCAGCTGATCGAGCTGAATGAGACACCTAAAAATGAAATGCAATAAGAGAACTGATCTCTGACGGAGGGATGTAAAGACCAACTCTAACATTGGCTCCAATGGGGATGGTAGCTCCTTGGAGGTGCCAAGAATGGTAGATCTTTGGGAGAGCTAGACAGTGCCTTCGTCCATTGGGCAATGGAGTCAAAACTCAAGCTAAAATGCATGACTGAAAACTGACACAAACTAACTTAACAACAAGACTGAAAACTGACTCACAAATGACTCATGACTGACTTAACTAAAACAAGAACTTACAAAGCTTATTGAAGGGCAGCATTCCATCAAGATTTCAAATCATGATGATAACCACCTGCATACTAATGAAATATGTACAATCATGTGTAATGAGCTTTCCAATGTAACCAATCCAGCAGATGGCTACATACCAAATTTCTGCTCTCACTTTTCTCGAGCAGGCAGAATGATGAACCTGTAGGCAACTCAAAATAACCACTGAAACCAAAGCTTATGATAATGAACCAGGCAATATTTATCTTTTCTAATGCTTGCAGAAGAATGCCGAAGGGATCTTGAAAATCCTGAAGCACTGGCTTATCTTGAGATCCAGCTACAAAAATACAAGTACTCCCTCCATTTTGATCTGAAAGAACAATTGATTTCCGAGGGATAGGAATGCATAGAGAGGTATGTGCTTCTGCCATCTGAGTGTTAGTTGTAGGTTCCTTGACCATGAGAAATCCTGGCATATTGTCTCTCTCAAGCTCATATTCCTCAACTTCATGGTCTAGGTCATTCTTAAACAAAAAACAATCTTCAAGATTATCAAACATGATAGCCTTATCATCTTTGTGAAAGAAAATTTTATGTGTTTGATGATCTATAAAACTGATTACAAGACCATCATCATTTTCAAAAGAGGAAGAAGTTTCACTAACACTTTCTTGACCATGTGTGCACTACAAATCTGCTTTAGCTTGGGTTGTAACATGACCTTTCAAGAGTTGATCTATCTCATTTTCAGACAGAGGAGATAATACTTTCTGTTTTGTTTTGCTCAAGTGATTTTTGTCTTCTTGAAATAACATTTTAAAACAAAAAAAATCTGAATGACAGTCCTGATCTTCTGAAATTTGGAAACATTGTTGATCATCTTCATATGACATGGCAATCAAATTATCATTTATCACTGAGTTATTGAAAGAAGATTTTTCACTTACTTGAACAAAGGTTTCATCTTGTTTTTCATCAAATGACTAGATTACCTCCTCATGAAGGCTTTGTTCAACAACTATGTCTTCTTCATTCCAGATGATCTCAACAACAGAGCTCTCCTTCATGGGATTCAGAACAAGGTTTTCTTCATCATCACGATCTGAAATAGCCAACTTGACTTTATCACATTATGAAATTGAAACTTGATTTCCCTGCATGCTGTCATCTTCTATGGATAGATCTGAAATAGAACCCTCTCTTTCATCAGTTCCCATTGTGCTAAGATCTTGATCTGGCTGCAAAGTTTCCTGAGCATCTTGATGAGTATCTTCTAAGCTCTTTTTATGCTATTGAAACGGATTTTCATATAGGGCCTCCATGATCTCATCATCCATGAAGTCATCATCTTCATAATATTTCTCAAGGCTTTCAATAAAACTATAAGCATGTTTGCAATAGTTCTGAACTAAATTTAGTGATGGATAATATTCTTTATACCTTTCAAAGAACATGGCATGAAAATCCTTCAAACAGTAAATACAAGTAGGCGGCAAACTTTCATACCAAGATCGGGCTTCACCTTCCAGAGTGGCCATGAATATCTTCATCAAGCAATCTTCAGGAAAATCAACCTTCAACTTGCGAATATGTATGTGAAATCTAGCCAGATGTAAAGCAGCATCCTTCCTATCATCATCTTTAAACGTAGGCAAATTCCTTTGCCAATCTACCTTAGGAATTTTATTTGGAAAACCTGGAATGTGATCTCAGCTCAAGGGAGCATACCTTCTTGCAACCTGTTCCATCTTGAAAATCTTAAAGCTACTGATCTTCTTGTAGTGGAGTCACCATGAAGCATTGATCTCTAGATTTTTTAGTGAATGGAGTTGCCAGGTGAATGATTTCAGCCTTACTGTGTCTGATCGTTGTCCACCATCAACAATCAGATCTGAACTGGATACATGTACTGGGGTGATCGTTTAGATCAGATGTTCGGTTTATAAACTAGACCGGAGATTGACTGAAGTAGTTTTTATATACTTGTGCTAATGCAAAGCAAAAGCATTTCGAAGGCTACCTGGCTAATATTCAAGCTTCGTCTGTAGTCTACAAAACCAAACACTGAAAATAAACTTTCTTCCCCAGTATGGTCGCCACTATGTTAGAGCCTAGATTTGCCTCAGGCTGAAAAGACAAGGTTCTAGGTCCACATCAAACCACGCTCAGCCTTGTAGCTAGCCCTATGAGGACAGGAGAGGGCTCTCTCCAGGTCAATCTCAGCAAAATATGATCTATGGGGCTTGAGATGACTAAAATATAAACTAATTTTAGGCTAGGTATGAAGTACAAGGATTTGTTTTAATTTTTTGGGGGTTTTGTTGGAAAAAAGGGACAGGCAAATTTTGGGTCCGGGGATGAGGCCTAGTTTTTGCAGAGTTTTGATTGGGGCAAGGAAGGCAATAATTTTGACGCTTTGGATTGAATGAATGGGTGGATAAAACTGGTGAGGAGCCAAGGAGGGAAAGAGGGTCTCAAGGGTCCTCCTCAAACAAATGAAAACAAGAAGAATTAAACAAAATATCCAGGCAGAACATAGCAATCCAATGAATTCTACCTTAATCACTCATTTGTTTAATTGCAGAAGATAAGAGAAGGGAAAATGATACACATAAACATCAGTGAACTTACAAATACATAGAGAAACACACCATCAAAACATAGAGCCACATGGATCCCAACAAGTACTGCAAAACCCTGGTCTTTCCTTTGCCAAAAATGCAGAAATGAAATGTACAATAGAGTGCCAAGCAATCCCAAGTATCCAACCCTGAAAATGACTTAGAAATTACATAATATAGACAAGACAAACCTATTCCCTTGCCTCTAGGGGTTGAGATCATCATTCTAGGAGCTGTTTGAACTAATTCTAAACAAGGAACTGAAATCTAGGTAGTCAAACAACTTACCCCTATATGCTAGGAAACTGATTCATTCATTTAATTTTCACCTTTTAGTGAATGAATCCTCTAGAACAAGTAAAAATGTGCCAAAATTACATCATAGTCATCAAGTTACATCAAGATAGATCAATAATTACATTAAAAAGTAAAACTAGTCAAAACTGGGCAAATTTCTGAGCTGTACAGTGAAAAATAGGCAAAAATCCTATATGTGTCGCGACCAGAATCTCTATGCATCGCGCCAATTTGGATCTGACTTTGTGGCACTTCTCGAAGTCCAAATTGAGCCCAAGATAGCTTGTTGGAAAGCCCTACCTGTATACTTTCCAACCCAAGTGGAATTTCTGAATTTTGATGTCATTTGCCCCTCCAAAACCTCAATCTCCCAAGACTGCTTCCTGTGTGTCAAAATAGGGGCAGTGAGGTCATTTTTAGGGTGTTTTTTACCCTTTAGGCAACCCAAAACTTGATGGAATCCTTAGGTAATCCATGAGCATACATAACTTTTGATGAAAAATCCAAAAATGTAAAGTTTTCCTCCTGGAGCTTTCCCAATTATAAGCGCGCGCCAAGTGGCGCTACGCGTTGGGCAGAAAAACCTGTTTTAAAGCCAAAAAATTCAAAATTGACAAATTTTTTTCCAAATTCCTTGAAATTTGGGCTGGATTTCTATCATTGAGTATCAGGTTTAGCCAAGGAAGCCTCAGCCAAGATTTAGAGCCGATCATGCTCTTTTTCGTCGTTTTAGTGCCCTCCTTAGTCTTGCCTTCAGGATTTTGATCCTTGCATTGCAAACGTGATTTCGTGCCCAATAGTGGTTTTTCATGTGCCTGAGCATGTCCTTGTCCTTGTTTTCTTTCGCCAACAACTTCTCTAAGTGGATGTTGATCTTCTAGAGCCAAAGCTCTCGATCAGCCTCTATCTCCTGCTGAATGGGTGTCCTCTCATTTAGGCTTCTTTGGGCAACCTGCTGGTCTTCACGGATGTTTTGCCACCTCTATGAGGCCTCCTGGTTGCATGTACCTCTGTTGGTGAATCACTGTGGGTCTCCTCCTCATGAAGAATCAAATGCCATCACTGCTAGTGAATAAACTGTCGGCCTTAAGGAGAAATAAGTGATCTGTGATATGTCTGACTTTTGCCACCAAGGGAAAACAGTGATATAGGGGACTGTTAAGAGAGAGGAAAGTAGTGAGGGATTAGGGGCTATTGGGATAGATTTTGTTAGGGAAATATGGGAAGGTTTGTGACGGGGAATTTGTAGTTTAGAGGTGGGATAAATGAGAACAAGATATATTGAAGTCAAGTGGAATTAAGGATGTGGGGACAGTCACTTGACTGTTTTAGGAATGGGGAGTTTATAAGTGATATGAAAACAGGAGGGCTAGTAGGGTTTAGTGATAGGGCAAATGGGTACCAGGGATATAATTGGTTTTGGGACAAATGGAAAAGGGAAAGGACTGTGATAACAATGTGACAGTGATGGGGAATGAAGTGTTAACAAGCAAACTTTAAACTTCAAACATAAACCCTATGGAGCAATTTTGATATAAATATTGGGTTTAAAGTTTGGCCTTCAAACTCTTACAACCACCTTTCCAAATCGCAGCAAACATAGACTAAAATCAATGGCAAAAATCCTCTAACACTTACTTGGAGCAAAAGAGTTGAATTGATTTGATTTTTATTGAAGCCGTGATGATTTGTGCCTTGAAGGCTCTGTGCGCCGCGCACAAACCCAGTGCGTTGCGCCTCTTGGATGCGCCGTGACAGTGGAAAAAAGCACTGTGGATTTTCACCCAATGCGCTGCGCGGCCTATGTGCGCCGCGACCTCCTCCAATGCGCCACGCGGCCTATGTGCGCCGCGACCTCCTCCAATGCGTCGTGCAGGCAATAAACACAGTCTTTGCTTTGAAAATCACCTTCTCCCCACTAACTTCGACTTTCCTTGATCCCCTTGAATGCAAATGACATTATACACACAGAAAAATCTTTATAAAGACATGGTTTTATTTTTGGTTCTCAAAAACCCATCTTTGTAATGTTTTAGCTTTTGGCACTTTTTCACTTTAATACAAACCCTGTTCTTCTGTTCTTCTGTTCTTCAGTTCTTCTGACTTGAATAATGAATCTTTTGGCAATTTTTGTAGGGATAATGGCATGTCTTGACAAAGGAAGACCAGGGCTACGCCTGGAGATTTCAACAACTGAAAAATTTTGAAAATTACATGGCAATTTATTACAAAACGAAATGACGAATTTTCTTCAAAACAGAGTTTTGAAGAAAAGTCATAATCCATCCATATGATGATAAAATTTTGTGAAATAAAACCTCCCTCTGGCCTGCTAGCATTATTGGACAATTTGAAGACACAATTTGTGAAACCCTAGACCTAGTGACTGAATTGACTTTGCTGATCAAAGGACTAAAACAGGACTGTAAGTGACTTTAAAAGCTTGATTAAAAGACCTGAGCCAGCAGGTATAAGGCATGAGGGGTAATGAATAACAACACCCTCCCGTCAGATTATGGCATGCCCCTAACGGAATGCAGCTGATCGAGCTGAATGAGACACCTAAAAATGAAATGAAATAAGAGAACTGATCTCTGACGGAGGGATGTAAAGACCGACTCTAACAGTTGGTATAACACTTCCTTCCGTACTGTAGCAAAAATGACCCCATTTATGGCACTTTATGGATATCATACACCGTCCATCAACATCATATTTAAGAGAGAATTCTAAGGTTCAAGCACTATAAGATCACATCATGCATCAACAACAAGTTGTCCAACTCTTAAAGGATAACCTCACTTGGGCACAAAATAGAATGAAACAACAAACATGTCAACATCGTATTGAAATAATTTTTGATGTAGGCAGCTAGTTATTCCTATGACTACAACCATATTAAAAAATGACCCTCAAGCAAGGTAAGAAGGATAATAAATTCTCACCAAAGTATTATGGTCCATACAAGGTGTTTCAAAATATTGGTACTATGGAATACACATTGGAGCTTCCTGCAGATTCACGAGTGCACCCAGTTTTGCATGTTTCATGCTTAAAGAAGGTTATAGGTGACAAGCGCCCAGTTCAAATAATATTGCCAGAAATTGACGAGGAAGGAAAAATAATATTGGAAACTAAAGCAGTCATAGAAACAAGAACTCAACAGCTACAAAATCTACCAATTTCGGAGTATCTCATGAAGTGGAAGAACTTACCTGCTGAAGATTCCCCATGGGAGGATGAGAAATTTATACAAAATCATCCAGAACTACTGAAGTGTTGAGGACACCACTTTTTTGAAGGAGAGGGGCATGTTAGTTCCCTATAATACTAGTGATTCCCACATTACTAAAGTCATTGTAGCCCTTATTGTTATTGTTGTGCCTCTATTGTCTCCATATTGTTATTATTGTGCCCCATAGAAGCCAACTATTGTTATTGTTGTGCCTTTATATTATTATTGTTATGTCGGTTGTGATTATATTGTGACCCCTTAGAATCCTATATATAGAAAAGAGGTTTTTTCATTTGTATCATCCAAGAATTTTTCTTTTGTGTAATGTAAAGGAGGTTGCCCCCTCAAAGAGGCTGATTTTGAAGTCATTTCTCTATATTTTCTTCTATTTTGTGAGCTGGTTGCATAATAGAAAAATATTAAGAGGGGGGGTGTGGGGGGGTAAATCAACATTTTAAAACTCACTTCATATTTTATTTAATTTCTAATTTCCATATACTATTTTTATGTAGGTAACCTGCATATGTACACGACTGTGACGAATACAAACAGTGTATACCCAGTTAACTATTTTTCTTATACTTCAACATTTGTTCATCTTATAACCAATGTGTCATTACTTCATTATTCATTAACTTAACAATAATCATGAGTAGTAAGAAGAGATAGATCATCAACACACAAGAAACATATCAACACACATGAACACCAGGATTTTAGGTGGAAATCAATGTGGGAGAAAACCATTGTTGTCATCGTCTATGTCTCCTTTTTATTATAAAGAAAAAATTCTTACAATCTTGTATTGGTGCAGACTCATACCAATATGCAAGAACCCACCTGTAGGAGGATACAACCTTCTCTCATTCTCCATCACCCACTGGAAGGGAGCTCCATTCCCCTAATCTCATTTACCGGCTCCTACTGGAAGGAAGCTCCTACACCTTGGACAAATTCTCCAACTACTACTAGAAGGAAGCTTCGACTTCCTCACTGAAGGCTCCAACCCTCAGTACATGTGGGGACCATGTTTCATAATGTTTCATACTAGATCCACCTGACTCAAAACATCAAACCTATAGGCCACCTTTCATCATATTTTCAGACTGGCCACATTTTCATCTTTAAGCCCAATACCAAGTAACAATTATGAAGCCAAACACTAAACCAACTCATCCAATCATTGAACCAACTGAAACATTATACCATCATCAAACCAATAAATGAATCTCAAACATCTATTTCAACTAGATCAAAATCGTTCATATCATATTATATCAATGCAAAACCACTTATATCAAACCAATAATAACTAGATCATGCCAATATGCGAAGTCATACTATGTTCATCACAGAAACACAATGTTGTCGCTGCAAACCATGATCAACCATACATCAAAATGTATATTCTATTGTTTGGAATCATACCTGCATATGTACACACTTCCCCTAAGGATGATCTGTGTACATATCTCAAATCATTGACTTCTGCATCTAAATCACTGTAATACTGAAACGACTACTGAACCAAATACTGAAACAACTCATCCAATCAACGTCGAAAAATCAATCACTGAATCTCAATCAACCAAAGAAACTAGATCAAACTAATTCATATAATATCATATCAATTAAAAACCATTCATAAGTATACCAAATCATATACTCTTCATCACATAAACCAATCGTTATCACTGTAAACCCTAATCAAATACATGTTAGAATGTATATGCTACTTCTATGAAGAAAACCAATGCATGTATGTGATTGCTCTGAAGACGACCTATGTACATATCTCAGAATATTTACAACTAAATCTGGATCACTGTAATACTGAAACAACCACTCAACCAAATACTGTATCAATCATAGATCATTGAGCCATTTACAGATCATAATACAATAGCATCATTACTGATTAGCATTCTATTCCATTACCAACACAACCTAACCAATACTTTTAAACATAGATTATCATGATAGAGACATCATCAACAGACACCGACAAACATAACAAAACTGATTAAATGTCATAAAAAATCCATACTGTAAAACCCTAGCATGTGTACGTGACTTTAAAAAAACACATCCACATATGTACATGCTTGTCATTCACAACACCCATGTACATATTTGTACAACCTGAAAAGGCTTCGGAGAATATATATGTGACTACCCAGAATAATATTCGCATATGTACGTGACTAACCTGAGTAAAACTAACATACATATCTGAAATCACTAAATTATACTTTCACTGCAACCACAACACATACTTCACAAAATTTATTGTCACACATTCATATCAAAGTATCATTATCACCACAAATCTATCATTGTTAGTTGTAATCACAAACAAATCAAGCAAGCATATTCATTACTATTCTTTTAGATCTATCAGATTTGAGCCTCTTCCATGATCCTTGGTGCACACTTTTTTTAGATCATATTACACATTAATAATCCATAAATTACACACTTAACACTTTGATCTCCATCTCCTTATATAGGTTTAGCTTTAGCTAATAACTTAGGTCAATCCCTTAGCAATTCCATTGGTATTCTTTGATGGGATCAAATAATTAGTTTCGCACTCATTACTATGGGCCAATACCATGGTAAATACCTCTGTTATTCATAATACCATGCTACATATTTTGTACGCGACTTCTCTTCACCATACCCGCGTATGTATGCGATCCTGCTTAACACGACATGTGTATACTTTATCACACTTTAGATTTTCCATCCATCTACCTCTGAAATAATATTCCTTTGTTCTTATCACCTGTAGCATACATTACCATCATGTTGACATCTCTATCAAGTAGGTTTCCATTAAGGAAAGAACATTAGCCATAATTCCAACAACTAATTTTCTAGATAGTCAACGATTCTTTCATATGTACATGTGCGTGTCCTTATTGGAATAATACTAATAATTTTCTTCTAAAGGCTCACCTTCTCTTCCCTTCTAGTGAAAGAACCTGGATACATATTACAGTTGAACATTTCACAAAGAATACTTGCTCATTTGAAAGTACATATGTGTTTCTATCTCATGATAATGACTGCAACCAAGGAAAATATTTAAGTATCTGGAAGTGGGGCCACATTTCTGGATAGGGGTCCTATACCAAATGGTGTGAGGTATAATTGGAAATTCAAATCGGGGAGACCCCCTATATGTTGGCAGGATCCAACACCATCAAAATTCTACTGCTAGAAGGAGGGAAACCTTTTTATGGATGACAATTCACCACATCTTAACAACCAACAATCCATGCAGGGTAGTAATGGTACGTGTTTAACTCCAACTCAAATTCCTGATATAGGAGAGTCCTCTCATCAAAGTCTAGAACAAGCCTTTGAAGTCCCTTATGAAAAAATATAAATAATTTTACCTATTACTCATCAGTTTACAAGAGCTCTTAGTTTACTTCCTGTCATTTGTATTCTTCCTCATAAGCTAATAAAGAAGGAAACAACTCATCATGGCATATTGTTTTCTTCGGTGGAAGATTTGTTCATTGAAACCCTCGAAGAATTAGATGAATCTACTGAAAGAACACATCAACAAGGGGACCTTCCACCTGTTGAGGAGGATTTAGAAGGAGACAAGGAGGATTTTCCATTTTCTAATGAAGAGTAGTTGAGACAAGAAGAACAAATTCCTGATTATAATGAAGATTTGAATGGTGAAGGGGAGGAATCTTCAAAATCAGAGGGTGAAGAGGGAGAATAAGAGGACATGGATGATGAAAAATTGGATTCAATAGTCAAGGACATCTTTCTCTTCTAGGAAATTTTCATCGTATGCTTAAACACCTAGAAAATATTCTTTCAATGTTTGATCCTGATAAGAACATGAAATCTTAGGACCATATTAATAACTTCTACATGCATTTGAAAATGCTTGAGGTACTTTTGACAACTTTTCTTGTAGACTTTTTTTCGTACACTCTAGAAGGTAGAACATCGGTCTAGTACCACATTCTTTTGCCTAATTCAATCCATAGTTGGAGCAAGTTCAAGAAGTTGTTCTTGGATAAATTTTCCAATGATAAAATTCCCGACATGTTGGTCAAAGAAATTGAGGATCTTAAGATGGGGGGAAAAAAGTGAAGGATTTTAATTAAAGTTTTACATGCCTTTTGAATAAATTCCCCGTAGATGTTCAACCACATGATATTATCTCTAAATATTATTATACAACTTCCTTACCTACTAATATTTTCATGTTTGTTAAAAGAGCTGTAAAGGATACATTGGACTTTATATTTTCATAAGTGATTGTTGGTGAAAAGAAATTGCATTCTAATTGGAGCCATTGATGACCACGAAGATTCTAAAGAATCCAAAGATACTAGTAAGAAAACTCAAGCCTCTTCCACTAAATCCAAAGAGAAATATTCTTTTGACATGGAAAGCTTGGCTAAATATTTGAAGTTGATCGCTAATGAAGTAACTAAACTAAAGAGGAAGTCAAATGAGGCAACTACCAGCAATACGTCTTTTAAGCCACATTTATTTAATAATAATAGCAATAGTTAACTGGCTAAATCTGCTTAGAGTTAGAATGGTGTGTTTAATATTGAAAGGATGGGCATGGACAACTTTTGTATTTTCCATCATGAGAGGCGTTCAGAGAAAATATGTCCCCAATGGAACCACAACATAACTTCTATGATGACCAAGTTTGTAGACACTTTATTAGCAGAAGAGCAGTCTGAGCACACTGGAGAAGTAAACGAATCTACCATGACTGAGTAAAGTTCAAATGCTAGGAATTCAATTAATACATTTGATATCATATATAATGCTAATAAACAAAGTGATGATGCCACACCAGAGAGTAAAGTTCCTCCTCAGCAAAAAATTGGGTGATATAATTTGAGGAGAAAATGACCAATTTCTAAGCAAGAGCTTAAAAGATAATTATTGACAAGGATTATACCTCCTACTAATACTGCTCAGAGTTTACAAAATAAGTCTAGAAGTGATCCCCCTCTTAAGAGAACTTCCATGAACAACAAGAGTAAGTCCATCACTACAGAAGTTTCAAACAAATATAGACCACCAAATACTTTAGCACAACCTATTAGAAATAATGGTATTGATTATAATATTATTGAGGATATGAAAAGAGCTCGAGCCAACATTTCAATCTTTGAGCTCACAAAGATAACAAGGTAACGTGAACTAATCATCCAAGCACTTACATCACAACCTTCATCAGGTAACAAAGTTTCTGCTTCTCAAGTTATGTTCAGTAAGTCTAATGGAATTCTCTAGTTTGTAGTTAATATTTTTAATTTAAATGCTAACACTCTTCACCCCCATTTTCTCTTAACATTTGGAATCCTTAACTATAATGTCCATAATTGTCTTGTTGATTTCGATGCATCTGTAAATGTTATGCTACTATCTATCGCTAAGAAACTTAATGCTAAATGGGAAAAGATCGATGCATAGATCATATAGCTAGATAGATGATTAGTCTAGGAAATTAGTGAACTTAGTAATGTCATCATTCATTTTTCATCAAACCATAGAGTTCACTAATGCATTAATATTAATATTATGGATATTATTGAAGCCTATGGTTTTGTTTTGAGTAGAGATTAGTCCAACACACTACAAGGGTATTTCTCATTAGACTAGACATATTTATGGTTTCCTTACAAGGGTAGAAACAATCATATTTGAGTGGAAAGTTATCCTTACATGAAATAAACTATGACAACACTCGAGGGACATAATGAGCTAGTCAAATTTGGAGATATCATATTTGGAAATTATTTTCTAGAAATTGATCACGGGTGTTATCAAGCACATCCTTCACTTGTACCATTTGATACAAAGTTGGAGATCCTTCCTTCCAGTCCAACTGATGCAAATGAACTTTGTAATATAGATGTAAATACTAGTAGTGTAGGAAATAACTCAACAACTACTAAAATTTGGACCTTATACTTTGATGGTTCTATGACTCAGGACAGTTCCAGAGCTAGTTGTATTCTTATTGACCCTTGGAATAGAAGACCTATCTTGTCATGCCACTTCAATTTTGAGTGCACAAATAACATTGTTGAGTATGAAGCACTCATTTTGGGGTTAGATAAATCCATATACCTTAAGGTGGAAGTACTTAAGGTAATTGGTGATTTAGAGATCATTATTGGTCAGGTATGAAATACCATTCATTTTGTTTCACCTAACCTAAAAATCACCAACAAGAGGTATGGCGACTTATTTCATTTTTTAAAGCATTTAGTATTAGTTGTGTTCCTAGAGTTCATAATGTTATCACTGATACATTAGTCAATGTAGCTGCTACAATGTCACCATTAAAAGATGTTTTTTCTATTAAAATGATTTATAAGACATATATGCCCGACAATGTCAATAAGTTTGTGTGTTTAATGATGACCAATAGATACTGCACTTCATGGCCAATGCTTATGTGTTCAAAGATGTGGCTATTGAAGAAGATAAGCACGAGGAGGCTTTGGAGGAAGAAACTCAAGCTTATAAAGGGAATCCAACACTAAAAGGTGTGGTGTCTCTTAAGAAACTCTATGACCTGCAAAACCATTTTAGATGACTAGTTAATAAGAATATTCAGAGCTCAACGTTATCACATGAACAAGTCAATCTGGGAACTAAAGAAGATCCAAATTATTTGAATCTCAGTACATGTTGTTACGCTCAAGAACAATATCGAGATGTATTTATATGGATGTATAGTGATTTAAAGACTTATGTTACACATATCATCCAACATGTAATTCCTATAAAAGAAGGGGTGAATGTGTTTCAACAGAAGTTAAGAAAATTTTGTCCAACGCTTGAACCCTTGATTCAAAAGGAATTAAGGATGTTGTTGGATGCTTAGATCATCTTCAAACTTAGACATTCTACATGGGTTTGCAACCTAATTCTTGTTAGAAATAATTTCAGTAAAATACGCTTATGTTTTTATTTTCACAACATCAATCAGGCGTCAGATAAATACAATTACCCCATGCCATCAATTGAGCAGATACAAAAAATCAATTGATTGTGAAATGACAAGTTTTGTTGGTGTGTTAAACTAAGGAAGGAAATGTGGGTATTTCACCTATAATTGGGTTAAGTGGGAAAGCCTAAGTAATCCCCTTGATGAATCAATACTTCTTGAAAGGATAACCCTTAATTGGAAGCTACCCCCCGAATAGAGAAGTTGAAGTTCATACAGTGTGTCGCCAAGTGTTGTCATTGCTACAACACCCTCTAATTTTTTTTCTATATTTGAATTTTGGAGACTACCTGCTATCATGTGAAGTGTCACTTTTGGTCATCAAGTGTTGTTTTATGTTTTTACATTTGTTTCAAGTGTCTGTGATCCTTTATAAGTGTCGTTAGATCATTATGAGAATCAATTTCACACTTTGGAGTCATAATACATTTCCTGGTCACAAAACGACACTTATTGGTTGCAATTATGTATACTTTGTTTGTTGCACTTGGAGAGTGTTTGTGAACTAGAGTTTTGATGTAAATTTCTTAGTATTTTTTACTGTCTAAGTTTTACCAATAAGTCCAGATGTGTAACGCTTGAAAATACCCCTAAATCTATGTGTTTTCACACGTTTCACCTTTCTAGACTTAGTCATTTTTCTGATTTTGTAATCCTTCCCTCTAGGACAGGAAGAGTGCATTGCACACTTCTAAGGTTTCTTGGAGATCCATCTTGTCAGTTGTAAGTGTGACATGTGCCATCCTAATCCCTCTCTCTCTCTTGTGCATTGCACAATTCTAGTTAGTAGAACCTCTTCCTTGTTGCATGTCTTCCCTTATTGTGTCAGTCAAGCCTCTATCTCCTAGTGTGGTGCACTGCTTACTTCAAATGGCTAATGATGCCTTCCCCTATGCCTTAGGATTGTGAAATAAACCCTCCTTGTGGTCATGGCCTTCCCCCCTAGTGCATGGTGAAGTTTTAGTGGATAGTAATGCTCCCTTGACTCTTGCAAGTGTGACATGCACCCACCTTTCCTCCTCATCCTCCAGAGTTGCACATGGCATAATATTAGTGAAAAGTGAAGCTGTTAGGTCCCTATAATACTAGTGATTACCCCATTACTATTGTAGTTGTATCCCTTATTAATATTGGTGTGCCCCTATTATCCCCATATTGTTATTATTGTGCCCCATAGAATCCCTCTATTGTTATTTTTGTGCCTTTATATTATTATTGATAGGTCGGCTGGGTTATATTGTGACTCCTTAGACTCCTTTATATGGAAAGGAGGTTTTTTCATTTGAATCATAAAAGAATCATCCATTTGTGTAATGTAAAGGAGGTTTCCCCCTCGAAGAGGCCGAATTCTAAGGAGTTGATCTATCTTCTCTATCTTTTTGTGAGTTGGTTTCATAACATTTGGTATTAGAGCTTTGGATTCTAGGGTTTCGCTACTCCAAATAGGTCATCGTGGCATTTTCGCTATAACTTTTTTTCTATGACGTTTAAGAAGCTAAAAAAAAAAACCCATTTGAGACGAGATCGCACTGAAGCTCGGGTCCAAATTTCAGAGATTTTCGCACTATATTTGCGGAGATATGATCTGAAGAAGTTGGTCTTTTTGAAGACTCCTGAATTACATTCCAAATAGGTGACCTGGGGAAAATCGTCATAACTTTCTCTCTGAGCATCGGATTGAAATTTCGTAAGAAGTTACAGAAATAGAACAGGCTGTAGTTTCTTGTATATATTTTTCAGAGCCAAAGGTCGAAACAGGGAGATTTGAACTAGTCTATAATATGGTAACTGTGGGAGATTTGGCATAACTCTTCCTTGGAGAATCCAATTGGGATCAGACTGGTGGCATTCAAAAGAGGACACAGAGGGAAACTATAGGTCACAATTTTAGAACTAGATGATCCGAAATTACAGAGATACATTAGAGGCAATATCGAGCTCCTACAAAGTGAAAAAAGGTGTGTAGAAATTTTTTAAATTTTTACTTAAGCTTGGTTTGAAAAACCATTTTGAAGGAATTCAAAGGGTATAGTAGAGAATTATTATTCGGTAACTGATGCCCGAGGAAAGAAAATGCAAACACCTAGTAAGAAACCTGAAAGCTCTAGCATGACTCATGAAGAAGAGGAAGAAATGCTACATGATATATCAAAATTACAAGACCAAGTGGAACAAATTTCACTGTCACAAAATCTAACAGAAGCTAAGATAGATGGCATGGAATCTAAGATAAAGGGTGTGGAAGCTAAGATGAATGGCGTGGAAGCTAAGATTGACGATTTGAAGATAGATTTGAAGACAAATTTGACAAATTTTCTACAAGAAATACTTACTAATGGTGAAAGGGTAGTAAAGGAAACTCATGGTGCGAATAAAAGAAATGTTAATCATGATTTCATAGACTCTAATGTTGGATTGAAGACCCACCATATTCCAAAATTCGATATGAGGAAGTTTGATGGCAAGGATCCCGCAACATGGATATTACAGATGGAGCAATTTTTCGATCTCAATAATGTGCAAAACACACAAAAGGTATGTATTGCAACTTTATATTTGGAACCAAATCAATTTGTATGGTATCAATGGCTTTGCTCTCATAAACAAATTATAACTTGGGCAATTTTTACAGAAGAATTGATAGCACATTATGAGGATACAAAAAGCAACACTTTTTTTAGCCAATTGATAAGTCTCAAACAAAAGGGTTCAATAATGGAGCACATTGAGGAGTTCCGAAAATTGAACATAAGGGTAAAAAATATTCCAGAGGATCATAGGCTTGATGTGTTCATAGGGACTTTAAAGGATAATATCCAACATGATGTTCACCTTTGGGAACTTGATTCATTAGAGAAGGCATTCAGGTTAGCAAGAAAAATGGAAAGCAAAATTATGGCAACCAGGAAGCATACCACTCACAACTATAAAGATGGAAGTATTGTTGCCCCTAGTCTTCCACAACCTATAAGGTTGACACCACAACAATTGGAAGAAAAAAGAGCAAAAGGGCTTTGTTACAGTTATGATAGCAAATACACTAAAGGTCATAAGTGTGCTGAGAAGAAATTATTCTACATAGATTGTGAAGAGGAAGAAGAAAAGGAGCAAGAAAGGTCAAAGGAAGAGGATATACTCTAGGAACAAAGCCTAGACAAAGAAGAAATGAATCCGACCATATCTTGTAATGCATTGGCTGGAATTACCACTCCTCAAACCATCAAGATAGAAGGACAAATCAAGAAGAAAAAGGTAATAGTGTTGATTGATTCAGGAAGTACCCACAATTTTATTCATTATAAGGTAGCGAAAGAATTGAATTACTTCCTATATCCAGCACCAGAGTGTCAAGTGATGGTTGCAAATGGAGGAACAATAAATTTCTCTGGAAAGTGTCATAATATCAAGATATCCATGGGAGAATATGTATTGACTAGCCCAATGCTTTCCATTCCAATGGGATGCGCTGATGTTGTACTAGGAGTCCAATGGCTACAATCCTTGGGTACAATAGCTTTTAATTTTCAAGAACTTTTCATGAAATTTTATGCGGAAGGAAAGGAATTTGAATTAAGGGGTATTGCAGGGAAACCAGGAAAGATAATCAGCTCTAACGGTATGACAAAGCTTCTAAAAAAGGAACAAAGAGGTGTAATTGCACAATTATGTTCACAAGATGTTTCCACATCGAAATCATCTATTTGTCTAGATCTCCAAAAGGTCTTGGACAATTATTCCAAGGCATTTGAGACTCCCAAATGTCTCCCACATATTCGTGATCATGATCATGCTATTCATCTGATTCCAGGAAGTGTTCCTCCAAACATCAAGCCGTACAGATATCCCTATGCCCAAAAGTGTGAAATTGAACGTATGGTTGCAGAAATGCTAGAGGTTGGTATAATTCAACCTAGTCAAAGTTCTTTCTCTGCTCCAGTAGTATTGGTGCACAAGAAGGATGGATCATGGCACATGTGTCCAAATTATAGGGAGCTCAAAAAGCTCACTATTAAAGATAAGTTTCCCATTCCTATCATTGATGAATTACTGAATGAATTGCATGGATCAATTTACTTCACCAAATTGGATCTTCATTTAGGATATCATCAAACCAAAATGAAGATTGAAGACATTCCAAAAATAGCATTTAGAACTCATGAGGGTCATTATGAATTTTTGGTCATGCCTTTTGGCCTTACCAATGCACCCTCTACATTTCAAGGTTTGATGAATTCCATTTTCAAACCCTTCCATAGAAAATTTGTGTTAGTATTTTTTGATGATATACTAATCTACAGCAAGGATCATGTTGAACATGTTGACAAGGTGCTACAACTATTGGAGGAGAAACAATTATATGCAGAAAGATCCAAATGTTTCTTTGGAGTAAAAGAGGTGGAATATCTGGATCATATTGTATCTCATGAAGGAGTTAAGGTAGACCCTACCAAAATTAAAGCCATTAAGGAATGGAAAATCCCCACATCCATAAAGCATCTGCGAGGATTTCTTGGGTTGATAGGGTATTATCACAAGTTTGTTTAGAATTATGGCAGAATAGCAGCACCTCTAACAACATTATTGAAGAAAGATGCATTTTCATGGACTCTAGAAGCAACGAAGGCCTTTGAACATCTTAAAGAGGCAATGTGCCAAGCACCAGTCTTAGCTACACCAGACTTCACAAAAACCTTTATTGTGGAATGTGATGCTTCAAGAAATGGAATTGGTGTTGTTTTAATGCAAGATGAAAGACCCATTGCTTTTGAAAGTCTTCCAATCAAGGGAAAGTTTTTGCACAAAGCTATTTATGAGAAGGAAATGTCAGCAATACTACATACACTTAAGAAATGGCGACCCTACCTAATGGGAAGACACTTCAAGGTAAAAACGGATCATGATGGCCTTAAATACTTTTTAGAACAAAGATTATCCTCTGAAGAGCAACAAAAGTGGGTCACAAAGATGTTGGGTTATGACTTTGAAATCATCTACAAAAAAGGGAAGCAAAATGTGGTGGCAGATGCACTCTCAAGAAAGGATGAGGATGTGGAAGCATTGTTGTGTGCCATTTCTAGTATCCAACCAAATTGGATAAACGAAGCAAGGGAGGAATGGAAGAATGATGAAGAAGTGTGGGCACTTATTCGAAAGTTACAACAAGATTCCAGTACATCTGATACATTTCACTGGCAAAATGATTCGTTATGGTACAAAGATCGCTTATACCTCTGTAAGAATTCCCAACTGAAGCAAAATATTCTTATGGAATTACACACTTCTCCCTTAGGAGGGCACTCAGGATTTTTAAAAACTTACCATAAGGTTAAGAAGGAATTTTTTTTGGGATGGCCTTAAATCGGATATTCAAAAGTTTGTGGCGGAATGTTTGGTTTTCCAACAAAATAAAGTTGAAACAATTAAGACCCCAGGTCTATTACAACCTTTATCCATTCCAAATGAACGTTGGGAGGAGGTTTCAATGGATTTTATCACAGGTTTACCCAAGTCTGAGGGAAAGAGTGTCATCATGGTGGTAGTTGACAGACTTACCAAATATGCACACTTTTGTGCATTATCACATCCATTTAAAGCCAGTACAGTTTCTACTGCATTTATGGAAACAATTCAAAATCTACATGAAAACCCAAAGATTATTGTAAGTGACAGGGATCCCATTTTCACTGGAATTTTTTGGACAGAATTATTTTCTTTTCTCGGTACTCAGTTAGCTCATAGCTCATCTTATCATCCTCAATCTGATGGGCAAACTGAGATAGTAAAGAAATGTTTGGAAGGATATCTTCGTTGCTTTGTATCTGATAAACAAACACAATGGGTCAAATGGTTGCCTCTGGCTGAATGGTGGTATAACACTTCCTTCCATACAACAACAAAAATGACCCCATTTATGGCACTTTATGTATATCAATCACCATCCATCACATCATATTTAAGAGAAAATTATAAGGTTCAAGTAGTGGAACATCACATCGAGCATCAACAACAAGTCCTCCAACTCTTAAAGGATAACCTCGTGTTGGCACAAAATAGAATGAAACAACAGGCAAATCAACATCGCAATGAAAAAAGTTTTGATGTAGGTGATTGGGTATTCCTACGGCTATAACCATATAAACAAATGTCCCTCAAGCAAGCTAAGAAGGATAATAAATTATCACCAAAGTATTATGGTCCATACAAGGTGTTGCAAAATATTGGTACTATGGCATACAAATTGGAGCTTCCTATAGCTTCTCGAGTGCACCCAGTTTTCCATGTTTCATGTTTAAAGAAAGTTATAGGCGACAAGCTCCCAGTTCAAACAATATTGCCAGAACTTGATGAGGAAGGAAAGATTATATTGGAACCCAAAGCAGTCACAGAAACAAGAACTTGACAGGTACGAAATCGATCAATTTCAGAGTATCTCATCAAGTGGAAGAACTTATCCACTAAAAATTCCACATGGGAGGATGAGAATTTTATGCAAAAGCATCCAGAACTACTCAAGCATTGAGGACAACACTTTTTTGAAGGAGAGGGGCATGTTAGGTCCCTATAATACTAGTGATTACCCCATTACTATTGTAGTTGTATCCCTTATTAATATTGTTGTTCCCCTATTGTCCCCATATTGCTATTACTATGCCCCATAGAATCCATCTATTGTTATTTTTGTGCCTTTATATTATTATTGTTAGGTCAGATGGGTTATATTGTGACTCCTTAGACTCCTATATATAGAAAGGAGGTTTTTTCATTTGAATCATCAAAGAATCATTCATTTGTGTAATGTAAAGGACTTTGTCCCCTCGAAGAGGCTGAATTCTAAGGCGTTGATCTATCTTTTCTATCTTTTTGTGAGATGGTTTCATAACAGAAGCTCTCCTCCTTCTCCTTCAATTTTTTCTACACTTAGAAGGTCTCTCTCTCTACTTTGTGCACTACTGAGCCACAATAAGAAAATTTTCATGAAACATGATAGAATAGGAGATTTTTGTGCTAATGTTTGCTTTCCATGAGTGATCTACACTTGTAGGTGTTCAGTATATGGAAAAGATCTGCGAGGAATTTTTCAGTAAATACTTCACATAGAAGCATTGAATACATAAAAAAAAAAACCTTGTTGCAACAGTTGAAGGAATGATGGATTTGGATGATCATAGTCACTCATCAAGACTCCATAGTTTCTCAAGACCCTTTGGAGGGTAGAAGGAAATAACAATGCAAGATTCATTACAAGTATTGAAAATATAGTGGCAGTGTCATCACTTCACAAACAACTCCATGTTACAAGTCACTATGAGTCCAAGTCATCAATGTATGTGACTTGTCATGCTGTTGTCACATGATGATGTAGTTTTGGAAAATATTGTAAATGTAAATATGTGGAATTCCAAGAGTCATATATGGACAAAAAGTCATTAGTAAAAGTCAAAAAGTCTCATGGAAGTCAAAGGTCACATTATAAGTCGAAGATTCATGAGGAATATGAAATATCATTCCTCTTGTTATAAAATAACCCTCGTTACTCAAACAAAGGACCTTTCACCTTGACTTCTCCACCTAGGCATTAGAGAGAAACATTGTTCTTTTGGAGAGTAATTAGTGGCTTAATGCTCCACTATTGGAGCTAGTGGCATCTCACTGTTGATGCATCTTATCATCCTCAATTTGATAAAAAAACCAAGATAGTGAACAAATGTTTGGAAAACTATTTTCATTTCTTTGTATCTAATAAACAAATACAATGGGTCAAGTGGTTAACTTTGGAAGAGTGGTGGTATAACACTTCCTTACATACCACAATAAAAATGACCCCATTTATGGTGCTTTATGGATATCATGCATCGTCCATCAGACCATCTAAGAGATAATTATAAGATTCTAGCAGTGGAAGATCACATCGAGCATCAATAACAAGTTATCCAACTCTTAAAGGATAACCTAACTCTAACACAAAATCAAATGAAACAATAGGTAGACCAACATTGCAGTGAAAGAAGTTTTGATTTGGGAAATTGAGTATTGTTATGGCTACAACCATACAAACAAATGTCCCTCAAGAAAGCTAATATGGATAATAAATTATCACGCAAGTACTATGGCCTTTATAAGGTGTTGCAAAAGATTGGTACTATGGAATACAAATTGGAGTTTCCTACATCTTCGAAAGTAAACCCAATTTTCCATGTTTCATTCTTGAATAAGGTTATAGGTGAAAAAATCCTAGTTCAAACTATATTACAAGAACTTGACGAGGAAGGAAAAATCCTATTGGAGCTTGAAATAATCACGGAAACGAGAATATGACAACTATGAAATCAATAAATTTAAGAGTATCTCATAAAGTTAAAGAACTTACCTGCTAAAGATTCCACATGGGATGATGAGAATTTCATATAGAAGCATCCATAACTACTCAAGCATTGAGGAAAACACCTTTTTGAAGGAGAGGTGCATGTTAGGTCCCTATTATACTAGTGTAGCCCCCATATTCTTATTGTTGTGCCCCATAGAAGCCCACTATTATTATTGATGAGTCCTCACATTATTATGGTTATGTAGGCCCTAATTATATTTTGACCCTTTAGACTCCTATATATACCAAGGAGGTATTGTCATTTGAATCACCCAAGAATTGTTCATTTATGTGATGTAAAAGGAGGTTCCCCCCTCCAAGAGGCTTGTTTTTAATTCGTTGATCTATCTTTTCTTCTTTTTTTGTGATATGGTTACATAAAAAAATTCCACATTGGTTTCTATCATTTTTCTTTCCAATTTAGAACCAGAGGAGAGAAAGAAGCTATTTGAAGTGTAGGCACACAAAAGAACCCTCCCACAAATGAGGACATTAAAGACCCAACTATATGTTCTACTCCACATGTGCCATTGTTAATTGATAAAATTAAAGTTATTTCCATTTGGTTCTCTCCTATGATTTTTGGCATGTATTTTTAGATTTTATGAACTATTTTGTAGGTTTTCTCTAACACATTTTTGCAAATCTGAAAATTATTGCTAAAAATTGTAGGGTTTTGCAACTTTTTTCCTTTTCCTTTTTGTTGTTTGGAGGATTCATCACTAGTCATAACAATTATATTTTTGGCACATTTTCTCAGACATTCACACCTAACACACACCTTTGGCTTCGACCATGACCACATAGCCCCAGAGGAAAACACAAAACCAACTTTTACAGGTGGTGAAAGAGGTGACCCTATTAATGACACTATCGGTTCATTTCCTGGATCATCACATGTCACCAACACAGGGACAATTCCATGCAAATTTTTGGTGAAAGAGAAAATAATTCCAATAACAAAACCAAAAATATTGGGCAATTTTTAATGTTTTAATTATTTCATGTTGTATGTCTCAAACATAAATCATTTGTTTTGTTATTTTCAAAATATTGATTGTATATTTTTACATGTAGGAAACAACTTGTTCTATAAAAACATGAATGAAAAACCATTGTTGGTTTTTGGGCCCACCATAATCACAAGGTGGAGATCCTAAAGTAAGAGCTTATGGACTACTTTGAAGGTTTATTTTGGGTAGATACCTTCAATAAGAGTATAGTCACCTCTGCAGTTGACATCTATTTAAAATGTATTTGAGACATGTATAGGGGTCACTTGTAAAATAACGCTAGGTGTGATTGTTATTACATGATTCATGTGAGGGAATGGAAATCTCTCATTGATGATGTATATGAGAAGAAACAAATAAAAGAAGGAAAAACACCACTTGGTGCATGCAGGTAAAATACATTTTCAATTCAATTATTTTAATTTTCTTTGCTTTTAAATAAAATTGTGGTGTATAACACCCTTGAAATTTTTCATAGGCTCCTTAAGACTTTTCAGCCCACCAAGGCAAGGCTTGAGAAACATGGTGTTATAGACATTTTTGTGCCTCGCAGCATGGAGCATGAAATGTCAATAATTACAGGGATCCTCAGTCCCTAAACATGTTGTTCTTACCCCTAGAAGAACAAGGTCAGCAAACCACAGCACTTCCTATCAGTTCTCCACCTGAAAACACTCAAAAACAGGCTATTTTTGGATCATGTCAGCTGCTCCACTGAGCATCTGCGCTGAATGTCAACTGCTCCTCCTTGTACCTGCGCTGAAAGTCAAATCTAATGAAGGCTACCTGCGCTGGGCGAGATTGGCCAAGTGGCACAGTCATTCTGCAAGGTGTCAACTGCCCAGGAAGCTTCCAAACTGACACTTGGTTCAAGGGATTCGCCCTATGATGAGTAAGAAGGTCTTGATCTCCAAGTGGAAGCAAGATTCTCCAAGTGGACTCAAGAACTAAAGATTAACTAAAGTGGGAGGGGACACTAGTCAGCTTTATGCCAGCCTCAAGCTGACTCATCCTTTCTCCAAATCTCCTATATATAGAGCTCTCTCATGAGGTCTAGGGAGGCTGGAATTTTGTGCAAAGCAAGGAAGTGTTGTTGGTTTACAGTTAGAGCTATTGGGTGATTGCTTTTATAGAGGAGAAGAGGAGATTTCTTGTTGCTGGGGAGGTGCTGCTGGATTGGAGCCATTTATGGTTGTAACCTTCTCAGAACCTTTTTCTTCTATCAATAAAGCTTTGATGTTCTCCTATATACTTGTATTGCAATGATGTATTGTTTTCATCTGTATATTTGATTCATCCTAATCCATGCATCAGTTATGAGTACATGTTTCTTGTAGTTTCCTTCTCTCGTTTTTGCAGGATCTGTGTGTAGCTGGGCCGGCAAGGGAGCAAGGAGCTGGGAACAAGAGGCAAAGAGAGAAGACAGGATCGACAAAAGCGAAAGACATCGGTTGGTCAATCTTTTCTTCCTCCTCTGTATTTTCATAAAGGAAAACTATCAAAGCTTTACTTTCAGTTGTTGCTAAGGAACTATCACCCTTAGAGTCGGGATAGGGTCATTCCGAGTCGGATACTTTTCCCCACAACAAACTGGCGACTCCACTGGGGAAACTAGTATCTTGTTGGTTTATTGTGTTTCTTGCTATTCATCTCATAAACGAGGAGAGCACCAAATCGAACTGCAATTGAGTCCTTCAATTGCAAAGTAGAGGGCAGCTTCTCTGGCTCAGTTTCTGAGAAAGTTTATGATTTGAAGAGCTGGTCCACAAGGACTCTTGTGCTCTTTGTGATAGCTTTTCATCCTCTTGATCATCCCTTAGCTTGTACTTGACCTATAGCTTTTTATTTCAGCAAAAACAGTGAATTTTTGAGCTTTTTATGACCCGGAAACCCTTGTAAACGCAACTCTCGTGTCTCAGTGCAGGCTGTCCAAAGGCAGTCTGCATTTCAGTGCAGGTACTCCCTTCGGGAACTGCGCTGAAAGTTAGTTTGACAGACCAGAGCCTGCGCTGAACCAGTTAGGCTATGTCTTCCTGAGGTTTCCCACTGAGTCTTGGCCCTGTTTTCACTGTTGTTTTGCTGCTGATTGCTTGTCATTTGTACTTGCTGTAAACCAACTTTCCTTGACATTATTCCGCCTCAGTTGTGTGATGAAACTGTGATTGTTCTTTCAGTATTTCTTGTTTCAGTTACAGTTTCCCATTGTGAAAAGCAAATCAGTATAGCTGTGGCCTCTTAGATCTTGAACTGTAAAAGTGTCGTCGTGATCTTAAGAGCTAGTTTTATTACTGTTCATGGCTGTTTGAGTTTGTTTGTTTTTCATTTTATGGTTTGAATTCATACATTTTTAGTGTCGAAACAAGTACCTGTAAGGCGTCTTTTGATTTTAGACAAAACTTGTTTGTTTACGCTTCAAATTGAATTCGAAAATTATACGACAGTTTCCTTTTGTCTACATCAACATTAAGGAAAAAGAAAAGAAATATCTGCATTGTGCATGTGCATTATTGACAGTTTGCATGTTGATTTAGGGAAAAGTGCATTTAGTGTGTGTTCTATGATCTGTGTGAAAAGTTGATGTCTTTCTTTTCCCTCAGTAGATTAAGGTTTTCAAAGTTGAAAGATTGAAAAGTTTTGCTTCTCATCTTAGATTGCATTTAGGAAGTTGTATATATACATCTCGTGGTGATCCTTAAAGGCAAACTGCTAAGCAAGATCAACATTAAAATGAATTGAATTTACATAACAACGCATTGAAACATAACGCAAACACATAGAGGTCTAAGCTAGAGACGTGTTCCGGCGTCGTTAAACGTGATATCTTAGCGTTGAGTGGTTGGGTGATTCCTCCACGGTGAAGCGATAAGTATCAATACGGACTTGTGCTCCCGCGTATCGTCGAGTATATTGGGAGACCCCTATAGGAATAAATCCTTTATCCTTAGGAAGCCGTGTCGGCCACCCTACTGATCGCGATGCAGTGAACACAGCATTCACGAAGATTGACCACCCGTACCGTAAAACGTATTCTGTGGTTTCGCGAAAGGTTTGGCACACCCTCTGCCTAGATCTCCAGAGCAGTTTCTTTTGGCCTTTTTCAAACTCTATAACTGAAAAAGTCCAACCGAGCATTTGTCACTTCGGGCTCGTTAATACATCGAAGGCGACTAGAGTCATCTTTAGCTTTTTCTCGACTCTTAAAACATGAAAAAGCAAAGTTGTGTCTAATAAAGCGTCGTTATAAAATTCATTTTAAACGGAACATAATCACCTCTTATTCCCGCGTTGATCTGTAAGTTGAGAACATGGAACGCCCCAACCAAGGAAGTCCACAAGATGGAAATCCTAGTCCTTTCTCCTCTTGGGGAGAAGTTGGTGCGCCCCATATGGCCACATTGTCGCTTCCAGGACTGACAATAGGCCTGCCAGTTTGGCTGTTCTCGACCAATGTAGTTCAGGCCACCATGGTTCCTGATCAATCGAGTCAACTGTTAGATCAGTCTAGAGCTGCCCACCAGCCTTCTACTTCTGACAACTCTTCCTCCAATCCTTCATCTTCGCAAGGTAGAGCCGGCAAAAGTCAGCCTCCCAAGGAGAAGAAGGAGAAGAAGAAGAAAGAGAAGAAGAAGAAGGAGCCTAAGGTGACTGGGGGCAAGCAAAAGGCATCTGACAAAAACCCACACACTGCACAGACCGGGCCTAAATCGCCATGTGTCATATGTAGAGGAGACCATTTCCACAGAGATTGTCCCTGTATTCCCCGGATACTAAGGGACTGGTCCCCTCGTCTGCACAATTCGGGGGCATCAACCTCTGACAATCAGGTTGATTGCTTTCCGTCAACCAGCGAAAGTGAAGGATCAAGACAAAAAGGGGGAGTAAGATTCCCCTGTAAGTTGTGTGAAGGCAGTCATGCCATCCACCGTTGTCCCTTCTTAGATGAAGCGAAGAGAGTTTTGGAAGATCGTCCGGTTTCACCGGTAAAACTTCCTCCTGGATACAAAAAACTCGTGTCAAGTCCTTCGTTGGTTGAAAATACAGCTGGCCCGCTCAAGTGGTCGGCTGAAGCGTCAGTCACTGAAAATGAACCTACTGAATCCAGACCGGACGAAAGTCCAAAGGTCGATACGGCGGTTGACCCGGTTCTACCTTCAGAAGTTTCATCTTCAAATGACACCGTCGCCGAAGAGTCATCTTCATGCGACACCCTCACTGAAGAGAATAAGGATGACACCATCCAGGTTCTTTTCATTAGCACCGACTCTGATGAGCGTCAGGGCAATGCGCCCATTCCTTTATCGCAGGAAGGAACATCATCAGGGTCATACCCGGCCGTATATTCGGTCCCACCACCAAGCAACCTGGTTGTATCCTTTGATTGGAATCAACTAGGCAGACCCCAGTTACCAGCCAGTATACCATTCAGAATCATTATCCAGATCTATAGAATGATTATGGCTGGTACTATCATTGATGAAGGGGCGTCTGTGAGTATCCTTTCCTCTGTTGCTTGGAAAGCACTGGGTTCCCCGACGCTTTTACCTGAGTTAAGAAATCTCTCAGGTTTTGATAAAGGAACCAGTCGACCATTAGGAATCCTCCCCAATGTGCCTGTTACATTGAAAGGGAAGACCGTTAATTTGAACGTGATGGTCGTCCAAGGACCCTTGGATTATAACCTACTCCTTGGACGTGACTATATTTATTGCATGGGAGCGATAGTCTCCTCACTCTTTAGAGTAATGTGTTTTCCACACGAAGGGAGGGTGGTCAAGCTCGTAGACCAACTTTCATTTCCGGGATCTCGCATCGCAAATAGTCAAATACCAATCCTAAATGGTCTGTTCACTCAAGATATGCCTCCACCCCCAGTCCTCCTTCCCGATGAGTGCGAGTGATTCGGAAAGAAAGACTGGAACCCAGGGGGCATGCACCCTGGTCTGCTTCGGGCAGAAGAAACCCTGGGTATAAGGTAGAATTTCCGCAGAAGAATATGACTAGTCCGTACCCCGTCCGTGGATGGAAGAGGGGTTGTTCTGGAATAGTATTCTTTTGTTAAAGTTATGTGTTTGGCAAAAGAGTCATTCACCTTTGTCTAAAGAGGTGGGCAATGCCCAAGTAGGAATTCCCTTATTGCGACAAGCAGTAACCATCTTTGGGGAAAAGCAAGCCTCACCCATTAAAACAAATGTTTTGAAGGATAAGTAGGGGCAGCCTCCAAAGAAAGAGATTCTATTGTTGTGACATAGGGTAACCATCTTTGAGTAACCTAATGATAGACATCGCCGAAGAAAGAGATTGATTTGCGGCAGCAAATAGAACCCTCTTCGGATAATAAGAAAGAGGCAAGCCTCCCTCAATAATACCAATGTTTTGTCTTTGAGTAGTGTTCTTCTCTTGTCACAAATAGCTGTTCGTTAAAAGTTGGGCCGACGGGAAGACAAGTACCGCGTAAGACCCCTTAAAATAACAAGAAGACTAGTATCGTTAACATTAGATTGGCAAGATGACAAGTAGCTGTGAACACCCAAAGAAAAACAGAGGTGGGGGAGAGGAGGGGCAACCTCGAAATCCTACCCTATACCTGGGGGCATGCAAACCTTTTGGAGTGCAAGCTAGGGGCGGTTATTTATCTGGTTTTAAGATTAACCGTTTTCGGAACTTACATAAAGGAAGGATGAGTTGGAGCATAGCTGTGGTAAGGCGCAAGCTCTATAAAAAATGGATCCTTAGAGGAGGCATTCTTATCTTATGACTAGTATTTCGAGCAGTTTTAGCACATGGTTCATGCTCGTTAAAAAATAAACGCAAGATCCGAGCAGTTTTAACGCGGTCTTCATGCTCGTTAAAAAATAAATAAAAGCAGTGAGCAATGTTCCCTCCAGAGTTTAAGCTCATTTTTATCTAAAAAAAGAACCTATCCCGGTAAATAACCTTCTGAGATCGTAAATTCATCAGCCATAAAAGCCTTGGTCGTGTTTGTGCACCGTCACCTCCACCGTCATTTGGCCGATCATTCACTTCCATTTGTGTGTTTACCCATTTTGAGGAACATCTGCGAAGAGTGATTTCACCTAGCCATCCTTGTGACACTGCCGTGATTGGAAAATTCCAACTTGTACCTGGAATCAGTTGCTATCCCTGTTTATCACTCGTTCCTCAAAAGACGAGTCATCTTTGAGCTCTTTTCTGACTCGTAAAATATGAAAAGTTTGCCGAGTTCTGGCCTTCCAGCTCGTTAAAGGGACCGGAAGAGCTATCCCTCTTTTAGACTTTAATCTTTTTGGACCTGAGGGATTATTACACAAAAAGATCGAGCGCTTGTCTTGTTCGGCTCGTTAAAAGTACCGAACACCCATCCCTTCTGTATTGTTTTATACTTTTTCGGACTTAAGGGATTAGATGACGAAAAAGGAATTATGGAGTTAACTTTCTGTACCTTTTCAGACTCTCTAAAAATGAAAAGGACCGAGTTTTCCTTGTCGTTAGACTCGTTAAAATGATTAAATAGCGACAAACTTGTCTTTAGACGAGAACGAGTTTCCCTATCGCTAAGCTCGTTAAATCATAGCGATGGGCTTGCCCGAAGGGCAGGTTATAGAACAAGCATATGTTATCCTCCTCAAGCTTGACAAAAATAAAGAGGTACTGGTCAGAAATGACTGGGGAAAAATTGGGAGAACATCAAAGCTTAATGGTAGCAAGTCGCTCTTGAACATGACACTTTTCTTCCGTACCACATCGGGTTGGGTTGTTTCATTCACCGGTCTCATCGCCATGGTCTTCGCCAAACCATCCACATTTTGGGGTAATGCTACCGATCCATCGCATCATTGTCGTTATATGTTCAAGAGAGGTCATTCTGAAAGTGTCAACCGTGTCCCATCCACTGCCATACATTATCCTTCATCCATTCATGATCGCCACCCTGAATCATATGTCACAGTTTGTTTTCACCTCCACTAAAATCATTAGCTCCGTTCCGTGTCATTGATGTGGGATTCATTAAGGCCCTCCTTTGACGGATCACTTCTTGTCGACTTCAGCTCATTATCCAAGAAGTTGATCTAGGAACAACCCCATCAGTACTTTGAAGCTTGCATGCCTCAATGGCAAGTTTCTCACTTCCGGCGACAGGTATACATCAATGACCTTCGACCAGAAGATTTTGCGTGGCGTTCAACGCCAAGTCCTTTATTCACGCCACGTGAATTGTACTGCAGTACCTTGAGGGTCATTATCATTATCGGTGATTCCTCTCGCGCTTGTTAACGGTTTTCATCATTGACCGGTAATCAAGCGATGTCTTTCCATGTTCGACTTCAGCGAAATTCTCACATGGATCGACTTGTACTTAGAGTGAAGATCGAACGAGTTTGAAGACCCCGGATCTAGTTTCATCCATCCGGGCTGCGATACATATTCAGGAAATATAAAAGCATTTGTCATGTACATCATTGCAGCAGATGATCATCCTACTCAAAGGATGATAATTTCAGCAGAGAATTATCAGTCTACCATCAGACGATCGTCTGTTCTATGTACCAAAATGTATTTATAAAGCTGAGCATGGGAATGCCCGCCTCAGCTAGATCATGAAAACAGAATGAAAAATAATGTATTGTATTGTATTGTACTACAGGGCACCTCTCAGCACTTGAATGAACTTCGGACCCTCTGGATAAAGCATTTCACCCGATAAACGACCTCATACTTTAGGGGGCAACTGTTATAGACATTTTTGTGCCTCGCAGCATGGAGCATGAAATGTCAATAATTACAGGGATCCTCAGTCCCTAAACATGTTGTTCTTACCCCTAGAAGAACAAGGTCAGCAAACCACAGCACTTCCTATCAGTTCTCCACCTGAAAACACTCAAAAACAGGCTATTTTTGGATCATGTCAGCTGCTCCACTGAGCATCTGCGCTGAATGTCAACTGCTCCTCCTTGTACCTGCGCTGAAAGTCAAATCTAATGAAGGCTACCTGCGCTGGGCGAGATTGGCCAAGTGGCACAGTCATTCTGCAAGGTGTCAACTGCCCAGGAAGCTTCCAAACTGACACTTGGTTCAAGGGATTCGCCCTATGATGAGTAAGAAGGTCTTGATCTCCAAGTGGAAGCAAGATTCTCCAAGTGGACTCAAGAACTGAAGATTAACTAAAGTGGGAGGGGACACTAGTCAGCTTTATGCCAGCCTCAAGCTGACTCATCCTTTCTCCAAATCTCCTATATATAGAGCTCTCTCATGAGGTCTAGGGAGGCTGGAATTTTGTGCAAAGCAAGGAAGTGCTGTTGGTTTACAGTTAGAGCTATTGGGTGATTGCTTTTATAGAGGAGAAGAGGAGATTTCTTGCTGCTGGGGAGGTGCTGCTGGATTGGAGCCATTTATGGTTGTAACCTTCTCAGAACCTTTTTCTTCTATCAATAAAGCTTTGATGTTCTCCTATATACTTGTATTGCAATGATGTATTGTTTTCATCTGTATATTTGATTCATCCTAATCCATGCATCAGTTATGAGTACATGTTTCTTGTAGTTTCCTTCTCTCGTTTTTGCAGGATCTGTGTGTAGCTGGGCCGGCAAGGGAGCAAGGAGCTGGGAACAAGAGGCAAAGAGAGAAGACAGGATCGACAAAAGCGAAAGACATCGGTTGGTCAATCTTTTCTTCCTCCTCTGTATTTTCATAAAGGAAAACTATCAAAGCTTTACTTTCAGTTGTTGCTAAGGAACTATCACCCTTAGAGTCGGGATAGGGTCATTCCGAGTCGGATACTTTTCCCCACAACACATGGGAAACACAAAATAGGCTAGGGTGGCTATTCAAAGATATAGGCAGGAGTTGTAAGTACCCAATTGTCTTAATAATATTATTTGTTATATCATCTTCCAACTATCTGGGAATTGTGTTAGCCAATAAAAAAATCAATATTCCTATGCATAGGATGATGATAAGTTCATAACCCAAGCCACAAAGGAATACTTCTAGTTTGGTTTCAAGTTCAACTTTCAAGATGTTGTTGATCACCAAATAAAAATGGGACAAAATCTAAGATCCAATTTTAAGGATGCAGTTAATAACAATCAATCCAAATTAACCTTTCATTACATATAAAATACAATCATGTTTGATATCATCCATAAAGTTAATGTGTTTCTTTGTTTTAAGTAGCACAACAACGATATCAATGAGAAGTCTATCAATAGTGGTGTGTAGCCAGATCATGGTGCTCCCATACAACCTCATGATATTACTTCAGATGAGTTCCATGATGGTAATTGTATTATTGTGCTTATAAATTTTACGATGGTAATTTATGATTGTGTACTTATAAATTGTGTGCTTTGAATGGCATATTCTATCATACATGTGGATCCTCTACCAAAAGAGGAGTATAGTGTATCCATTCCAATGGTGTTAACCAATGTACCAAGTAAATAATTACATTGCAATGGTATTTTTTTAGAATTAATGAACTACTTCAATGATATTTCCTATAAATGAGTTCTCTAAATCATTGGGTAGCCTCACCTTTTCTTCATTTAGAAAGAGGATTACAATTAAAAATATTTGATTTCAAATGGTGTATTAATTATAAACTTTCCTGTTTTAGCTCCAAATCATGTAGAGGATGGGGCTATAAAAGAAACTACTTTGCATTACTCTACTACTAAAGCAGGTAAAGAACATTGTATTTCTCTTTTTATTAATGAAATACTTGTAATAATAATAACAAAAAATATCAATTTGACATTTATTTCATGTTGCAGCTAATAATTCACCCCTCTTGCAGTGGCCTCCATGTCATGAGTACACCACCACATTGCCAAGAAGACTTATAGAGGCCATAAAAAACTAAACGGGAAGAAGAAAATGATTTCATCCTTTCTCAATTCATGTCAGAAAACAAGAAAATGAAAAAGAAACTTTTGAACTAATTATATAATTAGAAACATCATGTACCATATTATAAAAACATATTTTTTATGATTAAATTTATTGAGATGAATTATTTTGTGTCTATGATTAATGAATGAATGAATGTTACATGTTAATGAATGATTGCTATATGTTTCTTTATGTGCAAAACTACATATGTTTCTTTATTATTTTTTGTTTTGCTAGGGTTTACACATGAATCTTAATGTGTTTCTTTCAACTATTTTCTAGTAGATAGATTGGGTAATGGGGAATTGACACAGATGTAGGGAGGAGGATCCAAAGAGCTTCCACCTTCATGTGGTTGGCCTTGTTCAGTAGAGAATAAATTAGGTTTCGAATAATATTGGAGAAAACCTCCCTCGATCCAATAGAGCAACAACAAATTAAATGTTGACTTCACTGCTTCTTCATCTGTTAGTGCCAAAATGCACCACCCTTGAAGAATTTTTCTGAATGTCTTAGAATCATAGGAACCAAGTGGTGCTATAGCACCAAGATGAAATGAGAAAAATCCCACTCGAAAACAATTGCATTGGGCACCAATAAGTAGAGAACGATAACATGAAAAACTAACTAGGTGGACAAGCATGCACAAGCATGAGCTATAGATGTGCCAAGATCCAATAGTGGGAATGCAATCTAATCAAATGGCCAAAAATGCCTCACACCACTGAACTTCTCGAACTTCAATCCAATAGAGGGTTACAAAGGTGGCCATGTGGCACCCTCCCTTGCCTCCCACACCTTGGACAAACTTTCAATGGTGGGATACAAGGATGCCACATCACCCATCCCATTAACCTTCCATGCACATCGACCCACCATGCTCCATGGACAATCATCCCTCTACATGAACCTCCACCATGCCACATCCAATGTTGTGTCATCTTCACATGCCAGCCAATGACATTCTTTCCATGTGGCACCACCTTAGTGAAAGGTGCCAGGGTCGACCCATCATGTTGATGTCATCATGATGTAAAGCCTAAATTTTTTTCCCATTGACATCCCAACAGATGGTAGGATATTTTTTTATAAAAAATCATCGGGCCCATTCTATTTATCATTTTGTACACTGTGGCTTCTATAAAATATCCCTAGTGCACCCATCGACTTGAAAAGCTTGAATTTTTCCTTTTTGAGCTTAGATTGCTAGATTCAAACAGTGAATGTTTCTCCTCCTCATGGATCTAACTTGTTAAATCCTTTTCTAAGAATAAATTCCACTAAATTCAAGCTCTAGAGAAAACCCTAGCCTACTACAGGAAGAAAACACTTCTCAAGGAGATAAGGTATTCATAAAGGTCACACCAGAGGCCTCACAGACATGTTATCATTCCAAAATAGGGTAGGTATGTAGAAGCTAAATAAAGAAATGTTATAAGAGGAGTGTAAGAACCTCTCTCCAGAGGTAGAATAATAGATGATCAATGCAAATGGATAAGAAGGAATTGTCACCCCTTTCGAGCCTTCTCCCTACCTTATCATCGTGTTTGATTCTATGCCAATTTTTTTTCCATGATTTCTCAATTCCTTGGTCTCAATACTGATTTCCATATAACTGAGATGATCCTAGGTTTCTTAGTCACCTTATGTCACCTAGTGATGAAGGCCTGTACAAAATATGATTTTTCTCAGTTCTTGTTTGATTAATTCATGGTCAACTAATAAATTTTGAAGAAGAGAGGTATTTCTAGTACCAATATTACTTGGTCCATTTGTTTATTCATCAAAATTATTCCTACCACGAAATCCTAAACCTCAAGATAGTTGATGAACAAAACACCATATTACCTATTTTTGACTGGTTACCCATGGTTAGAAAGCTATAAAATAACCAAGGCTTCTGAAAATATGTCGTTATTCATGCCAATTGTCTATACTCTATTGCATGGTGAGCCTTTACCCATAGCCCCTTAGTTCATTAGAGAGAAATCGTAGTTCACTCCTGATACTAGAGTGGGTGACATGCACCTCTTCCAAGAATATATAATCATTAGTGTTTATGGATTTGAAATCAAACCTTACCAGTTTCCAGCATTCCTAACTCCCCAAATCTTTACATTTCACTTCTAAAAAGGTAGTTGTGACATTCAACCTCCCTCATGATGTGGGCACATTTGTGGTTAATGCAAGGAATGCGTTGAATCTAGTGGAGAAGATATTGGAAAATTTTTATTTCTTGCAAGTGGAAGCATCGAAATATGATCCTGAAAACATCATTTTTGAAAGAATAAAGGATAAGGAGAGAAAAAATCAAAAATTAGGGGAATTTTGAGGTCTAAAATGGGCCTCCGAAGAAAAATGTACAACAGAAATAAACTTTATAAGAACTAATAGGATTGAAGATGATGATGTCAACCATGGGGGATGATTCACCATTTTTGGAGTAAAAAGGTAAAAATATTAAAAAATAATAAAATAATAAAAATACTTTTCAACTCATATATTTAACTTATCTCCCTAAGGTTTTACTCAAATTTCGAGTGGGAGTACTCGTTGGATGAAAAATTTAATTCCTCATCGAAGGAGTACCCATGTTGCATACTTTCGATGGACCCTGCTACACAAAAAATGAGAAATACATGAAACAACATGATTGCAACCACGTTTTTCATGTATTTCTCATTTTTCATGTAGTAGGTTCCATTGAAAGTATGCAACATGGGTACTCATTGGATGAGGAATCAAAATTTTCATCCAACGAGTGTTTCTACTCGAAATTGGAGTAAACCCATAAGGAGATAAGTTGAAAATACGAGTTGAGAAAATAGTTTTTTCTTTTTCCCTCTAAAATTTGATGATGTAATCTAATCTTATTTTATTATTTCCACTATTATTTTATAATTTCCTTAGGACGCCCATTTTAGACCTCAAAATTCCCCTAATGAGCATGAATCAAATCCTAGAGTAGAGGATTGTGAAAATAAATGTACTTGGGAGGAGGTTAAAGCAATTTTACATCTAGTAGAGTCAATTACATCCCACTTCTCAGGGAAGAAAAGAGGCACTTCAAAGCCCATGTACATAGATCAAGGAGAGTATCCCAACTCAAAGAAGGCCAAGGGAGAGGAAGTAGAAGGGTACTATGAAGATGAGGAATATGATGAGGATGTAGAGTCTCATGTTTTAGTGCTATATAATAGCTAGCTGGAAATCTAGTCAAAACCAACTTTTAATATTAAACATATCGCCTCCACTATGTCATCATCTGAGGCATCAAATCTAAGTGAGGTGTCCAAACTTGGAAATATGTCATTTGTGTGGAAGTTTCAAGAAATGGATAAGTAATCAACCAAAGAAAGGAAAATAGATATAAGGATAGCTAAAAACACTCCCCATGATGCAGGTCAAGAGGCCATTGGACCATGAGAGGGGAATTTTCAAATTCATAGTGTTGCAACCAAAGTGGATACAGTCAGGTCCATGGAAGATTATGAAGTTGACCAAATATCACTATTAGTTGATCATATCCCAACCACATATACCACATAACTAGACATGCAGGTGACTCACGTGATGCACAGAAAAATGCATAGTTAATACCACTGCAAGAATGTTACAAGAAATGTATAATAAAGAAAGTAGCCAATTGAATTATGAGAGAATGGTATGTAAATCCCAAAAGATTAAGATAAAAAATATAGTGGATAAAATCAACCATTTGGCTACATACCCTTGTGACTTCAAGTAGTATTAAACGATGTTGGATGACAAGTATAGAGAGATAGTTTCCTTGAAGAAGAAACTTAAGATCCAAGATGCACACCCCCTGCACACTGAAGAACTGGAAAAGGACGAGAAACAAAATTGTGAACTAAAGAAAAATATCCATGATATAGTAATCAAGAAAAAATAATGCAAAGATCAAGTTGTGCTATTGGAGGCATAAGTTCAAGGGATGAAACAAAGGACATGTGAGACATCTCAATCCCACCAAAATATTGATGTTCTAGTAGGTTAGGTCAACCCAATGACGGTGTTAGAGGATTCCAAGAAAATATAGGTTTTACTCTCTAATTAAGAGAAATATTTGAAGAAAAAGGGAGGAATTGGAGAATGCCAAATCAGAACTATACTGAGCACAATAGGATGCTTAGCAAGTTGAAAATGAACTAGAGTTATTGAGAATGACACACCCAAGTAAGTCCTTTTTTAAAGCTACAATATGAATCAAATAGAACAAAATTTAAAGACAATGGACAAGAATTGGGGTCATATGGAGTTGATTCAAGAAAATATAGACACTATCAGAATGACTAATAGAGAAATGAACACAATAAAGAATGTTATTGGTGATTCCCCCACCAAAGCTAAAGTGATAATAAATTTCCTAAATCACATGTACAAGGAAGATGTTAGCAAAGAAAATATGGATAGATCCAAGGTGGAAGAAAGAGAAAATCAAATGAAAAGGAAGAAAAAAATAGTGACAATGATGGATAATAAGGAAAGGGCTATAGAAAAGGAGATACAAGGGTTCAAAGATAAATATGAAAATTTTATATAAGAGGAAATTCCCATTATTCTTTGATGGAAATGGAGACTTATATTCCAAGGAGTCTCTCATGAAAAACTTGCTTGAAATCATAAATGTTAAAAAAAGGATTTGGGGAAGAGGATCATGCTCTATAGGGAAAGGAAATTTTCAACTTGTGTGCAGATCATTTTGAAGTTTTGTTCATCATAATGAACACCTTCAAGGAACAGGGACTAGTGGACTATGAGGAAATCACTAACCTGGATGGATCCATATTGGATCCACATACATTTGATGTTCCATTTGGAAAAGAATGGAAAGGATTAATGGATATTTACGTATTATCCACTCAAAGAGCACTTGTATAGTCCCAAGTTGGAGGAGAAATGCCATGGGTTTCTATAATGGAAGCAAGTTCAAGTTCCCATGCATCCCAATAGTATCAGGCACAGCCACAACCACAGGTTCTATCTCATCTAAGGCGACCCCCACTAGTGACCCAGCTAAGGTGATATGCACCCCTCTTATCCATCGCATATGCATAAGGAATAGAGAGAGAGACACTACAAACAGGGCATATTGGACCCACCCTACAACTGGGGACTTTTAGCACATTATGCCTAGAAACTTATAGAAGAAGTTAGTTACAAAACTACTAGTTGTTTGTAAATATTGCTAGTGTTTATTGAACACCACTAGTGGTATAGGGCTAGGGTGTTGGGCCTTGAGAGCCTATATATACAACTAATTTTGACGTAAAAAGGAGAGAAAATGATGATGTACTAAAACTATGCCAAAATCTTGTTAAAAAAGTGTTGGGATATGTTGAAGCTGGTGTAAGGGAGGAATTCTGAATTACATTTTGGGCTGCCAATGCTTCTTTTTCCATGTAATTCTAAGAACATCTTGTAATTTGAACTAGGCAAGATATTAATATAAATTGTAGAATTTATTCATGTTAAGACTTGTTGTTTTACTTGAGACTTGTATGGAATCTGAATGAAATTGTGTGAATTAAAGGAAATCCAAAACCTTTTTTTATTGTTTTATTTAATTTCTATGAATTTTATCAAGGTCACATGAATAAGGAGATGGGTAAGTAGAAGAAAGGTTGCGAGCGACTGGTTCCGTAGAGAGTTCTAGGGTTTATCTAAGAGAGTGACAAAGGGTAACAGGTACCCATGGAGGCACATGGAGGAGGGAGCTCCACTCCCTCCTATAGTAATGTGGTTTCAAATAGAGGAAGATGAGGGAATAAGAACAAACCTCCACAACCCTTGGAAGTCAAGACAAAAAACACTGAAACTCAGAAGGCGGAAGGCAGCAAAACCCATGCAGATCAAGGGGCCCATGAAGAAGACCGATACGAGGAGAAAGCAGAAGATAGAGCTCAGGGAACAGAGAACAGAGCCAAGATGGGGCCCTGTAAACCCAAGACCATAACTAAACCTAGGGTTATTCTGAATGATCCAGCTCTACAAGTGCACAAGGATCACATGGCAAACTATGCCATCATATGCAAATTTATGGGAATCTGGCCATCAGAGAAAGCATTGTACACTTGGATAAAATACAATTGGAAACCAAAGGGGGAGTTAAATATACATCTTGGATCCAAAGGTTTTTTTACAGTGGTCTTCATGAACATGGAAGACAGAGACAGGATTTTTGAAGGGGGGCCATACTTCTTTGTAGCTGTTGGTCTCTATATGCGACCATGGACAATGAACTTTGTGCCAGAATGAGAAACCTTCACTTCGGTACCGGTATGGATTATACTCTACTCCTTACCTTTAGATTACTAGATGCCAGAGTCTTTAAAAGCTATAGGCAATAAATTAGGTCATTTCTTAAAAATTTCAGAGGCAACTCTATGGGGAAAATATACCTCCTATGCCAGTATATCTGTGGAGATGGACCTATTAGGATCCCTTCCAGATGAGGTCATTCTAGAGGTATATGATGAGGAATGGGTTCAAACAGTTGACTATGAACATATCGCATTCAGATGTCACAAATGTCATGAGCATGGGCACCTATCTAGAGATTGTCCTCTTAATAGAAGGGAGGAAAACCTAAACACCAGCAAAGGGAAAGACCAGACAGGTTTCACCAAAGCAGGAGGAAAAGGAAAGGATGGGGAAGGAAGACACAAAAGAACCATATTACGAATGCTAACAAAACAAAAATTCACAACAATTTTGAGATCTTAGGAGAAAAAGAAGTAGATGGAGGTGATCAAGAGAGTACAGAGAATCAGTCAGCAAGGGGGAAAGGAAAAGAGACCAGCATGGAGTTTACTCAAGATCAAAATGAACACACGACAGACCCTTTGAGTACCATGGAAATAGAAAAAGATTAGGAAATGACTCAAAGTGAAAGTGGTACAGAGGACCAAGACTTACAAGAGATCCTGGAAAGGGAGAACCTAGAGCTAGAAAAGTTTCTAGAACAAGGAGGAAACCTTGGAATAAACTCCATCCCTCGGGAGGATGTGGACAAGGTACAACAGATACTCCTTAAAAAGTCACATCAAACAGCTGTAGGAGTCAAAAGAGGACATGATAACTAGGAAAATAAAGGGACTTCCTCAATAGGATTAATAACAGGAAAACTAACAAAAAATTCAGGAAAAAGGAGGGGAAGGAAAATATAGAAAGAACTACTACTGGAGTGTGGCAAACTCATGATTGACTCAGGAAGGATGAAATACCTTTCTATTTACTCCTTTAAAACCCCACCTCAATGAAAATCATAACCTAGAACATTAGAGGACTAGGGAGCATAAGAAAACAGAGGAATCTAGGTAACAGGATCAGAGAGGAAAAACCTGACATAGTATTCATACAGGAAACAAAATGCTCTATGGAGAAGATCCACGAAAAAAATAGAAAATGGTTAAATAGATATGAATACCTTGAAGTTAAGGCAAATAAATCTGCTGGTGGAATTCTCACTCTATGGGATCCATAGAAATTGGGTGTGATTGATGCGAAGGCATCTAGACATCACCTTTCTCTGATTTTCCAACCGGTGGGAGACAAAATGTTACATGATCACTAATGTCTATGGTCCACAGCCAATGGAGGACAAAATTCGACTCCTCACAACACTGGAGGATATGAAGAAGAGACACCCAGCTCTACCCTGGATTCTTGGAGGTGATTTTAACATGACAAAATCACTTATGGAGAAGAAAAGAGGAACTAGAACACTTGGTACAGATTCAGTTTCCTTCCAGAACTTCATCACCAATATGAAATTAGTTGATATGGAAACAAGCAATGGAATCTTCACTTGGAATAACAAAAGAGGGGGCCCTACCCAAGTAGCCTCAAAATTGGATAGATTTATTGTTTCAGAGGAACTTCTTCTCATGGGAACCAGCATTACTGTGCTCATCCTACCTTTTGGAGGTTTAGATCATTGGCCTATCCAATTGGAAGCTTCTCTTTTTCATAAACCAAGGAACTCCCCCTTCGGGTTTGAGAACGCTTGGCTCACACACTTAGATTTCCTCACAAACATCGAAAGATGGTGGAAGGAAGAGTTACACCTTCGAGGTACAAAGATGCTCCTTCCACACTGCAGGCTCAAACACATTAAAGGAAGACTCAAAGAGTGGAATAAAAAGGAATTTGGTAATATCTTCAAAGCTAAAGGAGATGTGGAAAAGAAACTAAAGGAAATAAACCATATTCTTATCACAGACGGCTATACAGATGAAAGGAAAGAGATGGCAGAGTCGCTCCAGCAGGAATGGGACAACAGATGTCTTCAAGAGGAAATATTTTGGAGACAGAAATCCAGAGTACAATGGATTAAAGAAGGGGACAAAAACACCAAATTCTTTCATAGATCCACCATAGCTCACAGAAACAACAATAGAATTGTGAAACTTACAGATCAGCATGGAATAGAAAGAAACACTCATGAAGAGATGGAGAAGGTTCTAGTCCAGCGTTTTTAGAAAATTGTTGTGGAAACCTTGGAAGACATATACGAGTTTACAAAAAAATTTACTCAGTACATTCCTAAATTGGTTACTAGAGAAAATAATTATAATCTCAACAGACCAGTAACAGAGGAAGAAATTGAGGAATTCGTTAAAGAGATGCGTAATTGGAAAGCACCAGGCCCGGATGGCTTCAATGTGGACTTTTTCAAAGCTTATTGGTGGATAGTAAAGCAGGACATCCCGGAGGTAGTGGAAGACTCTCGACATTCTAAGATAGTCCTAAAGGTGCTCAATGAATCTTTCATAGCTTTAATCCCCAAACAGGAAAATGCCACCTCTCCAGACAGATTTAGACCTATAGCATTATGTAATGTGGTATACAAAATAATATCCAAAGTACTTGCCCACCGTCTCAAACCACTTCTCCCAACCATAGTATCAAAGGAGCAAATGGGCTATGTGGAAGGAAGACAAATTCTAGATAACATAATTCAAGCACATGAAATGATTCATTCACTCATTACCAATAAACAGGCAGGAATGATAATTCAGCTAGACATAGCAAAGGCCTATGAAAAACTTAGCTAGTCGTACATAGGAGAAATATTAAAAGCCTATGTATTCGATTACAATTGGATTAAATGGGTTATAGTGCTAGTTACCATCACCAGTTGTTCAATCCTTCTCAATGGCTCTCCCCCCAAAACCTTCAAGCCTTCTAGAGGTCTCAGGCAAGGTGATCCTCTTTCTCTTTTCCTTTTCATTCTAATGATGGAAGGTTTAGGGAGAGCAATCAATCTGCTCAGGAGGAAGGGAGAATTTAGGGTCTGAGACTCACTCAAGGTGGGGACACAGTGACACATCAGCAATTTGTGAATGATAATATGCTTCAAGGCACACCCACTATCAAGGAAGCCAAAGCATTCAGGCAGATTTTGAGTGAGTTTGCTAGGGCAGTAGGCATAGAGTTAAGTCTTACTAAATCAAAGATTTTTGTTTTCAATACATATATTTCAATACAAAGAAATCTTTCCAGAATTTTGGGCTTTCAAAAGGAATCGCTGTATGCGAAGTACCTGGGAGTCCCCCTCACTGACAAACCACTACACAAGGATATCTGGGAACTTGTTCTTAATAAGCTAAAAGATAAGATTAGCAAATGGACAAATAGAGCACTAAATCTAGCAGGGAGACTAATTCTAACTAAGGCTATCCTCCAAAGTATCCCTATCTATATGCTATCAGCCATTCCAGCACCAACTGGTGTAATTACTAACATAAGAAAAATTCAGAGAGACTTTCTCTAGGGGAAAGGTGAAGAAAAGAATAAATGGGCCCTTGTGGCATGGGATAGGGTATGCAAACCTAAGTCCCATGGTGGCTTGGGTCTTCATGACCCGGGAATTCTTAACAAAGTTCTTGGTGCCAAAATCTAGTGGAGATGGCTACAAGAAATACAAGCCCCCTGGGCAAAACTTTGGAAGCAAAAATATGCAAGAGAGTGGCAGGAGAAGAACCTCATAAGAATGACAAGACAAGTAAAAGGTTCTACAATTTGGAATAGGGCATGGGAGAATAGGCCCCAAGTCCAAAATCACAGTTTCTGGGAGATTGGCATGGGATAGCGTATGCAAACCTAAGTCCCATGGTGGCTTGGGTCTTCATGACCTAGGAATTCTTAACAAAGTTCTTGGTGCCAAGATCTAGTGGAGATGGCTACAAGAAATACAAGCCCCCTGGGCAAAACTTTGGAAGAAAAAATATGCAAGAGAGTGGCAGGAGAAGAACCTCATAAGAATGACAGGACAAGTAAAAGGTTCTACAATTTGGAATAGGGCATGGGAGAATAGGCCCCTAGTCCAAAATCACAGTTTCTGGGAGATCGGAAATGGAAATCTAGCCTGGTTCTAGGAGGATAATTGGTAGCAGGAGGACAATCTGCGAAGTGAAGAATTAGCAGACATTCACATCGATACCATCAACAAAGGATTAAGGTGGGTAAGTTACTATTGGGACCAATTAAGGAACAATGGGAAATGGAGAACATGGAAACTTCCAGATTACAGTGGAATGGGCATGTTGCATACCCAGGCTATAGCCCTTAAAGGTATTTTAGACAAGAGATAAATCTTAAACTCAACCTTGGACGATCAACTAAGATGGGGAAAGAACAAGGTAGGTCTCTTCAACCTTAAGGAGGCCAAAAGGATAGATTCAGGGCTCAACCTTCCAAACACTCATAAGATGTGGAAAGAACTCTAGGATAATTCTCATTGGATGAAAGTCAAACTGTTCAAGTGGCTGGTTCAATAGGGCAAGGTTTGACATCGGATAACCTAAGAAAAAGAGGCTTTGTTGGCCCCTCAAGATGTCACTTATGCAGACAACAGGAAGAAACTATAAATCATCTCCTGAATAGATGCACTTTCACTTCAATTCTTTGGGATTGGGTTGGAGAAGTCTTCGAGCAGACAGACAGAAATGTAAATGACATCATTGCTACTTTGAAAAAATGGCGGAATTTTTTTTCAGATAATGAGATCATTAACTCCACCTGGATGCGGACCCTAGGATTCATAATTTGGAATGTTTGGAAGGAGCACAACAATAGGATTTTCAAGGATAAAGTGAGTCCAGTGAGAAGCATCCTTAAGCTAATCCTTAAAAAACTCAAAGAGAATGTTCATATCCCGGGAGGTATAGCTACTAGAAAACCCATCGGACAAAGAGAGGCTAGAGTAATAGAGAATTTAGAGCTCAAGGTTCATCCCCCTCAGGGTTCTATGTAGATCAACAAGAATACCTTAGCAGAAAAGGCTTCATGGCAACCCCCTTCACATGGCTTTTTAAAATTTAACATAGATGGGGCCTCAAAAGGGAATCCTGGAGAAGCAGGATATGGAGGGGTCATGAGGGATGAGGAGGGAAACATACAAGTCATCTTCCATAGTTATCTAGGAAAAGCAACCAACAATATGGCTCAGCTCATGGTGATGGAATTATGCCTGGAAATAATGCTCAAGTACAACATTCACAATGTCATCAATGAGGCTGACACAAAATTAGTCATTAACTCAGTGAAGAGGATAAATGTTGGCACTGCACTAGAGAAAATCTCAGGACATTGGCGGCTTTTGCAAGTCTACCAAAGAATCCAAGCACACCTAAGAATGCTGAGAACTCTTAGGTTGGTGCATGTCTACAGGGAAGCCAACAAAGTTGCAGACTGGCTGGCCAATGAGGGGGTACGAAACAAGAATATCGACTTGTGCTGCTGGTGAGAGGAGGTAACAGATTACAGGTTGAAGGAGGGATGCTCATCCTGAGCCCTCAGCGATAGACAATAGTATCAGGAAAAATCAAGAGAAAGAATTTTACTTCATGAAAACAATGGATAAGTTCACTTCAGAAGGCCTATCAACGGAGATGTACTGACAGTTTTTTAAGGGAGCTTCTAGAAACAGAGGCAGTAATCGAGATAGAAGATATTTTTTCACGGGAGGAATGATTCCATGGAAGATGAAGGCGTCAAAGGAAGAGATTACTGGGGTCAAAAACTACCCAAGACATACAACCTGCTTTGGGCAACCTTTGACCCGGGAGAATTTTCCCTGGAAGACAAGCGATGCCATTCAGCAGGCGACACGTGGAGGTGGATGGAAAATGATTACTGCCTTCATCACTGGGTATTTCGTGAGCAGTTGTGTGGTCTGAGTTGGTTTGTGGCCGTCAAATCTGGAGAGGGAAGATCAACGGCCACCTTTTTGGGTGCAAGTTGGTGGGGATGAAAGGATAAAACCACTAATGGTTTACCACCTTAATCAGGTGCCTTCCAAACCAAATAAGGTTTTAATGAAAAGCCAGTGATTCCACTAAGGAAGCAACACATGGCAGAGGACCGAAAAAGCATACCGCCTTCATCGTGTGGTATTCAGTGGGCTTTTTAAGCTGTGCGATATGGATTCTAGCCGTTGGATCAGAAGGAAAAGATCAATGGTCAGCATTGATCATGCAACTTTAGGGCTTTTCGTGAGTAGTTGTGTGGTCTGATATGGTCTGTGGCTGTCAGATCTGGAGAGGGAATATCAACGACCACCTTTTGGTGTGCATGTTGGTGGGGCAGAAAGGATGAAACCACTAATGGTTTACCACCTTCACCTAGCACCTTCCAAACCAAAGACGGTATTAAGGAAAAGCCAGCGATTCCATTCAGGAAGCAACACGTGGTGGAGGACCGACAAAGCAAATCGCCTTCATTGTGCGATATTCAGCGGGCTTTTTAAGCTGCGCAATATGGACTACAATCGTTGGATTAGAAGGATAAGATCAACGGTCAGTGTTGATCGGGAAACTTTAGGGTTTTTTGGGGCTTCACCCTTGCGCGGATTGAATCTTGACTATCAGATTGTTAGAAGACAAATCTTTGATCAGTTTTGGGGAGCGGACTTCGGTTCCACATGCCTGCTCTTGGTTCCAAGGTTGTCCGAGCCTTGTCTTTGTCTGATTTTTGGAGGATTTTTTTTGGGTATTTAGTGTAATTTTACTCACCTTTGTGGGAGTTTGTGCCTCTGAGCATATGTTGTAACATGTGTAAAATATTTTCTTACCTAAGTTAATAGAAGGATCATCTCTTGCTTAAGCAAAAAAAAAGAATTTTATCAAGGTCACATGAAGTATAATTATTTATTTTGATGAATTTTCACATGGATTGAAAATAAAAAGCATAAATTCAAATTACTATGTTTTTCACTATTGAATTCTTAATTTCTCAACTATTTTCTTTGATATTAGTAGTCCAAGAATGGTTCTCAATTGCCCACCTTATCTTGCTAAAAACATTTCTCCATATTTTCTATTTCCATATTAAAATCTATGTCAAAAGCAAGGTGCATGGATGCTCAAACCTGAAAAATATGCAGAAACATACCCAAAAAAATTAAAATAAACTTTGGTACTTTCATACATAATCTTCCAGTACAAACAAACCCTTAAAAATAGAAACCTAAAAATCAAATTGGGATGTTCCCAAGCTCTACATTGTAGCACAAAACATTGTGTCTATAGGGCCCCAACATCTTGTGGCACCATTGTCAAGGATGGTTTGAACATAATCCCTAGGTGAAATGACAATTTTATCAGATTTTGCAGGTGGAAAAAATATTAATTTATCAGTTGTGCATTCCACCTAGTGGCTCGATTATTTATGGCATATTTAATTTTCAACCACATTACTGCTTTCATGCTTACCATGTGCACTACACTGAAATCTCACGTACCTAGTTAACCCATTGTACACACTCATTATAAATTTGTTTTATCTTTTCAAGACATAGTTTTATCCTTTTTAGACTCACATTCTGGCTTCCTCTAGAAGGCATATGAGAAATAATTCAAACCTAATTTACCTCCTCTAATACCAAATCTTGAGCGACTCGTATATTGATATAATGAAAGGAATAAGTACTCAAGTGCATGCACCTCAATGTTTTTACCACCAATTATCCCTATAGTAACATCTCCTTATCAACAACTAGAAATTCCACATATTTCTCCATCATTTTCTCAACCTATACTAGAACCCCGAAGCCCTCCACTAGCTACACCATCCACTACACCTGAATCTACACCTGAGAATATGGACATGGTTAGGACCTTCATCTCTTAGATTGCTAGGAATATGATTTTACAAAACATCAACATGGAAAAATAGAATCTTCTCAACCAATCTATGGTGAATTAGAACACTCCTAACCAACTATTAGCATGGGTGGCTACAAAATATGCACTCTTGGCATTGCCAAATGTGTTACATGAATTTCTAGAACATTACATGAAATTGTTACCCTAGTTTTATGGTGAAAAGAAGAGGAATATAGAACAACATCTAAGTGCATTTCAACATTTCACTGACAATTTCATGGTTGAAGAATAAGATGTTTTCATTAGACTCTTTGTGCAAACATTAGAGGGAGAATTATGGAAATGGTTATGCACACTTTATCCTCATTCTATTACTTCTTTGGATGATATACAAAGAAAATTTCTTTCTCAATGGGGTAGGAAGAAGGATTTCCAATATTACATTACGAAATTTTATACATTAAATAAGAAGTCATATGAGCACATAGAAGAGTTTACCAAGAGATTCAAAAAAAATTATAACAATATTCCAAATGAGATAAATCCTACCCTTTATATGGTTAACTATGTAGCAACATTTGAGCCCAATTTTTCTATCATCTTGAGAGAAAGAAAACGAGTCACATTAACAACCATGCAATTTTATGATATTGATATCGAAGGAAACTTGGTGGTAGCAAGAAAGTTGGAGAGAATTAAGAAGGATAAACAATAACAACATATAGGTAACAAGACAGAGAGTGAGAAAGTTAAATGCAAAGGAAAAAGGAAGGTGAAATATGAACCAAATTCCTCAAGAAAAGATAGTGTTGAGGCCAAAATGGAAGAATTGGATAGACTTATTAGGAATTTATCAAACAAAATTGCTTATCTTGAGTCAAAAGGACCTAGCAAAATTTGTACACAATAACCAAGTAATCCAGATTTCATTCAGAGGCCATTCAACCCCTAGATAATGCAAAGGGAAATGAGAATTGAAGAACAACCCATTAATCCCTACTACAGAGCAATTACATTTCCAAATAGACAAATCGTATGAAGACCCTGATCAAGAGGAAGACATCGATTGGGTTGTTGACCAAACTCCCACTTTACATCTAATAGAAGTCAATTACAAATATTATTTATCATTGCAAGAGGCTCATGACACACAATATGAGTGGAAGTATCTACCACAAAAAAATTAGTAGGTCACAAATTCGATAATGGAAGAATTGCAGAGAAAATATGACTTGCATCCAAGACCAGGTAGACCAAGAAGGGGAGGGGGTTAGGCCAAAGCATTGTCATCCCAAGTGGATACCAAACCAACTCACCTATCTAATCCCTAACCTTCCAATGGAATGAGGTATCCACAAGAACCGTCATACTAGAAGAAAAAAACCAACTTGAACAATGCAACCCATAATTCATAAGAACCCATGCTATGAAGTTCAGAACCAAATTTTCCAAAGAAAGTGAAATTTCTTTGACACCATTGTTTAATCTTGAATAAGAATTGAACAAAATCAAAGTCCAAATTCCACTATCCAAGTTAGTGCAAAACCCGATTTATAAATCTCCCATCAATTTTTGTTTTACTCCATTGAGCCACCATCACACAATGACACCCTCAACATACAAGAACATCGCTCAATTGTGATTTGTGGCCCACACGTAGAAGAACAAGAAGACAATATCCCCCATTTCTACATCAAATTCAAAATACATGATAAATTATTTGACAATTGTATGCTTGACTCAGGTGCATATCACAACCTTATGCCAAAATTAGTTATGTTAGAATTGGGTCCTGAAATTACTAAACCATACCATGACCTTTATTCTTTAGATTCCCATAGATTCAAGTGTCTAGGCCTTATTAAAGACCTCATCATATCCCACCAGTTAATCTTATTCTGAGGTTTTCTCAATATGAATTTCTTGCTTGATGTAACTTGTTTGAGGTGACTCTATGTCTTCCTTGTAAATTTTGTAGAGCTCGTGAAGGAATCCATAATGGTAAGTATTTCTATTTCTATATAGGAGGTTTCATGACATGGAATGATTGATTGTGAGTGTTGGATAATGGATTATAAATCTTGGAATCTACTTGTGAATATGCTTTGTTTGTGACTATTAGTCTCAAGTTCATCATATGTGATTTGCAAGGAGGGTGCTTTGGGTCCCAATGCTCTAGTTGTTCATTTCCTATCTTTACGCTAAAAGGGGGGATTTGGTTGTTCAATTATCCATCACATTGGTCCCTTATCATATCCTCAAACCTTCGAGAATTTGAGGTGATATGAATACACTTGGAACATGCATGAGAACTACATGGACTAGATGAAGAGTAGATCAAATCCTTCTTACACTGTACTTTATACCTTAACAATGCCTAGAATGTATAGGACTTGTTTTCTCGTTATAAAAGAAATGGTGATGATTCTTTCGAAATTTGTTACATGTCCTAATACATGTTCCCATAAAAGATCACCAACCCCAAAATCACCAAAACTATAATTGACCTCATCTTCAACACATTTTTTTATATGTATATCTACATATACATTATCATTTTAAAGTCCACAATATTTTATATGCCTTATATATATTTTTTTAACTACTAATATATATACCTTTAAATCAATAAGAGATTCTCAATTTCTTTAAATTTCCTTTCAAAACATCTTAGGTACTAATTGAGTTTACTACTTTCCAAGAAAATGTTAATATATTTTTATTGATATATTTGCTATTTACACCACACATTCATCTTGGTTTCCATTCTTATCTTTTAAGAATATACAATCCTTAATTCCTTGTACCTTGTTATTTCCATCACACATTCATCTTGGTTTTCATTCTTATCTTTTAAGAATATACCATCCTTAATTCCTCGTACCTTATTAATAACAAGTCCATTCTAATAATGAAATAACGAGTCCATTATAATGAAATATATATTCTCTTTTCCCATCAATGTATTTCATATCATGATCTTATATTTTTCACCAATATATTTTTTGAAACAATTCCACTCCATCACACATTCATCTTGGTTTCCATTCTTATCTTTTAAGAATATCCATTATAATAATGAAATATATATTCTCTTTTCCCATCAATGTATTTCATATCATGATCTTATATTTTTCTACCAACATATTTTTTTGAAACAATTACACTCCATCACACATTCGTCTTGGTTTCTATTCTTATCTTTTAAGAATATACAATCCTTAATGATGCAGGAGCATTTGACTGAAAAGGCGATAGCTAGAAATGGTTTTTTATTTTTGCTAGAAAGGAAGAAAAACATTTTGAATTTTGTTTTGTTTTTGTTTTACTTAAATTAAGGCTGATACAACCATTGTCCTTTAAAAATTAAGCAAGAAAGTAAAAGAGGATTAGCTAAGAGTATGTTTAAAGAAACTGTTAGATAACTGAAAGGAACTGAGGAACATTTCCTCAATTGTAAGAGACTGCTAGTAAGGCATTAAAAGAAAAACGAGATCCTCATTAAGAAGGGGACTGCCATCTAGAGAGAAGAAAGGTCACAAAAATTGAAATTACATTTTTCTTGAATATATATGAAAGCAAATGAATCTAAAACCTATGTTATTAAGGAAAAAGACAATTTCTTCTTTTCTTGTGCATTAATGTTTCAGATATTGTTTTAAAGCAAAATAGTGAAATATTTCATTAAGAGGCTGAATGACATCGACAAAAATCTCGTGACTGAAAGCATCTCAGGCCAGGAACTAGACAAAGGCAAAGCCAACAAAGATATCACATCCTTTCTCAACAAAAACCTAGGTAGATTTACATTCAGTATTCAAGCACACCTGTGAATTTGTTATATTTCCAAATTTAACAGTTCAATATACATTTATACAACCAAAATAGTAGAGGGTTCTGAAACCCACGAACACTGGAAATCAACGATTTGCAGGCCAAGACTAGTCAAACAGCAAGGGTGTGAAACCCACGAAACCATACAAACATACAGAGAAAGTGAAACCCCAAGGGTTATGCCCAACTAAAGATAGCACAAGTAAAAAAAAACCACAATACAATCATAGAGGGATCCTACCCTTTTTTTTTCCCCAAGCTTGTGAAGATTCCCAAGGACAAGGCCGTGGAGCAATGTTCTCTAGGCACTACCTGCACACCACGACAAAAACAAGATGGGTAGTCATGAAACTGGAAGGCAAGAAAAAACAAATTATAGAGAGCAGATAAAACAAGGAAGGAGCAGGGTTTTACCTGGAAAAGTCCTGACTCCGAGCTAGAGGATGAGAACCGAGTCTCTCGCCAGAAGGATTCTCTCAATAGGAATGCCATAGGAAAGCTTACCTGCTCACTAAGGAGCCAAAGGGTTAGAATCACATAAACGAGATGCAGGAATGAAACTGGAACAAGAAATTACTTGAAGTAGTGTTGTTGAGCCGCTCACCACAGTAGTAAGGAAAGAACCTGTGGTTACACAGAGCCAATTCAACACTAGAACCAACATCAAAAATCACCACGAGCAGAGTAGAGATGAAGCATGAGTCGGGTAACAAAGAATAAATGAAACAACTTGAAGATTGAAAGTTGACCTGAAACCTCCAAGAACGAGCAAACAAACCACTAGAAGAAACAAGCGAAGGCACAGGGCACACACAAAGCTGAACCAAACCAACAGTAGATGCAAGAATGAAGACTAACTCCTAGTTTCCCTCAACAAGTGTTAAATGACTGCATTTGTGAAACTAAGGCCAATACAAAGGGCTGGCCGAAACAATCAAAGTGCATTAAAACCTCACACCAAAAACTCTATTTTGTTTATTCGGAAAATATACAGAGTTAAACAGTCATTGATACGTGTCCCTCCTTGAGATTTCCACGAATTTTTGGTATCAGAGGGAGTTAGTTCCTTTCTCTCAGTAAAGATGGAGGTAGGAAGAAGATGTCGAGGTAGAGCCATCAAAATAGTAGTAGATGAAGGGTTATGAGAAGAGATTAGGATCTTAATTGCACATTTGGTAGTAGTGGAAGCAAGAAGGCATAGAGATCTAAAAGGTGGGGATGACAGTGAGGAGGAAAATGCGGCCACGAAAGATGGGTTAGATGAAGAGGGACCAGAGATTAAAATATTGAAATCAGTTTTGTTGGCTAGTAACAAGCAAAGACCATAGCTTTCTAATTATGATCACAGTTTTTCCATAGAGGCATTGTTGGACTCGATAAGTGAGCTAGATAAATATTTTGAATATGAAGAAATTAGCGAAGACATGAAGATCAAGTTTGCTATCACCAAGTAGAAAGGACATGCAGCACTGTGGTGGGACAGTGTGTAGGCAGAAAGGAGATGATTGAACAAACCATTGATTAAAAAATGGGACAGGATGATTGCTAGGATGAAGAGAAAATTTCTGCCTAAATATTACCAAATTTCCCTTTATAGACAGGTACAGAACCTAAGGCAAAGAATGATGACCGTAAAGGAATATACTGAAGAATTTTATAAAGTAAACCTGAGAGCTAGCTATGTTGAAGATACCCCTGAAAAAACAACGAGGTTTGTAAATGGTCTACGAATGGATATAGTAGACGAAATTAGTATTCTTTCCCCTCAAAGCATAAAGGAAGCCTATCAAAGTGCTTTGAAGGTGAAGGAAAAGATTGCCAGGAAATAGAATGCCAGAAGAGGACGTGGTTCTGGCAGAGGTAGGGGACAATCCTTTGGCAGAGGTAGAACTGCCAACAGCAATGAAGAGGGCAACAGTTCGAAAACTTTGGGATAGACTGAAAGGGAAGGTAACACCAGAGGAGGAAGGTCATACCAACGAGGAAGAGGTAATGGCAGAGGCAGAGGAAATGCTTATCAGTGTTACAAGTGTCACAAGTGGGGACACAGGTCCTTTGAATGTCCTGAAAATGAACAAACTGGATAGAGGGGAGCATATGTTGCTTAGCCCAATGAAGCAGAGGCACTACCATAGGAGGTGGAAAATATGCTTGAAACCGGGGAAGCCTTGGTGTTGAACAAGGTATTATTGAAACTAGCTAAGGAAGTAGCTGATCAGATACAGAGGAAAGCATTGTTTCGGACTATGTGCAAGTCGCATGGGAAATGTTGTAAATTAATCATAGATAGTGGAAGTACTAATAATCTAGTAGCTACTAAAATGGTGGGGAAACTAGGTTTGAAGAAGCTGAAGCACCCAACTCCATATAGGGTGTCTTGGTTGCAAAAAGGTCACCAACTGCTTGTCGATGAACAATATGAAGTAGAGTTTCATATTGGAAAGTACAAGGACAAGTGATCCAAGTGGATGTTGGTGGCCACCCACCTATCCCATTTGGACCCCCACAACTGTCTCTTTCAGTTTTTCAGTTTCCGTAATTGTAGCACAATTTACTATTTTTAGTAGTTTATCGAGTCCTTTACTTCCAGAGCCGTTTTGAGGCCCTAAACAATGTTTTTTTGGGAAATCTGGGAGCAACATGGGTTCATGGATTGATGTTGCTGTTCTCAAAGTTGTATTGCTTGGATAGATCTTTCTAATGAGCTATTGTATGGGTCAAACGGAGATCGTATGCCAAAGTTACGACCCCGGGAAGTTGATGTACCAACTTACCCAAAATGGGGCCCACAATTTGGCGTTTCATCTTCTAGGGTTAGGTTTTGGGATGTTAAGGTTTTTCCATTATTTCTCAACAATAAATAGGCCTTCGAGACTCATTGTAGCATAGTTCAAAGGCATGTAGCCGCCACATCTCTTCTCAAAGATAAGCTACCATCGCCCTAGTTGGTTTATTTCCACTTTTGTTTGTAAGCATATTTCAGTATTTTATAGTAATGAAATGAAGTATTATTTCTGTTGCATATCTGTATTTATGGTTATCTCTGTAATTTTTTGTGTTCCTGTTTAAATCTGGATCAGTCACTATTTTCAGTTGCACCCACTTGGTATTCATTCCAGGATGCCGTCAAGGAGTAGTACTACCCTGTCAAATGCTATCAGGACAAATACATCAAATGGACCACACTCTGGTAGGGAAGGGACCAAGATGTGTCGGAGTTCACAAAAATTTTTCATACCCTTCACGCAAAGTTGGGTATCAAGGACTTTGAGTTTCATTTAGTGCTCAAATACCGCGGTTGGCTACACAGATACATCTAGGAAGATATGGAGTTCCTGAACATCTCCTCACTCAGCACGGTGTACCGATACACTATCAAAATTGAGCAAAAGTTCAAATAGAAGAAGCGAGACTTTGGATCTGCAAATCCGAAGACCAAAAGACAAAGCCAAGGTAGGGTGACCCAAGACAACCCATCGAAGCCGTAAGAAAAGAATGACACCACGAAGTTGAAGAAGGACACATGAAAGTGGTGTGACTTCCACAAGAGTACCACTCATAACACAAGTGAGTGTTGAACCAAGCAGTCGTTGGTGGCCGAGTTGAAGCCTTCAGAACCATATGCATGTTCTGACCCTGAGTCAAAACCCGACAAGGAGAATAGCAAAGGGAAGCAGATCATTGATGCAGAGCCCAGCGAGACTGTTGCTACCACCAAGATCTAGAAGAATGAGCCCGAAGATCCAGAGGAGGGGGGATGTCTTTTCCACTCACAGATGTGGGTGAAGGGTTTGCCACTACAATTCATTGTCGACAATGGCAACCAAAAGAACCTCATTTCAGCAGAGGTCATGAAGAGGTTGGGCCTACCGTCTACACCACACCCATAGCCGTATAGTATCGGGTGGCTTCATGAAGGACGAGATCTCAAAGTTTTCCAACAGTTCCACCTTCCCTACAGCATCAAGCCCTTCACAGACGAGGTATTGTGTGATGTTACACCTCTGGATGTTTGTGATGTATTATTAGGCCAACCATACTTGTGGAGGCGACGTGCTATTTATGAGTCAAGGCCTCGTCCTGTTATTATTTCTTTGTGTAATTCATTATACAGGATACCAGAGGTAGCCCCACCTACCGCCACCTCTTTGATCACTGCTAAGAAAGGCAACAAGCTCATCTCACAGAATAGGAAATTTATTTTCTGTCTGGTTCGCTCCCAAAGTAAGTGGAAGATCGTTGCTACATCCACGACCCCCACAAAGGGTTCCTCCATGCAACAACAACAAAAAAGGGAAACGGTCATGATAGAACACAGGAACAACTTATCCTCACCCACAGGGGTACCAAACAAGTTTCAGGTGGGCGACAAAGTTTGGTTACATTTACAGAAAGAACACCTTACAAGAGCCCATCAGAAGCTCAGACCACTCCAACATGGTCCTTACAGCAGTAGCAAGGCTGTGGGGAACAATGCTTTGGAGCACAGGATTCTTCCATTCCTTCACCTGCACAAAGTGTTCAATGTGTACTACCCTCGACCATGCTTCCCACCATTACTGGACACATCAAAGATTACAGAATAGCTCACCAGAGACTAATTTCAGTAGCTGGAAGAACTCAACCCAATGGGGACCATTGCTTCCTAAGCAGGGAGGAATGATCTAGGTGGATATTGATGGCCACCCACCTATCCCGTATGGACCCCCACAACTATCTCTTTCAATTTTTCATTTTCCGTAATTGTAGCACAATTTACTATTTTTAGCAGTTTTTCGGGCCCTAAACTTCCGGAGCTGTTTTGAGGCCCTAAACGATGTTTTTTGGGAAATATGGGAGCAACATGGGTCCACGGACCGATTTTGCTCTTCTCAAAGTTGTAGTGCTCAAATAGATCTTTCTAACGAGCTATTGTATGCGTCAAATGAAAATCGTATGCCAAAGTTATGACCCGGGAAGTTGATGTACCAACTTACCCAAAACAAGGCCCATAATTTGGCGTTTCATCTTCTAGGGTTAGGTTTTGGGATGTTAAGGGTTTTCCATTATTTCTCAACAATAAATAGGCCTTCGAGCCTCATTGTAACATAGTTCAGAGGCATGTAGCTGCCACATCTCTTCTCAGAGATAAGCTACCATCACCCTAGCTAGTTTATTTCGACTTCTATTTGTAACCATATTTCAGTATTTTACAGTAACGAAATGAAGTATTATTTCCACTACATATCTGTATTTATGGTTATCTCTGTAATTTGTTGCGTTCCTGTTTAAATCTGGATCAGCAAGGTGACTTGCGATATCATGCCAATGGATGTGTGTCATATTCTGTTGGTAGAACATGGCAGTATGATAGGAAGGTCGTCCATGATGGGGAAACAAATTGTTACAAGTTTGTTAAACATGGGATAAAGCATACACTAGTGCCCATGAAAGAAGAGGATGCTGCAGAAACCAGTGGAACAAAAGCATTACTGTTAGGTGGAAAAGAGTTTCTACAACAAATTGAGGATAATAAGGTAAAATATGCAATGGTGTGAAGGCAAAAACCAGTATTGATCCATACTGAAATTACTGACTTACCTAAAGAGATACAGTACATGCTGCAGGAATTTAGTGATATTGTGGTAGATGATCTACCAGACAAATTACCACCAAAGCGGAGCATTAGTCACTATATTGATTTCATTCCAAGAGCTAGTTTGCCAAACAAAGCTACTTCCCGGATGATTTCGAAGGACAATGAGGAAATTAGGACGTAGGTGCAGGAGTTGTTGGATAAAGGACTGATTCGAGAAAGTCTAATCCCTTGTGTGATTCCGACTGTTTTAGCTCCAAAGAAAGGAGGTGAGTGACGGATGTGCACTGATTCCTGGGCAATTAACAAGATCACTATTAGGTACAAGTTTCCTTTACCTTGTATGGATGATATGATGGATTGTTTGAGTGGAGTAGCATACTTTTCAAAGATATACTTGAAAAGCAGCTACCACCAAATCAGGATTCAAGAAGGTGACAAGTGGAAGACAACTTTCAAGACTAATGAAGGCTTATATGAATGGATCGTTATGCCATTTGGACTGAGCAACGCTCCCAGCACGTTCATGCGTTTGATGAACGAGATGCTGAAAGAATTCATTGGTAAATTTGTGATTGTATATCTGGATGATATACTTATATTCAACAAAACGAAGGAAGAGCATTTTCGACATGTGAGGTATGTATTGGAAAAATTGCAGAAAAATAGATCACTGATAAATTTGAAGAAATGTTCTTTTGTCAAGAAAGAATTAATTTATTTGGGATTTGTGATTTTCGAGAATGAACTAAAAATGGATCTGGAAAAGGTTGCAGCCATAGTTAGTTGGCCGTCTCCCAAGATTTTGTTTGAGTTATTGAGTTTTCATGGATTCGTGAGTTTTTATCAAAAGTTTATTAAAAATTTTAGTGGGATTTGTGCACCCATGGTGGACATCATTAAGAAGGCAAATTAGCCTTTTCATTGGACAGAATCAGCTGAGCAGCGTTTTCAGTTTCTCAAAAGGAAGATCATTGAAAAACCAATTTTAAGATTACTAGACTTTAACAAACTTTTTCAAGTTCGCTGTGATGCTAGTGGGATAGCCATTGGTGTAGTACTCAGCCAAGAAGACAAGCCAGTAGCCTATTTTAGTGAGAAATTAAATGAAATTAGGCAAAAGTACACGTCTTATGACAAAGAATTTTATGCAGTGGTCCAAGCACTAAAGCATTGGAGACATTGTCTACTGGCCAATGAAGTTGTCTTATTTTCAGACAATTCCTCATTACAATATATTATGGAACAACATAAGCTGAACCATAAACATGCAAAGTGGGTGGAGTACTTGCAGAGTTTTACATTTGTGTTGAAACACATCAGCAGTCAAGCCAACAAAGTGGTAGATGCATTAAGCAGGAGGAATTTGATCCTATAGGAAAGTACGATACAAGTATTAGGATTCGAACATCTTAAGGATTTGTATGAAATAGACACAGATTTTAAGGAAGCCTATGAAGCTTGCCAAAATCCACTGTTGAGGATTAACAGTTCATGGCTGGACTATAATATGCAGGAAGGGTTGTTGTTCAAAGGAGGGCAGTTGTGTATCCCGAAATTTTCTATGAGAGAGAACTCAATCCAGGAAAAGCATAATGGAGGTTTAGCCGGGAATTTTGGCATAGACAAGACCTTGGATCAGTTGAGCCACTTTTACTATTGGCCGAAGATGCGTAGAGATGTACAAAGGTTTGTGACTAGATGCAAAGTGTGTCAGCTTGCAAAGGGACACAACCAGAACATAGGGTTGTATACGCCCTTACCTATTCCAAACAGACCATGGGACTCAGTGAGTTTAGAATTTGTCTTAGGTCTGCCGAAGACATAGTGAGGATTCGATTCCATCATGGTGGTGGTGGATCATTTCACCAAAATGGCACATTTCATTCCATGCAGGAAAACTAGTGATGCCACACATGTAGCACACTTGTTCTTCACAAAGATAGTCAGATTACATGGCTTGCCGAAGTCTATTATTTTGGACCGAGACGTAAAGTTTACAGGTCATTTTTGGTGGACCTTATGGAAAAAGTTAGACACCAAACTGAACTTCAGCTCAGCTTATCATTCGCAGACCGATGGGAAAACCAAAGTGGTGAACCAAAGTCTGGGAAATCTATTAAGGAGTCTAGTTGGTGAAAATTCTCGACAGTGGGATCATGTACTTGCACAAGCAGAATTTGCTTATAATGATTCACCCAACAGAAGCACGGCAGTAGTCCTTTCCAGATCCTATATAGAATGCACCCACGTGGAGTACATGAGTTGTGGGATTTGGGTCAGTTGGAGCACAGGAGTGCTGATGGTGAAGATTTCGCAAAGGCAATCAGCGATCTTCATGAACAAGTAAAATTAAAATTACAAGACAGCAGCCAAAGATACAAAAAGAAAGCAAATTTGAAAAGTCGGGAGGTACAATTCAACGTAGGGGACCTAGTATTAGTACACCTACATAAGGAGAGGTTTCCTAAAGGCGAATACAAAAAGCTAAAATTGAAGAATATTGGGCCTTGCAGGATTCTTCAAAAGTTTTCTGTGAACGCTTATGAGTTGCAGTTACCTCTAGGTATAGGAATCTCACCCATTTTTAATGTGGCAGATCTGTACCCATATGTTGCGGCAAATGAAGAAGATAGTTTGGAAAGACGAACACAGAACACCCAGAATGAGAATGACTCATGGATTAAACAGATGCCCCCAACAAAGCCATTAGAGATCGAACAGATCCTAGACACCCAGGTGGCCAGACGGACTCGAAGAAAAGAATATTTGCGGTACTTAGTCAAGTGGAAGGGCCATCTTATTGAAGATAGTTCTTGGTTAGATGTTGGCCAGATTCAAAGCACCGGGTACTCTATTGAAGAGCTCATGGATATGAGCCATGAGTTTAATTTACCCTGGGAGCCTGATGCAGGAGCATCCAACTAAAAAGGTGACAACTGGAAATGGTTTTTTATTTTTGTTGGAAAGGAAGAAAAATATTTTGAATTTTGTTTTATTTTTGTTTTACTTAAATTAAGGCTGATACAACCATTGTCCTTTAAAAATTAAGCAAGCAAGTAAAATAGGATTAGTTAAGAGTATGTTTAAAGAAACTGTTAGATAACTAAAAGGTAACTGAGGAACAGTTCCTCAACTGTAAGAGACTGCTAGTAAGGCATTAAAATAAAAACTACATTCTCATTAAGAAGGGGGCTGCCATCCAGAGAAAAGAAAGGTCACAGAAATTGAAATTACAATTTTCTTGAATATATATGAAAGAAAATGAATCTAAAACCTCTATTATTAAGAAAGAAAGACAATTTCTTCTTTTCCTGTGCATTAATGTTTCAGATATTGTTTTAAAGCAAAATAGTGAAATATTTCATTAAGAGGCCGAATGACATCGACAAAAATCTCGTGACTGAAGGCATCTCAGACCAGGAACCAGACAAAGGCAAAGCCAACAAAGATATCACATCCTTTCTCAACAAAAAACCAGGTACATTTACATTCAGTATTCAAGCACACATGTGCATTTGTTATATTTCCAAATTTAACAGTTCATTATACATTTATATAACCAAAATAGTAGAGGGTTTCGAAACCCACGAACACTAGAAAAAAACGATTTGTAGGCCAAGACTAGTCAAACAGCGAGGGTGTGAAACCCATGAAACCATACAAACATACGGAGAAAGCGAAACCCCAAGGGTTATGCCCAACTAAGGATAGTGCAAGTAAAAAGAAAACTATAATAAAATAACGGAGGGATCCTACCCTATTTGTTTCCCCAAGCTTGCGAAGACTCCCAAGGATGAGGCCATGGAGCAGCATTCTTCAGGAACGACCTTCTCACCACCACAAAAACAAGACGGGTAGTCAAGAAACTGGAAGGGCAAACAAAACAAAGTGACAGAGAGTAGATAAAAGAAGGGAGGAGCAGGGGTTTACCTGGAAAAGGCCTGACTCTGAGCCAGAGGATGAGAACCGAGTCTCTCACCAGAGGGTTTCTCTCAACAAGAATGCCATAGTAAAGCTTACCTGCTCACTAAGGAGCCATACGGCTAGAAGCACAAAAATGAGATGCGTGAATGAAACTGGAACAAGAAATTACCTGAAGTAGTGTTGTTGAGCCACCCACCATAGTAGCAAGGAAAGAACCTGTGGTTACACAGAGCCAGATCAACACTAGAACCAACATCGAAAATCACCACGAGCAGAGTAGAGACGAAGCATGAGACGGGTAACAAAGAAAAAATGAAACAACTTGCAGATTGAAAGTCGACCTGAAACCTCCGAGAACCAGCAAACAAACCACCACAAGGAACAAGCGAAGGCACAGGTCGAACCAAACCAACAGTGGATGCAGGAATGGAGACTAACTCCTAGTTTCCCTCGGCAGGTGTGAAAAGACTGCATTTGCAAAACCAAGGCCAGTACAAAGGGCAAGCCCAAACAATTAAGTGCATTAAAACCTCACACCAAAAACCCTGTTTTGTTTATTCGGAAAATCTACAAAGTTAAACAGTGATTGATACGTGTCCCTCCTCGAGATTTCCACCACTTAATTTCTAATAATGAAATAACGAGTCCATTATAATAATGAAATAGATATTCTCTTTTCCATCCATAATGAAATATATATTCTCTTTTCCATCAATGTATTTCATATCATGATCTTATATTTTTCTACCAATATATTTTTTTTAAACAATTCCACTGCCAACTACGTAATATAACCATTATGCTCTCAAATGGTTTTAATGCATGAATATGGTTATAATAGTGTTGTGGTCTTGAACATAAGGATTATAATCATATTAGTAGCGCTTGTATGGGAGCCATAAGGTCATAACATTATTGAGTTCATTTTGCTTGATGAATGTGGTTTTAATAACATATAGGAACAATAACTTTGACATTGATTTTTAATTATGATATACATGTCACAGAGTTGACAACCCTTCCAGAGTCTTATGTGTTGTTCTATTATGGTTACAGGACATTACCTGTGACATACCACATTGGCGGCGCGGATCGGTTCTTCTAAAATAACGGTTAACATTAGTATTAGGGTTTCTTAGAAGTATAATGTCTTCTCACATTGTTTTCCCTATATTTGGTACCTCGCGGCACTCTGAGAGTCGTTTCCTTTGCAACTTCTATTTCATTATTTTTATTCCAGTATGAGAGGGTTATATAGTATTTCTTTCTCACTAAAGATGGAGTTACCAAGTTCCATAGATTGTAAGTGACCAATTGTGTTCGAATTTCATCAAATCTTTCCAGAGGTAATTCTGCATTTGATTTTGGGAGTTTCATTCATTCAATGCATATTTTATGGTAAAGCTTTGTTGGGTTTTTTCACTCGTTTTGGAATATCATTTAATATATATGTAACTTGTTATTTCCAAGGTTTTTTCTATAACATTCTAGTGTTATGCCAAAATATTTTTGCCGCATTGCAATTGGTTATCGATCACAGGGTTTCTCCTATGTTCATTTACTGGTTAACGATGGTCGTAATCTAAGCGGGTTTACTTTGTCTCATATGTCGCTAACCATACACATAAGAAACTAGTGGGAATTTGGATAATGTGGAAGTCAAGAAACATTTAATAGACTTTATTTTGAAAGCCCACTAGTTGAAAACTTGGACAACTAGTGGTAAAACATGTCACTGAGATATGAGGTGATCAAAGATTATCAACATTTTGTCATGAAGATGTTAAAAAGTAAAGGCTGGGAGATCTAAATGAGTTCAAATTTTTTTTAGAAGAACAAAGTAAATGAAAAAAAAAAACAATTACAATTCAAAAATAAAATTTTAGTAAGATAAAGAAACTAGTGGTATTTAAGAAAATCAAAGATATTGTATGATTTTCTAAGATTTGTTGATGTATCAATATAAAGTGAGCCAAACTTCACTTAAGTCATTTGAATTTGAGTTGTGTTTCTAATAATCAACAATATGTGACCTCTATTAAACCATAGTCAATCGAATTTAATCATGCTTAATCAATGCTGACCATAGTTAACAAAATTGAAATGAAAATAATAATAATAAACTATAATGCTCTATAATCAAGAGTACTCAATGACAGACAACCATAATCAAAACACATTAACCAATGCCAACCAAATTGAACTCATAGGGGCTTTATCCCATTGATCAATACTTTATTGCATTCATTCATAAAGGGGGATTTTAAAATTTTGAAAAATAGAGTTAACATATTGTATATATTAGGGGTCGATATGGGGTACAAGGGGATTTATAGGTATTTTGCGGAATGAAAAGTGGTATTTAGTAAAAACAAGCCATATCAATGAAAATAGGGTTATATAAATCTATTAATTAGAAAGATGTATTGAGAGGTATTTCTCAATATCTATTGAAATTAGAAGCGTTATTTAATATCCCATAATGTTAATATATGTGATAGGTTTCCTGAGTGGAGACACTAAGATTCAATTCAAACATTAGTTAATTATAGTAAATAATGTTAAACAATGGCTCAAAATTGTTAATGACTATATATCTGAAGGCTACTACGAATTAAGCAGGCTTAGCAATGATTTTTTTCATATAAGTAATACCACATATGATGCTAAGTAATTAAAAAGCATTAGAAAGTAAGGTCGCTTACAAAATATTCTTTAGATATTCCTTTACTTTTTATTTATACATTGGAGACCTCTTCCAATAATAGATAAAAATTAATATTTTCCGAATTAATATTTTTCAAATTAATAAGCCTAGAGTAAATCATTAATGCATGATGAATATCCCATGAGCATTAATGCGAGTGACTAATTTCTCATAATATTGAATAGTTCACTTAGTAGTTATTGCATTAACTCCTATACCTCACTAAACATCACCATGTAGTGGTTGGTAAGTGGAATATTCAATAGAGAAATTTGTCACTCTTACTTATCTTAAGGAATATGGGTCATGAGTTAGTGACTAAGTCTTTGTAGATAATCTAAAAAATGGAAAATCAAATTATTTTTATGGTAACCACATAACTAGATATATCGTGACCACAAAACTAGAAAGTAAAATAAATAATTTTTTATGGAATAGTGGACCCCTCTTAGTATTAAAACAATTCAATTAGACATCTTTGTTTATGGAATAGTGTCCCTTTCACAGTATTAAAAGAAAGAAATTAATTCATTATTAGATATCTTTTTCACACATATTAAATAATGTTGTTATTAGTTTAGGAGCTCATTTTAAATAAATAAAAGATATAAATTGAAATTTTCAAAAACAAATTACTTAGCTTTAAGGAGTACCCATATTGTCCTATGAGCAACACACATGTTAGTAGAGATTTGAAGCAATGATTTCACAACAAGCGTTTTAATAATGCACTTTATTTCCAAGTGATTACACCTCTAGCTCCTTAAATTCTAAGAGATGTTAGAATTTCCTTTGTTAATGAGTACTGAAACCATAAAATATTATATTTGTGCAAACATGTCTATTTTAGTATAGGACTTGTAGAATTTTAATTTAATTATCAATAATTATTTGAGAGATGGTAGGGATTTAACCTTCAAAAGATAGTCGGGTTTTAACCTCCAAGGAATATCCACATAATATTTTGTTATGGTCTTTTAAATTTTAAATATTTTGACTTGGTAAAATTACATAACAATAAAAATACAAATAAAATCTAACTAAAAAATAAAATATAAAAATAAAATTAATAATTATAATGGTTAATTACAACATTTTGTCTATGCCAAATTACTTAAAAAATAAAATAATATAATTATTATAATTATCAATTATTAATAATTAAAGGATCTACCAAGCATGAAGAGGATCAAATCGAGGTGCAAACCTCTTTTAGAGTGAAAAGAGATTTGATCTCTTGGTGTTTGGTAGATGTGGAGATAAGATGGATCTAGACTCCAGTCTCACCTTAGTATGAAAGATATGTTGTAAGATTATGTTATGTAAACATTTTGACTCTATAAAATTACATAACAATAAAAATAAAATTAAAATACAATTAAAAAAATAAATAAAATATAAAAGTAAAATTAATATTTATAATTATTAATTAAAACATTTTGTCATGGTCAAATTACATAAAAATAAACCTAAAACAAAATTAGTAATTAATAATTATCAATAATTAAAAGAGCCTAGATCCATCTTTAACTCAGGATCTACCAAGTCAAATTACATAATAATAAAAATACAAATAAAATCTAATTAAAAAATAAAATATAAAATTAAAATTAATAATTATAATGATTAATTAGAACATTTTGTCTATCTCAAATTACTTAAAAAATAAAATAAAATAATTATTATAATTATCAATTATTAATGAATAAATTAGCCTAGATCCATCTTAACTCGGGATCTACCAAACACAAAGAGGATCAAAACCTCTTTTAAAGTGAAAAGAGATTTTATTCATCTTAACACTTAATGGATCAAGACTTAAAATAGACCTACCAAAAACCCACTCACATATGGATCAAATGTTTTTTGGTGCAAACCTTTTTTAAAGTAAAAAAAGATTTTACTCATCTTTTCACTTAATAGATCAAAACTTAAAATAAACAATTGAAAAACAAAAAAAAAATCACTCTTACCTATATAAAATCCACTCTTTTTATCTACATACATCGTAACCACCCACCCCATCGTAGAGTAGTTCCTTATCGCATGCACCACGGTGTAACAAAATATATTCACTTTCGAAACCCTACTAGTGCCCCGAGATGTTGTTAAAGCCGACGAAGCATGCTTCATTTTGAATTCACGAACCACCTTTCTAGCTATATCTTTATATGATATTGCGGGTGAGCAAAGGAAATGATCAGTGCGCAATCAGTCCGTCCTTCCTATTGATTTCAGGAGTTGCATATCCTGTAAACCGACGCAAATAGGAAATGGCGTTTCGTAATATCTTGGGCGTGATATTCGTAATATCGCTCTCTGTTTTAGCGTCACAGTTCTTTTTGTGTGTGGGGGACCCATCGTCCATGCAGAGTGACAATATTCAACCATCAATGGGTGGACGCAGGATAAGATTGGTAGCTCCATCTTTTACTCCCCCACTCCGAACAGGTAAGTTACTCTCAAACTTGTCATTTAACCAATTTCTTGCTTAAATGATTCTCAAGCTTGTCATTTAATTATGTCCCATTAGTGTTTCTCTCAAACTTGTCATTTAATTTGCAGCTCCTGTAAGGCAGAAAGTGTGCTCAGTGAAGAACCTACACATAGTTTCAGATGTTGTGAGGGAAGACTACGTGGTGGGGGAAGTAATCAACCACTGTATATATTGCGCGGCAGTAAATAACATTATTGTTGACTGCTCGCGAGTGAAATCTCCCATGGGCACTACATGCAAACAGAACTATCCCATTGCTTTTGGAGAGAAATGGAGCTTTCCCTACCTGGGGAAACCAACAACCTTCAAAATCATATCTGCTGACTTCCAATACTGTCAGTGATGTGAGTCGGACCTGAGAATATTTCATTAATGTACGCCTGTTTTTAGATTTAAGGCCCTATATACTCTGTGAACAAATATTTTTATTATAAATTGGGAACTATATGCAGTCTCCATTCACTTTTAACGTTTGGAGTTTCACTGGATATGGCTCTTTAATTAAGGGCATCCGTACTTTAAAATAAATACCGTGAAGGAAAATGATCTCGCATGCCTATGTGGTATCAGAATAAATATGTGAAATGTGTGTTCGTATAGCTGGTTTTAATGGTTGAGAGACCAGATCGATATTTTATATATCATAACATCGTTTACTATGCAATGTTGATTGTTTTGCTACCTCTTTTAAATATATTTCAGTCCTCTTTTGTGGCCTACCTTGATAATAAAAACCATAATTTGAGTTGAAGCTAAGTGTTGATAAAGAAACATGGAACCCTGAAGGTTTTTATTTTTATTTTTATAAATGTACCTTGCTATTTGAAAATGAAATCAAATGGTCTATACGGTTTACAATACAGTTGTTAGTCCAAAGCATCACACGTCTTTGTATAGATCATAGAAAAATTTAGCCTAGCACCTGCAAATCTTACAGTAGCAATTCAACTATAAAACAATCTATCCAAAAGTTCTAAAAGAAGATGAAGACTTGAAGATTGAAACTTTAAGTGAGGCCAAAGGGTCACATGGTTTTAAATCTGACAATTTGTGTATGTTTAGAGGTGAAACAATTAAAGAAGAACAATTTGCTGATATTGTCATAAAGGAGGAAGAAGACAAGCAGAATCTAAATTTTGTTGTGGAAGAAGATGAGATAGATAAGTCTGATATACAGTTGGGGAAAAATATCAAGCAACCAAGTGAAGGGCTTGAGGAGATTGAAGAGGAGACCACCGAAGAATTTTTGAATCATATGAAGGATTTAGAATAGCAAGGAGATATGATGGCTGAAACATCAAGTGGGACCACAGGGTCTTATGTTTTTAACAATGATAGTTTGTCTGTGGATGCAGAACAAATGAAGGAGAATATTAATGCAGATGGTGAGACAAGGATAACTCTTGGAGAAGGTAAACAACAAGAGATTAAAGAAAAACTTGAAGAAGAGACTATGTTAGCTGAAAACATAGTAAGGGATCATCAGTTCACTATGATGATAGGCATAGTGGAAATAGCCATGGAAACTGTTGAGACAGTAAGAAAGAAGGACATCTACTGAAAGATGTTAAGAAGGAAGAACCCTATGCAAAGGATTTAACCTTGGGAGAAAGAACACTAACAAAAGAGTGTTTTGCAGAGGATGAGCAATCTTTTGAAGCTGTCAGAAGTATGGAAGAGTATATTCCAGAAGATAAAAACTCTAAAGTAAAGGAGGATGGAAAATGTCTCTTAAATGAGAGAAGTAGTGATTTATTGTAGCAAAAAAAACTTAATAATGCATTGATATTTGAAACTGTGACAACACAGGGAGAATTTCTTGTGAAAGAAGGACATGAAATTCATTCTTAAGAGCTCATATGTGAAGCAATAGTTGAGACTGTTGAACTTTGTGATTTTCAAATTGATAATTTGTTTATAAATGTAGGAATTATAAGTGATGATGAAGTACTTATGAAGTGTCATAGAGAAATTGCATTGCTAGAATATTTGCTGAAAAATTCAGAGCATGACAGTGTGATTGCAGAAGAAGGAGTTCACTGGAGTGGACAAGAGTAGGAAGACATCATTAGAGCAGATGATGTGGGGGAGAGACTAGTTGACAGTCTCATGAATTCTTTTGAGAATTCAAAACAGAATACTGATGTACTGACAGAGGAGAAAGAAATAGAGCAGCAAACTAAATTTTTTCCAAAGGAAGATAAGGCACGGAAGCCTTATGTTTTTTATTTTAACAAGTGTTTTGTGAGTGCAGGTTTTGTTGCAGATACTGAAGGAAATTCAGCACAGATGAGTAGCCAAATAAAGATGAAAGAAGGAGATTTTATGGAAGAATTCAATCTATGGAACAGAGATGCTCAATTACTGGAGGGAATGCTGGAAATTCATGATTTAGTGCAGACAGAAATAATCATGAAAGAAGGTAAGGATGAAAGGGAGGCAGCAAGAATAATAGAACAAGTAATAATGAGAGAAAGAGTAAGAGTAAGTGATAGTATTCAACAACCCCAAGAAGAAGAACATCAGATTGAAGAGTTGGTGGATAGAAACAACAACATGAAACAAAGAGAAAGAGGCAGAAGTGAGTGGCAAAGTATAGATTAGTCTGAGGATGTACTGGAGATGGAGATTGAAGAATTATGGCAGCTAATGATGAAACAAGCCATAGGGAGGAAAATGATAGCAGCATGAAACATGATCAATCAGAATTTGAACCTGATTGACAAGGAGAGGAAGATGAAGCAAAAAATAGCAAACATACAACAATGACAAAGGTGTAGAGCTTTCAGACAGTTACAAGCTAAAGTTTTGGACCTTGGAGGTTTTCTATCAACACATGAAGACACATGATCAAGAGATCATGGATATTTTCTATTTTGGGAGTTTAATGCAGGAGCATTCAACCTAAGGAAAATCATTGTATTTTAGTAGACATAGGGGGGGTCATGTGTTTTAAGGAAGTTGGTTTCCTAAGTCTCAAATTAATGTAATATTTAGACTTTTAAGTGATTACAATAGGAATTAATTAGATATGTGGGGATGTTTGTAAATGCCTCGAATAAAGGAGAACATGAGTGTTTAATAATGACAAGAGAGTTAGAAGTTAATTGTAACTCCAAAGGTAATTTCATGATTCGAGGAACTAGAGAGTCTTTCGGAATTAACTGAAGTTAGAAGTGGACATAGAGGACATTTTGGAGTTAGTTCAATAGATCTAGGATTTGAACCAGAATTAGTTTAACAGAACCTTTCTGGTATAAATGTAAGCCTACGGGCAGAGTAAAGGAAGAGGCCACTAATAACGAAGATCAAGACTGAGAAATGCAGAGTCTCAATATGTAATCAGTTGTTTGTACTTGTATATATAGAGGTTTATTCCAGAACAGTGTAAGTGTGTGGAATGAGTATTTAACGATTGATTTATGTGTGAATTCGTAGGTTCTGTAGCTTTGGTTACAAGCAGACTTCTATAGAACTACCTAGAGGAGATGAATGATTCGAAGGAATCATGATGGATCATCGAATCTAGTTGAAGGATCAAAGTGAAACTCTGGAAAAACTGTGATGTGAGATTTCGCAGAGGTCAAGCTCAGGAGTGAGTTGAGCAGTGGAAGCAGAAGAATGGAACCTTTGAAGAAACCCGAACCACAGAGAAAAAGCTGAAAAATAGTGTAAAACATAAGCAAAGAGAAGAGCAGAGAAGTGCAGAGGTGAAGCACAATAACCATTGGATCTTATAGATCAACAGACATGATCGATCGCACGGCAGAAGAGCAAAAGGTGAAGTGCTTTCGCGAAGACAAAGTGGTATTTTGGGCAGCGCAAATATGGTAAGTGGTAATTTGGGGTGAGCACCCGATTCCACTAGCCGAGCGACACGTAGCAGCAAAGGAGTGAGATTAAAATGCTTATCGGGCAGGTATTCTCCGTGCTTGTGTCTCACCCAAAATCATTGTAGGCCTTCTGATCCACTAAGTGTAGATCTATGATGGGGGAACTATTGGGAAAGTTGTGTTTGTTCAGAGAAGACATTAGTCATTGATCTGATGGCAACAGATTAACAGCGGAGATTAACTCGCATCGCAAAAGTTAAATGGAGTTGTATCAGTGGAGAAGTAATGCGATGAGAGATGCAACGGACCCGATAAAGTATTGAGGTGTGGCTTTTATACATTTGAGATCCGGAAGGTTGTGTGTAATCACATATTGGAGAAAATGGAGTAATTCATGTGTAATGTGTTCCGCGGAGGATGTTGATTAGCGATTGCGATAAAGGTTTAGCATCGATATCTGTGCAGAGGCTGTACCAAGGCGGAAAAGGTATGTTTTGCATATATTTCCTTTGTAAATGATTTATAAAGGATTAAGCGTGGACATATGAGGTTTCATATATAAGTCCACCGCTATCAAAGGATAAAGGGTTTATGCATTAAATCGTATATAACCAAGGCATAAAGAGGGGGAAGTTTATATATATGCGGCCAAGGTTTAATGAGGCTTAGAGGGGTTGTATGAGTTTGATATTAAAGGAATTGAAGGTTATAAGGAGTTATAATGTCCTGATAGGAAGGTTTAAAATAAAGGTTTTAATAAAGTCATATATGAAGAATAAAGGGGTGATTAAATTCCCAATAAGTGGATATTGCCTAAGGGTTAGCCTATGTTGGGCATTAGTAAATCATTCCACATAGGAATTGATCAATGGGCCCTTAACCATTGATGTTTGAATATTTGACAACTTAGAGAGTTAAAATTCTTGGAACAAATGTGCTTATGCATTTTACATGCATATTGTGGGTGTAAGCAGGGGTAGCCTTGCATCATATACCTCCATACCTAGGATACTCCAACTTACTATGGCAGCTACAAATTATTGGTATCACCGGGTTGTTTAGTTCACACCCCCTCCATACAACTCAGTTCACACCCGGGGGTTGTTAGTTTTCAGGGATGATACACTGCTCCAGCTGAGGCCCATCTCTCTTATCAAAGAACAACTTGCTCTGGACCTTCTGAACTACAATGTCCCATGAATAGACAGACCGTAGAGCACACATCAATGTAGCCAGGATTGCATCTGTAGCAAATACAGTGGACTTATCCTCACTTAAGAGTCTCCTGATAACATGATAGTCAATAGTGGTTACCATGAAGAAGTTATGGTTCTTGAAATGCTCCATACAATGCTCTCTCCCTCCATACGCTGCTCTAACAGAACCTCTAAGCTACATGAGTCATTTAAAGCAACTGAAGATGGAGTCCTTTAAAGCCATGCTAGAAGATGAATTTTTTTTACCAGAACTACATCTTTATCAGTAATGTATTTTTGACCAGAACTTCATTCATGATTAGAATTGCACCTTTTTTTCTTAAGAATATTTCTATTATAGTGAAGAAGTGAAAATATTTTATATATTGGCAGCAGAAGCATATTTTTTTTAAAGTGTTTTTTTGTAAATGCACTCATTAATATCTATTGTGGGAGTGGTCCTTAATGGGAAGGAAAATTATCCTGAGTGGTAACCTCAAAGATATTACCTTTGACTCCCCTATGAAAAATTTTGACAAAGAGAAAGGTAAAGCACCTCAATCCGCTCACTGTGTTGTGGCACACTATAATATTGGAGTAAATGAATACTTATTTAATGCTTCACTTGATTATTGGAAAAATGATTGGTTGCTTGATTCAGGAGAAACTTGCCACATGACTTTTAGAAGAGATTTTTTTTGAAGAATTTACTAACAATGTTGATGGAGCAATATAGTTTGCAGACAAATCAAAACTTAAGCCATCAGGGCTTCGCATAATCAAGCTTAAATTTCCTGGTCTTTGAGACTTTCTTCTACATCATGTTTTATATCTCCCACAACTGAGGAGAAACTTGTTGTCCTTGGTCCACAGCCGCTAGCAAGGACACTCCATTCATATGTTTGATGGCAAGGTTGAGGTGAGAAAAGCATCACACCACTCACTTGTCATGACGGGGATAGAAGAAGAAAGGCTTCTCAAGCTGCAGGGTACCTCTGCTCGTGCACAAAATTTCTCATACAATTCTCATTGTGAAGAAGGTACATTTCCATCAAGTTTCTTATGGCATGATAGATTGGAACACTTAAACTATGATAGCCTCTGCTTGTTGAAGAAAAATGGTGTTACTGGTCTGCCTACTTAAGCAATGTGATGCTTGCATTCTAGGAAATCATAGCAAACAGTCTTTTCATGATTCACATTCCAGAGCACATATAAAAATTTAACTCATTCATTTATATTTATGTGGTCCAATGTCTGTTCCTTCTGCAAATGGAAATAAATATATGATAACATTTATTGATGACTACACCATAATGTGTTGGGTTTATTTATGGAAGAACAAATCTCATGCTTTTCAAACATTCAAGAACTTTCATACATGGATTGAAAATGATGCACAATCTCATATTGGCTCTATTGGCACTCATAATGGAAAAGAATACACTTCAAATGAATTTGAAAACTATCTTCACCAACTTGGGATCAAACATCAAACAAATGTGCCTTATAATCCCCAACAGAATGGAGTAGCTGAAAGAATGAATAGGACAATCTTAAATATGGTGCATTCCATGATGTTTTTCAAGGATGTAAAATTGATATTTTGGGTTGATGCAGTTCTATGTGCTATATATGTAAAGAATAAATGTCCATCTAATGCTATTAGAAACAAGACTCCTTATGAAATGCGGTATGGGCACATTCCTTCGGTAAAGCATCTCAAGGTCTTTGGTTCCACATGTTATGCCTTGATACCAAAGGTACATAGAAACAAACTTGGTGCAAGAATTCATAAGTGTATCTTCTTGGGTTATTCAAGCACCTCCAAAGAATACCGTCTCCATGATGAAGTCAATAAAAAGTTTGTGGTATCTAGAGATGTAATCTTTCTTCAATCATCCAAAAATGACAATGTTGTTGAGCGGAAACTTGATCACTTGGATAGATTTGCAAATGAAAAGTCATTTCAAGAATTTGATAATCAAATTCCACATCTTGAAGGGGGCATTCCTCTACTAGATCAACCTATGGAATAATCTTTTGAAGCACTCTCTCCCGCATGAAACTCCAACAATGGATGATATTTTAAATGATGTGATTGACAAAACTGGGAGACTCTATCTTGATTCAATCCCAACTCAATCAATAGAGCAGCCTAGACCATCTCAAAAAGGTCCCCCAAAGTCGCTGACAAAGACACATGAAAGTGTTCATCCTAATGAGGTTGGAAAGACAGGAACTAGAAATTCAACCCGACAAAATGGAAGTGATGTAGATGACTCTGATTCACCTGTTGATATGGATGTTTATTATGATTGTGAATTGAATTTGTCTACAGATTTTGAACCAACTTCCTTCAAAGAAGCTACCTCTCATGATGAATGGAAAGAAGCGATGCAAAAGGAGTATGATGCCTTGATAAAGAATGGCACTTGGAAGCTAGTTGATCCTCCATTGGGAACCAAACCAATTGGCTGCAAGTGGGTCTATAAGAACAAGTATAAAGCTGATGGCTCACTTGAAAAGCACAAAGCCAAGCTTGTGGAAAAAAATTTTGCACAGAAGGAAGGGGTCAATTATGAGGAGAATTTTTCCCCCACAGCAAAATGGGCTACCATCCAAACACTCTTTACCCTAGCAGCTCAGAACCATTTGAAAGTCCATCAAATGGATGTAAAAATTGCCTTCTTGAATGGAGATATAAAAGAGAATGTTCTTATGTCCCAACCTGAAGGATTTGTTGTGAAACGACATGAACATAAAATATGAAAACTTGTCAAATCCTTTTATTGCCTTAAACAAGAATTGCGCACCTCGTATGAAAAACTAACTCAGCATCTTCTGAAACTCAATTTCAAACATTATGATCTTGATGATGCAACTTTGTTTGTTAAGAAGGTTGGAAAAAGAGTTGTATATCTTGTGGTATATGTAGATGATCCTTTGATGACAAGGAACAATGAGAGCTACATTGCATCCATAAAGAAGGAATTGAGGAAAGGTTTTGAAATGACTAATTTGGGCTATGTTCATTACTATCTTGGTATTGAAGTAACTCAACATCTCAAGTCCATATTCCTTTCTCAAAAGAAGTACATTGGAGATCTATTGTACATGTTTGGCATGACTAAATGCAATCCTTTGACTACTCCAATGGAAAAAAACTTAAAGCTCACACCCATTGAAGGAAAATAATTTGAGGATGCAACAAAGTATAGACAGCATGTAAGAAGTCTCAACTACCTCACTGCTACTAGACCAGACATTTTGTTTGTTGTTGGAATCCTCTCCAGGGTTATGCAAAAGCCTTGTGAGGACATTGGTCTGCTACAAAAAGAGTTCTAAAGTACTTGAAGGGAACTCAAGACTTTGGGCTCAAGTATACACAGGTGGGCGACTTCAGCTTAATTGGATACTCTGATTTAGACTTCGATGGAGACAAAGAAACTAGGGTATCTACTTTGGGTTATGCTATGAGTCTTGGATTAGGAGCTGTCCTCAAGATCAAGCAAAAAATCAATTCCAGCAGATTCCACAATGGAGGCAGAATATGTGGCAGCAGCTGAGGCAACAACAGAAATTATGTGGCTCAGGAAAATTTTGGAAGATTTGCACGTAAAACAAGTACAATTGACTCAACTCATGATTGAAAATACCTTGGAAATAAAATTGGCCAAGAACCCAAAGTTCCATGATCGAATGAAGCACATCAATACAAAATATCATCTTATTCGACATCATGTTGAGGCCAAAACAATCCATCTTCACCATTGTTCCACTAATGAGTAGATTGCAGACATCTTCACCAAACTTCTTGGAAGAGAAAAGCTTGAAAGATTCAAAACAATGCTTGGACTCACCAACATCCGTTCAGATTAAGAGGGGGAATGTTAACACCTAATCATAGGGTTTGGGTGAACAACTGTAAATAGTGTAAATAAATAATAGAGAAAATGGAGAGTCATCGGGAGATGAAACTCAACAGTCACTCCCTTTTGTATATAATAATGAATAGCCTAAATGAATAATATAATCCATTTTTGAGGAGTTACCTCCTAGCCTAACAAAATTGTTTTTAATTTTTGTATTTTTGAGAGGCTCACCATCTTGGAAGAGAAAAAGAGAGTAATAAGTGAACAATACAAAATAAGAGAGAAACAAATTGGCAAACATATTATGCTCAAGGGGATGTGTTGTTGCAGTATCAAGGTTGGGAAGAGACAAGTACTCAATTTTTATTTTTCTAGATCAGCAAATTCAAGTCTGTGTATTCTATTCTAAATTTTATAGAAAAGAGAATGTTGTTATGATTTGTTTATGTTTTGTAGTAATTATTTTATGATAGTATTAAGTTGAGGATTAATTATGAGCATTCCATCTGTATATTTCTCATTGAAAGGCTTTTCATATTATGTGTAGAGTTTTCTTAAAATAAAGAAAGTCAAAGTACTTCTAGTTTCACAAAGGAAAAGAACAATTGAAAATAAAATATTTTTAACATGAAATAAATTCATTTTTATGTGTATAAATATAATGACAAATATAGTATGAATATTTAGACATGTATCAATAAATATTGGTAATTATAAGAACAACTATAAAAGTATCAGGAATTGAACACAATATAGCTAAATAGTAACCAAACATTAAGATGCTGATATTTAAGAGAAATTGTATTTCATTTAAAGACAAATATATAACTTATATATGTAGTCACAACTATAGAGGAACTACTAGGTAGAAGTTGGGTTAAAATGATTGACCTTTCATCATCGCAGTTGATGAGAGTACTACATTTTCTACCACATAAAGCCTCAAAAGGGCTCATCTTTATTCATTCTTAATACCCATTTTTGTAGGCAATTCAATTAAGTGTAGGAACTCTTCCCACCTCTTTAGATGATGCATTACATACATCCACAACATGTCTTCTAGAAATATATTTTATGCCTTAGTTTTTCCATCACTTTGAGCATCATACCCTATGATAAATGCTAGTTGATTTCCAAAACTAGAAAACAATGCTTTCCAAAATTTTGAAGTGAAATTATCCTTCCAATCCAAAATGATCTTGGGTATGCCATGTAATTTGAATATCCTTTTCTTGAAAATATGAGCTATGTGGGTGGACTTGATAGCTATAACATCATTTAAATGAATTTCCAACATGCAAGAACTCACTAGAAATGGTTTAAAGTCTTATTTAATCCAATGCAATTTTCTTCTTCATTTAGACAACCTTTGACATTAATAACAATTAATTTCTCATGATACTACTCCCCCTTTCTTCATATTCTCCATCTTTGACATCAACAGTAGAGGAATGCTCCCTTGAGTGCATCTTCCTATGGCCTATTAGTTACTCCCCTTAGCTTATCTTCTTCTAAGGATTTCTCCCCCTTAGTTTGTGCTTCGAATATTTATTTTCCTCTGGTCTATAACATCATTGTATGTTCTATGATCATCCTTTTAATAGACATATATGCAAAGTAGCAATAATATCATGGATAGCATAATATGGGTGAAGGTATTTTTCATAGTGATGTGTCTTTTCCTTTTAGGGGATTAGCCAAGATGCCAAATACATAAAAAACATATTGAAGGGTTTCAAGACTCAAGGCATGTTCAGAGTGGAGCGTTATGTAGTTAAATTTTTCTAAAGAACCCTTTATCAAGCTTTCTAAAGATATGTCAATGGAAGAGCCAGGTTTGGTAGTAAATTCAGGAAATTATTATGATGTTAATATAGTTAGTATACAAACAACTCTCTATGTGACTCAAAATGGCATTGCATGGCCCTTTGATGTTCAAGAGGAATCAAATGATCAAACTAGGCAGGAACAAACTCAACACCATGATTATCAATTTTTCCCATGATATCTACACACTTCTCCTGTACCTTTTCATACTTTCTTTTCAAAATTGGAGTTAGGAAAGATAGAGAATCTTTAATTGGTGATATTTACTATATAATTTAATTCCCCAAAAACATTAGACCCCAAAACTTTAAGATATTATTCTGCCATGTATTCACAGAGCACAATACCCAAATGACCCATTAGTTTCTCCTCTTGTGATTGCTTCATAACAACGATTTTGAAAATAAGGTATGTAACTTTCCATCTAATGTTATTATCTATTTTACACTTGAGTGTACCAAAAATTTTGGGAAATATGGCTTGACTCTCTATCTTAAGGCATTTACCATAGCAACAGATCACATTTCCATAATCATTGTTATACTTTTGGAAGGTATGGAATGGTTACTCTAGGATTGACAAATGCATGTGTATGTAATGGGAAAAATGTGTTTCTCTACTACTATATGTGAGATGCTTTTGATTAATCTATTTTTGAAGTAATGACCTAGGCCATTGGGGAAAATTTGACTATATGTTTCACTTTCCTATATTTTTATATATGTTTTTCTTTCCTTTTTATTCAAGAACTTTTTAATCTATGTTTTCTTCTTTGGTTTCAAAATGTGTCAGCAACTCCCACTCAACAAAGCCATCCTTCTAACATATAAATTGTGAAAGAATTCACGAAGTATTTTTGCTCGAATTTAATTTGCTTCCACACCCTTCGTATTGACACACTACTTAATCACTTTCAAACTTTGTCCAAATATTGGAACTCATCACTTCCTCTGTATAATAAATAGCATACATGGCATGCATAAGAGGTATAATAAATCCAATAGCATTCAAAAAGGTTGCAAGGACTTTACCACAATGTGACTGGATACTCTTCCATAAAGGTTTAGGAATAGAATCAAAGAATTTTATAAACTTTCGTTAGTTCAACAAGTGATAATGGAGTAATAGTTGTCACCTTTCGATTTTCATCATTTAGACCGTGCTCTATAATTTCAACAAGGACTTTATACATGGAAAAATAACACAACCCATGAGAATAGCTATCTTTTGGACAATCTTGATACCAGTATGTCAGACTTGCCATGATTTCTTACTCTAACAAACTGCTTTCTAATAATGCCAAGAGAGTAGAAGCAATTGTAGTTGTGTTTCACACATATTCATCACCATTATCGATATCGGGTCTTATGGTGGAAATCATAATTGTAAGCCCTAGTTTAGACTTGGATCTTGGACATGTCAAGCTAATTCACGACTTTCTGTTTTTGGTTCTACTTGTTTTCTTCTCCAAAATTGTGTAGCTTTCCTAGATAAATTATGTTCTTTGACCTTCTTAGGACCCCATTCCATGCCACTTATGTAGTCTTGTGTTATATGTCCAAAATTGTGACATTGATAACATTCTACATTGAGCTTGAATAGTGGAGTAGTTGAGCTATAATATCCATTGGATATTTTGTCTTATATGTTTGTAAGCTTCCTTATAGGGTTTTGATGATAACATTTTCAATCATTCTTGCAGTATTCTCTACAATCTCTAGCTTTATGACCAAAATTCATGCAATAATAAAAATAACCAGAGAATAAGGTTTCATACCTGGATGACAAGACATCCCTTGATGATCTGATGAAATTTCCTTGCGTTGGAGAAGGTTCAATCCTTGGATGATCCTCATTGTTACTTGCATAAAGGGAAGGTTCCTTGAAATGTTCAAATTGACTTTTAGGAAGGGAATCACTTGCAACATTTTTTTGGCTTTCATTGTGATTTGACTTTTAGAGAATTATGACATTGTTTTTAGGTTTTTCTTATAATTTAGTATTTTGAGATTCACCTTTATAACCAAGTACCCTTTTATTAAATGGTGATCTCTTATAGCTGATAATGTCATCCAATGATTGATAACTCTTTAGACCCTTGCATACTTCATTTTTCAATGAGACAATTCCTTCTTCAAATTACTCGCAGTCTTCCTTTATCTTCATCAATTGAATTTTTACTACCATTTTCTTTTCTTCTTCTAGTTGATATGTTAGTGATCTGACTTCTTCATGTCTCCTATTTTGTTGATGCAATTCTACTTCAAGCTTGTTGATATACTTAGATATTTCTTCTATTTGTTGCCTTAGGAGGACAACTTCTTCCTTTTTTCATTAAAGGTGTGATTCTTTTTTTCAACATATTATACCTACTTCTTAAGTTCTTGATTTTATTTTCTCAATTTATTTATTTCTTCTAGAGAATCCACAACTTCTTTTTTAAGGCCTACTTCAACTTCTACTTAATATTTTTCTTCATCTTCACATCCTTTTATGATCTTGGTGCCTTCATCTTCCTTTGATTCATGATCATTTTTTTGTTGTACATATTCTAGTTATGGCTCAACTGTCACAAGAGTAGATTCATTTTCATAAATCTTTTGAAACTTTTCCCAAATACTTTTGGGTAAAGAAAATTGACCCATCTTGACTTTTACAAAATTTGATAGAATATTTAAGATCACCTTCATTTCTTTTGTATCATATTCTTTTGTCTCCTCTATCATTGTGCTTCTAGTAACAATTGATTCCAATACTTCATATCCTAAAACCACTAAATAGAACTAAATTATTTTGCTCATGACACATAGTTTGTTCCATTGAACAAGGGATCTTTTCCAACCTGATTTACTTCTAATTCCATGAATGAGGAGGATATATCTTTAGAGGGCTTGGAGGCTTTCCTTCTTGAAATTTCCATTTGTGTTCCTAAGATCTAACTTGCAGTGGGGTGATGAGTCCTAGTATTGCAATAAGAATGCTTCAAATCTAGAGGCTACCAACTTTAATTATCAACCTAGTGTTATTACAAACTTAATAGGTGTCAACGCTATGTGTGCAACATGCAATGTGTACTTTCATTTATATGAGGAAATGAATCAAACTTAGATGTGAAGAGACCATTTTATCAACTCAGGGAAGGTAATCTACTGAATCTAACTTTGCAAGGAAGGAAAACATTGTTTGTCCTATTGTACAAGAGAAAACTCTTATCTACTTACAAGGAAATAAATACTTGGAAATGAAACCCTAATCTGCTGTAGAAAATAAATGACAGGGAAATAAACCTAGTCTAGCTACATGAAGTAGATACCATAAGATCAATCCTAAACTATTGTATTCAAAGTAAATCCTATTATAATTACACAATCCAAAAAATGTTTCAAGGAATATCAATGTAAGCTACTCCTATGCTAATGAATTCATGCTCAAAACAACTAATCCTGATTTCGTAAATAAATTGTAGTGATAAAAAACGAGTTCTGTTACTCCTATGCTAATGAATTCATGCTCAAAACAACTAACCCTAATTGCATAAATAAATTGCAGTGATGAAAAAAGGGTTCTAAGAGGTCTCTAATCTTCCTTAAGTTTTTTTCTAGGGCCTATAGGACGTTGTGAAGGGTTAAGAAGTGAAAAATAGGCTTAAGGAGCAATTGTAGTTGAGTTATGATGGATTTTGCATGGTGCTACATGATGTTATAGGATTGCTACAAGATGCTATAGGATTGTGTCTAAAAGTGTTCGAAGGGCTCTAGAAGTGATTTGAAGGTGGGGAAATATTGTGGAAAGCTAGGAAAGAGTGTATGCGTCATTTCCCAACTTATATCTACTCAGTATCCCATCTCGCACAAGGAGAAATGTCAAACTAATGGTCTCTTGCAACCCTACTAGATTTATAGAAAAATGAATTAGTAAGTTGATCTAACCACCTAATTGCCTAACTTGATCAAGTGCACATGCTATGGGGTAATTATTTTATTAATATGATGTTTTTAGGTTCAAATCCAAGTGTAATCAACTCAAAATAATATCATTAACATGTGCTAAAATTTAGCAGAAATTTATTACTAAAACTGAAAATTTTAGAAGAATGAACTAGTAAGCCAATCTCAATATCCCAATGCCTAAGATAATCAAGTGGAAATTTTATGTGATAAATTTCTTCATCAATTATAATATTTTTAAGAATTAATCGAAGTGGAAAAAACTCTAAAGAGCTTGGTTAACATGTGATAAAATTTAGCATAAAATTACTACTAAGAAAACCAGGTTTTCCAGAACTGTGAGCTAGTAAACTAATCCAAGCATTCTAACGATTAAAAGGACCTTGCAAAGATATGATAAGAATAAATATTACTTGTAACTATCTACATGAAATAATAACAATATTACTTCAATCATAAATTAATCCAGCCTACATCAAGTGGAGCATGAATAGTAAACTCAACAATGTAAACTCGGGACTAAGTAGAGAAATGTTGAAAATGAAGAGAAATACAAGAAATAGTACACAATAGGGATCTGGGGCTCTTGGTATGGCTAACCCGAAGGAGAATTAGAGTTTCATGAATTAAACCAAGCTTTAGAAGATGAAAATGAGGCTATATTCCATGACTTAGAACAAATCAAGTACACCATTGTTAGAGATGGAAGTAGAACTACTGAATATCAAGTGTTCTTCATAAAAATGATGAAAAGTTAAAACCCCTAGAGCCTAATTTTAATTAGTAATTATACACAACGGTGTCCTTGGTTCCCCCCCAAAAATCCATCAAATAGTGGATCTCATCTCCAACAACAAGAGTCTTCATTAAATGATAAGGAGCACATTCCTAGATATTATCAATCACTGGATCTCCATAATATGTTCAACAATTTCATAATATATGTGTTCAAAGATGTGGCTATTGAAGAAGATAAGCACGAGAAGGCTTTGGAGGAAGAAACTCAAGCATATAAAGGGAATCCAACACTAAAAGGTGTGGCGTCTCTTGAGAAACTCTATGACCTACAAAACTATTTCAAAGGACCAATGAATACAAAGACTTAGAGCTCAATGTTATCACATGAACAAGTCAATATCAGAACCAAAGAAGATCCAAAGTATTTGAATCTTAGTACATGTTGTTCTCCTCAAGAACGATAGGATTTTATTTTCATTTTCAAACAATATCGTGTTGTATTTGTATGAATGTATGATGATTTAAAGACATGTGATACATGTATCATCTAGCATGTCATTCCTATCAAATAAGGGGTGAAGTCATTTCAACATAAGTTAAGAAAAGTTTGTCTGACACTTGAACGCTTGATTCAAAAGGAATTAAGGAAGTTGTTGGATGCCTAGATCATCTTTAAAGTTGGACATTCTACATGGGTTTGCAACCTAATTCCCATTAGAAAGAATTTCAGTGAGATATAGCTATTTTTTTATATTCGCAACATCAACCAGGCTTCAGATAAATAAAATTACCCCATGACATTAATGGAGCTGATACAAAAAATCAATTGATTGTGAAATGGCAAGTTTTGGTTGTGTGTTAAATCAAGGAAGGAAATGTGGGTACTACTTCTATAACCGGGTTAAGTGGGAAAGCCTAAGTAATCCCCTTGATGAATCAATGCTTCCTAAAAGGATAGCCCTTTATTGGAAGCTACCGACCATATAGAGCAGCTGAAGTTCACCCAGTGTGTCGCCAAGTGTTTTCATTGCTAGAGCGGCCTCTAAATTTTTTCCTTATTTGAATTTTGGAGCCTACCTTTTATCGTGTGAAGTGTCTCTTTTGGTTGTCAAGTGTCGTTTTATGTTTTTACACATGCTTCAAGTGTCTATGTTCCTTTCTAAGTGTCTTCATATCACTAGGATAATTAATTTCGCACTTTGGAGTCATAATACACTTCCTGGTCACAAATGACACTTATCAGTCGCAACTATGTATACTTTGTTTGTTTCACTTGGAGAGTGTTTATGAACTAGAGTTTTGATGTAAATTTATTAGTCTTCATTCTTGTCTAAGTTTTACCAATAACTTCACATGTGTAACACTTGAAATACCCATAAATCAATGTGTCTTCACATGTTTCACCTTTATAGACTTATCAATTTTTCTGACTTTGCAATCCTACCCTCTAAGATAGGAAGAGCACATTACAAACTTCTAAGGCCTTGTGGAGACCCACCTTGTCAGCTAGAAGTGTGACCTACACCAACTTGATCCCTCTCTCTCTCTCTTGTGCATTGCACAGTTCTAGTCAGTAGAACCTCCTCCTTGTTGCATGTCCTCCCTAATTTCATCAGTCAAGCCTTTGTTTCCCAATGTGGCATACTACTCACTTCCAATGAGTAGTGATGCCTTCCACTATGCCTTAGGATTGTGAACTACACCCTCCTTGTGACTCTGGCCTTCCTCCCTAGTGCATGGTGATTTTTTAGTGGATATCACTGCTCCCTTGCCTCTTGAAAGTGTGACTTGCACCCACCTTTCCTCCTCATCCTCCAGAGTTGCACATGGCATAATGTCAGTGAAAATTGAAGCCCTCATCCATCTCCTTCAAGTGTGTTCTACATCTATAAGATCTCTCTCTCTCTCCCCTTTGCACATTGTTAAGCCATAATTTGAAAATTTGCATGAAAAATGACAGAATAAGAGATTTTTGTGCTAATGTTTGCTTTCCATGAGTAATCTTCACTTGCAGGTGTTCAGTACATGGAAAATATATTTGAGGAAATTTTTTAGTAAAGGCTACCCATAGAATCACCTTGAAGACATAAATAAAAAGGGAACGTTGTTGCAACAGTTGAAGGAATGATGCATCCGGATGATCAAAGTGACTCATGAAGACTCCATAGTTTCTCAAGGCCCTTTGGAGGTTAGAAGGAAACCACAATGCAAGATTTGTTACAAGTATTGAAGATATAGTTGCAGTGTTGTCACTTCACAAACAACTCTACGTTACAAGTCACATGATGATGTAATTTTGGAAAATATTGTAAATGTAAATATATGGAAGTACAAGAGTCATATATGGACCAAAAAGGCATTAGGCAAAGTCTAAAAGTCTCATGGAATTCAAGGTCACATTATAAGTCCAAGAGTCATGAGGAATATGAAAGGTCATTCCTCTTGTTATAAAAGAAACCTCATTACCCAAACAAAGGACTTTTCACCTTGGCTTCTCCACCTAGGCATTAGAGAGAAACATTATTCTTTTGGAGAGTAAGTAGTGGCTTCATTCTCCACTATTGGAGCTAGTGGCATCTCGCTATTGATGCGTCTTATCATCCTCAATTTGATCAAAAAATTGAGATAGTGAATAAGTGTTTGGAAGGATATTTTTATTTCTTTGTATCTAATAAACAAATACAATGGATGAAGTGGTTACCTTTGGCAGAGTGGTGGTATAACACTTCCTTACATACCGCAACAAAAATGACCCCATTTATGGCACTTTATGGATATCATCCGTTGTCCATCACACCATATTTAAGGGAAAATTCTAAGGTTATAACAATGGAAGATCACATCGAGCATCACAACAAGTTCTCCAACTCTTAAAGAATAACCTGACTCTAAGACAAAATCAAATGAAATAATATGTAGATCAATGTTGCAGCGAAAGAAGTTTTGATGTGGGAGATTGAGTATTTTCATGGCTACAACCATATAAAAAAATATCCCTCAAGCAAGCTAAGAAGGATAATAAATTATCACCCAAGTACTATGGCCCTTATAAGGCATTGGAAAAGATTGGTACTATGGAATACAAATTGGAGTTGCCTACATCTTCGAGAGTAAACCCAATTTTACATGTTTCATTCTTGAAGAAGGTTATAGGTGAAAAAATACCAGTTCAAGGTATATTACCAGAACTTGACGCGGAAGAAAAAATCATATTGGAGCTTGAAGTAATCACAAAAACAAGAATCCAACAACTATGGAATCAATCAATTTAAGAGTATCTGATAAAGTGGAAGAACTTACCTACTGAAGATTCCACATGGGAGGATAAGAATTTTATACAGAAGCATCTAGAACTACTCAAGCATTGAGGAAAATTTTTTTTTGAAGGAGAGGTTCATGTTAGGTCCCTATTATACTAGTGTAGCCCCCATATTCCTTTTGTCGTGCCCCATAAATGCCCACTATTGTTATTGATGAGTCCTCACATTATTATGGTTATGTAGGCCCTAATTATATTTTTAACCTTTATACTCCTCTATATACCAAGTAGGTATTTTCATTTGAATCATCCAATAGTTATTCATTTATGTGATGTAAAAGGAGGTTCCCCCCTTGAAGAGGCTTATTTTCAACTCATTGATCTATCTTCTTTTTTTATATGGTTACATAAAAACTTTCCACATTGATCTCTATCATTCTTCTTTCCCATTTAATATCGAAGGAGAGAGAAAAAAGCTATCTAAAGTGTAGGCACACAAAAGAACCCTTCCACAAATGAGGACATTATAGACCCAACTCTATGTTCTACTCCACATGTGACATTGTTAATTAATAAAATTAAAGTTCTTTCCATTTGGTTCTCACCTATGATTTTTGGCATGTATTTTTAGAATTTATGAACTCTTTTGTCGGTTTTCTCTAACACTTTTTTGCAAATATGAAAGTTATTGCTGAAAATTGTAGGCTTTTGCAACTTTTTTCCTTTTCCTTTTTGTTGTTAGGCGGATTCATCACTAGGCATAACAAGTATATTTTTGGCACATTTTCTCAGAAATTTACACCTAACACACACCTTTGGCTTCGAACATGATCATATACCCCTAGAGGAAAACAAGAAACCAACTTCTCGAGGTGGTGACAAAGGCGACCCTATTGATGACACTATGGGTTCATTTCCTAGATCATCACATGTTACCAACACAGGGACAATTCCATGCACATTTTTGGTGAATTAGAAAAGAATTCCAATAAAAAACCAAAAATATTGGGTAATTTTTAATGTTTTAATTGTTTCATGTTGTCTGTCTCAAACGTAAATCATCTAGATTGTTATTTTCAAACTATTGATCATATCTTTTTGCATGTAGGAAACAACTTGTTTTATAAACACATGAATGAAAAACCATTATTGGTTTTTCGGCCCATCATACTCACAAGGTGGAAATCCTGAAATTCCAACCTGAAGTAATAGCTTATGGATTACTTTGAAGGTTTATTTTGGGTAGATACCTTCAATAAGATCACGTCACCTCTGCAGTTGAAAACTATTTAAAATGTATTTGAGACATGTATAGGGGTCACTTGTAAAATAACTCTAGGTGGGAGTGTTCATCCATGATTCATGTGAGGGAATGGAAATATCTCATTGATGATGTATATGAGAAGAAACAAATAAAAGAAGGAAAAACACCACTTGGTGCATGCAGGTAAATTACATTTTCAATTCAATTATTTTAACTTTCTTTAGTTTTAAATAAAATTGTGGTATAACATACTTGAAATTTTTAATATGTTCCTTAACACTTTGAAACCTACCAAGGAAAGGCTTGAGAAACATGGGCAACATAAACTAGGCTAGGGTGGCTATTTGAAGTTACAGGAACGAGTTGTAAGTAACCAAACATCTTAATAATGTTATTTGTTATATCATCTTCAAACTATCTGGGAATTGTGCTAGACAATAAAAAAACAATACACTTATGCATTGGATGATGACAAGTTCAGAACCCAAGCCACAGAGGAATACTTGTAGTTTGGTTTTAAGTTCAACTTTCAAGCTGTTGTTGATCACCAATAAAAATCGAACAAAATACAAGATCCAATTTGAAGGACACAGTTAATGAAAATAAATCCACATTAACCTTTCCTTACTTATAAAATACAATCATGTTTCATATCGTCCATAAATATAATGTTTTTCTTTGTTTTAAGTAGCACAATAACAATATCAATGAGCAATCAATCGATAGTGGAGTGTAGCCAGAACATGGTGCTCCCATGCAGCCCCATGATATTGCTTCAGATTAGGCCCATGATGGTAATTGTATGATTGTGATTATAAATTTTGGGATGGTAATTTACGATTGTGTACTTATAAATTTTGTGCTTTGAATGGCATATTCTATTGTACATGTGGATCCTCTACCAGAAGAGGAGTATAGTGTACCCATTCCAACGATGTTAACCAGTGTACCAAGTAAATAATTACATTGAAAAGGTATATTTTTAGAATTAATGAACTACTTCAATGATATTTCCTTTGAATGAGTTCTCTGAATCAACGGGTAGCCTCACCTTTTCTTCATTTATAAAGAGTATTACAATTAAAAATATTTAATTGCAAATGGTGTATTAATTATAACCTTTCCTGTTTTAGCTCCAAATCATGTAGAGGATGGAGCTAGACAAGAAACTAATTTGCATGCCTCTGCTACTCAAGCAAGTATAGAACACTCTAATGCTATTTTTATTAATGAAATACTTGTAATAATAAAACAAATAATATCAATTTGACTTTTTTTCATGTTGTAGCTAATAATTCGATCCTCTTGCACTGGCCTCCATGTCATGAGTACACCACCACATTTCCAAGAAGACTTATAGAGGATATAAGAACTAAAGGAGAAGAATAAAATGATGTCATCCATTCTCAATTCATGTCAAAAAATAAGAAAATGAAAAAGAAACTTTTGAACTAGTTATATAATTAGAAACATCGTGCACCATATTTTGAAAACATATTATTTATGATTAAATTATTGAGATGAATTATTTTGTGTCTATGATTACTGAATGAATGAATGAATGAATGTTATATGTTAATGAATGATTTCTATATGTTTCTTTATGTACAAAAATACATATGTTTCTTTATGATTTTTTGTTTTGCTAGGGTTTATACATGAATCTTAATATGTTTCTTTCAACTATTTTCTAGTAGATAGATTGGGTAATGGGGAATTAACAGAGATGTGGGGAGGAGGGGCCATAAGAGCTTCCACCTTCACGTGGTTGGCCCTATTTAGTAGAGTATAAATTACGATTCGAATAATATTGGAGAAAACCTCCCTCGATCCAATAGTGAAACAACAAATTCAATGTTGACTTCACTGCTTCTCTATTTGTTAGTGCCAAAATGCACCACCCTTGAAGAATTTTTCTCAAGGTCTCATAAACATAGGAGGAAAATGGCTCAAGGCATGGTTTAAAATGAGAATTCACCAAGTGGTGTTATAGCACTAAGATGAAATGAGAAAAATCTTTCTCGACAACACTTGTGTTGGGTGCCAGCGGGCAGAGAATGATAACATGCAACATTGACTAGGTGCACAAGGATGAGCTACATGCATGCCAAGTTCCCATGGTAGGCATGCAAGCTAATCAAATAGCCCACAACGCCTCAGACCACTAAACTTCTAAAAATTTAATCTAGTTGAGGGGTGCAAAGGCAGCCCCTCTTGTGCCTCCCACACCCTAGAAAAACTTCAATGGTGGAATACGAGGATACCACATCACCCATCACGTTAACCTACCATGCACATCGACCCACCATACTCCATAGACAATCATCCCTCTACATCAACCTCCACCATGTCACATCCTATGTTGTGTCATCCTCACATGCCAATCACTACCAATCACATGGCTTCCAAAAATATCCTCAGTGCACCCATCAACTTAAAAAGATTGAATTTTTCCTTTTTGAGCTTAGATTGCTAGATTCAAACTGTAATTTTTTCTCCTCCTCATGGATCTAACTTGTTAAATACTTTTCTAAGCATAAATTCCACTAAATTCGAGCTCTATAGAAAACCGTAGCCTACTACAGGAAGAAAACCCTTCTCAAGGAGATAAGGTAGTTGTCAAGCTCAAACCAGAGGCCTCATAGACATGTTATCATTCCAAGATATGGTAGGTATGTAGAATCTAGATAAATAAATGTTATAATAGTAGTGGAATAATCTCCCACTAGAGGTAAAATAATAGATGATCAATTGAAATGGCTAAGAAGGAATTGTCGCCCCTTCCGGGCCTTCTCCCTACGCCATCATTTTGTTTGATTCTATGCATTTTTTTTTCCATGATTTCTTAATTCCTTGGTATCAATAATGATGTCCATATAACTAAGATGATCCTAGGTTTCTTAGTTTCCTTATGTCACTTAGTCACGAATGTTATAGACAATTTTGTGCCTTGCAGCATCAGGCAGGAATTGTCAATAATCCAAGGGATCCAAAGTCCCTAAACATGATGTTCCTACCCCTAGAGGAACAATGTCAGCAAACCAACAGCTCTCAGATCAGTTCTCCACCTGAAAACACTCAAAAACAAGCAATCCTGAAATCAAAGCAGGTGCTCCACTAGGCTTCTGCGTTGAAACTCAACTCCTCCATGGTGTACCTGCGTTGCAAAGCAGGTAGAACAAAGGCCACCTGCGCTGAGCGAGATGGGACAAGTGGCACACTGAGTCATTGCTCTGGAATCTTCCAAAAATGACACTTGGATCAGGGATTTCGCCTTGTGATGAGTCAGAGGCTCTGTTTCTCCAAGTGGAAGCAAGGTTCTACAAGTGGACTCAAGAACTGAAGATCAACTGAAGAGAGAGAGGACACAAGGCAGCTACACATCAGTTGCAAGCTGACTCATCCTTTCTCAATTCATCTATATAATGAGCTCTTTCCTATGAGCTCAGGAGGCTGGAATTTTGTGCAAAGTAATGATATGCTGTTGGTTTCACTATAGAACTATTGGGTGATTGCTTGAAGGAGGTGAAGAGGAGAAATTCTTTCTGCTGGGAGGTGTTGCTGGATTGGAGCCTTCAATGGTTGTAACCTTCTCAGAACTTTACTTCTTCCATTAATAAAAGCTATTGAGGTTCTTCTATATGCATTTGTTTCAATGATGTATTGTGATGATTGTATATTTGATTTATGCTAATCCTTGAATTAGTTATGAATGCATGCTTCTTGTAGTTTCCTTCTTTGTTATTTTGCAGGATCTCATTGTAGCTGGGCCAGCAAAAGAGCAAAGAGCTAGGAGCAAGCAGCAAAGAGAAGAGATTGGAGCAAATATTAAGCGCAAGGCAATGGTTAGTGCATTTCTTCATTCTCTCTTGCTTTCATAAAGAAGTAAACCTTAAGTAGTTTTGTTTACAGTTGTTGCTGAGGTACTATCACCCTTAGAGTGGGATAGGGTCATCCGAATCGGATACTTTTCCCTACAACAAACTGGCGACTTCGCTGGGGATCGTATCTGTTTGATTGTTTGTAGTATTTTGCTATTCATTTCCTGAACAAAAGAGTACCAAATCGAAAAGCTTTTGACTATATCAAAAGCGAAGTAGAGGGCAGCTACTCTAGCTCATTTCTGAGCATGTTCATGATTTGAAGAGCTGATCTACAAGGATCCTTGTAAGCTCTTAGAGATAGCTTTTCATCTTCCTTGTCATCCCTTAGTGTGTGCTTGACTGATAGCTTCTGATTTGAGCAAAAACTGTGAATTTTTGAGAAAATTGTGACCCGGAAACTGAGAAAACGCAACTTTCGTTTTCCAAAGCAGGTAGTACACAGGCTACCTGCTTTGCAACGCAGGTCCCGAAGGGGCTACCTGCGCTGAGAGACAGACTGGCTGTGCAGCACCTGCGTTGGCCCAATTTTGCCTTGTGCATTTGGGGTTTCCTCCCTTTTTCTTGCCTGTTTTCACTATAGATTTTGCAGCCAGTTACCAGTCTTGTACCTGTTCTGAAACCAACCTTACTTGCCATCATTCTGCCTCTGTTATATAACGAAATTGTACTTGTTCTTTTGTATTTCTTACATCATTTACAATTTCCCATAACGAAGAGTAAACTAGTCTTGCTTTGGCCTCTTAGATCTGAACCTGTGTTAGGCATTTTGCTGGTCTAAAGAGTTAGCTTGTTTGCTGTCCATAGCTGATTAGTCTTTTTACTTTCGTCATTATGGTTTGATTTCATGTATTTCCAATGATTAAACAGGTAAATCTTAAGGTGTCTTTTGATTTTGGACAAGCTTGTTTGTTTTCGCTTTAAATCGAAATCAAAGTTAAATAACAACTTTCTTTTTGTAATACATCAACATTAAGAAAGGGAAAAGAAAATACATGCATTGTGCATTTTGCATTTGATTGTTTGCATGCTGATTTAGGAAATTTTGCATTAGTGTGTGCTCTATGATCTGTGTGAAAAGATTTGCCTTTCTTCTCTTCAGTAGTTAAGATTTTTCAAAGTTGAAAGATTGAAAAACGTGCTTCTCATCTTAGACTGCATTCAGGAATTTGTTACATACATCTCGTGGTGATCCTTAAAGGCAAACTGCTAAACAAGATCAACATTAAAATAAATTCAATTTACATAACAACGCTTTGTAACATAACGCAAACACATAGAGGTCTAGGTAGAGACGTGTTCCGGCGTCGTTAAACATAGTGACTGTCGATCTCTACGAAGGTGGGTGATTCCTCCTGAGAGTCGGTGGCACTAATACGGACTTGTGCTCCCACGTACCGTCGCGTATATATTGGGAGACCCCTATAGGAACAAAGCCTTTATCCATAGGAAGCCGTGTCGGCCGCCCTACTGATCGCGATGCAGTGAACACAGCATTCACAAAGATCGACCACCCGTACCGTAAAACGTATTCTGTGGTTTCGCGAAAAGTTTGGCACACCCTCTGCCTAGAACTCCAGAGTAGTTTCTTTTGGCCTTTTTCAAACTCTATAACTGAAAAAGTCCAGCCGAGCATTTGTCACTTCGGGCTCGTTAAAACATCGAAGGAGACTAGAGTCATCTTTAGCTCTTTCTCGACTCTTAAAACATGAAAAAGCAAAGTTGTGTCTAAAGCGTCGTTAATAAAATTTATTTTAATCGGAACATAATCACCTGTTATTCCCACGTTGATCTTTCAGTTGAAAAGTATGGAGCCCACCAACCAAGGAACTCACCTTGGTGGAAGTCCCAATCCCTTCTCCTCTTGGGGAGATGTTGGTGCGCCTCATATGGCCACATTGTCACTTCCAGGATTGACAATTGGCCTACCTGTATGGCTCTTTTCAAATAATGTAGTTCAGATCACCACTAATCCTGAGCAGTCGAATCAACAGTCAGACTAGTCTAGAGCTACCCTCCAGCCTTCCACTTCTTACAATTCTTCCTCTGATCCTTCATCTTCGCAAGGTAGAGCCGGCAAAAGTCAGCCTCCCATGGAGAAGAAGGAGAAGAAGAAGAAAGAAAAGAAGCAGAAGGAGCCTAAGGCGAAGGCGACTGGGGGCAAGCAAAAGACATCTGACAAAAATCCACACACTGCACCGACCGGGCCTAAATCGCCATGTGTCATTTGCAAAGGGACCCACTTCCACCGTGACTGTCCTTGTATTCCCCGGATACTAAGGGACTGGTCCCCCAGGTTGCACAATCCGGTAGCATCAACCTCTGATAGACATGTTGATTGCATTCCGTCAACTAGCGAGAGTGAAGGACAAAGAGGGAGACCAAGATCACCCTGCAGACTGTGTGAAGGCGATCACGCCATCCACCGTTGTCCATTCTTAGATGAGGTGAAGAGAGTTTTGGAAGATCGTCCGGTTTCACCGTTACGACTTCCTCCTGGATACCAAAAACTCGTGCCAAGTCCCTCGATAGTTGAAAATCCAGCTGGCCCGATCAAGTGGTCAGCTGAAGTGTCGGTCGTTGAGAATGAACCTACTGAATCCAGACCAGACGAAAGTCTAAAGGTCGAAACGGCAGTTGACCCGGTTCTTCCTTCAGAGGTTTCATCCTCAAATGACACCGTCGTTGAAGATTCATCTTCAAATGACACCCTCACTAAAGAGAACAAGGATGACACCATCCAGATTCTTTTCATCAACACAGACTCTGATGAGCATCAGGGCAACGCGCCCATTCCTTTATCGCAGGAAGGAACATCGTCAGGGTCATATCCGGCCGTGTATTCGGTCCCACCACCAAGCAACCTGGTTGTGTCCTTTGATTGGAATCAACTAGGCAGACCCTGGTTACCAGCCAGTATCCCATTCAGAATCATCGTCCAAATCTACAGAATGGTGATGGCTGGAACTATCATTGATGAAGGGGCATCTGTGAGTATCCTTTCCTCTATTGCTTGGAAAGCACTGGGTTCCCCGGCGCTTTTACCTGAGATGAGAAATCTATCAGGTTTTGATAAAGGAACCAGTCGCCCGTTAGGGATTCTCCCCAATGTTCCCGTTACATTGAAGGGGAAGACAGTTCATATGAATGTCATGGTCGTCCAGGGACCCTTGGTGTATAACTTACTCCTCGGACGAGACTATATATATTGCATGGAGGCGATAGTGTCCTCACTCTTCAGAGTCATGTGTTTTCCGCACGAAGGAAGGATGGTCAAGCTCGTAGACCAACTTTCATTTCCAGGATCACGCATCGCAAATAGTCAAATGCCATCCCTTAACGGTTTATTCACTCAAGGAATGCCTCCACCCCCGGTTCTACTTCCCGATGAATGCGAGTGATTCGGGAGAAAGAACTGGGACCCAGGGGGCATGCACCCTGGCCTGCCTTGGGCAGAGAAAACCTTGGGTATAAAGTTAATTTCCGCAGAAGAATATGACTAGTCTGTACCCCGTCCGGCATGGAAGAGAGGGTTGTTCTAGGATAAAGTTCTTTTGTCAAAGTTATGTGAGTGAGATAATCAGCTTCTCGCTCCCCTTGTCTAGGTAAGTAGGATGCCGAGGGAGGAGATCCATTTGTGGCGGCAAGTAGCCACCATCTTTGAAGGCAAGCCTCACCCATTAAAACATATGTTTTGAAGGATAAGTAGGGGCAACCTCCAAAGAAAGAGATGAAATTGCTGCAACAAGTGGTCACCATCTTTAGTAACCTAGTAATAGACATCGCCGGGAAAAAGAGTTTAGTTTGCGGCAGCGAACAAAACCATTTTTCGGATAATAAGTAAGAGGCAAACCTCCCTCCGTAACGCCAATGTTTTATCTGTTGCGATCTTGCAAAAATCAAAAAGTGAACTGATGGGAAGACAAGTACCGTCGGCACCAAAAAATAACGAGAAGACAAGTATCGTTAAAAATATAGCAAGATGACAAGTAGAAAAAACAGAGGTGGGACAGAGGAGGGGTAGCCTTGAAATTATACTTTATACCTGGGGGCATGCGAACCTTTTGGAGTGTAAGCACGGGACGACTATTTATTTTTTAAATTTTTAGGTCCTCCCTTTAAACCTGTAGGTCTAACCCGTTAAACTCGTAGGATTAGCCGTTTCCAGCTTACATAAAGAAAGGATGTGGGGCAAAAGTTAAAACTTGCCAAATTGGAGTAACTAGTGAGGTATAGCTCCTTAAATATGACTACCTCACCTGAGGCATTCCTTGTATTAAGACTGGTATAATTGAGCAGTTTTAGCACACAGTTCATGCTCGTTAAAAAATAAATGCAAGATCCGAGCAGTTTTAGCACATAGTTCATGCTCGTTAAAAAATAAACATAAGTTGTGAGCAATCTTCCCCTAGAGTTCAAGCTCACCCAGAAAAAATGAACCGGTAAATAACCTTGGTAAATGTAACCTTTGACAGCCATATTAAAGCCCTTGGTCGTGTTCTTGCAGTCTCACCTCCATCCGTTCATTTGGCCAATCGTTCATCTCCATATGTTTGTTTACCCATTTTGAGGAACAGCTGCGAAGAGTGATTTCACTTAGCCATCCTTGTGACACTGCTGTGATTGGAAAATTCCAACCTGCACCTGGAATCTGCTGCTATCCTTGTTTATCACTCGTTCCTCAAAAGACGAGTCTTCTTTGAGCTCTTTTCTCCTGACTCGTAAAATATGAAAAGTTTGCCGAGTTTTGGCCTTCCAGCTCGTTAAACGACCGGAAAAGCTATCCCTCCTCTAGATTTTAATCTTTTTGGACCTGAGGGATTATTGCACAAAAAGATCGAGCGCTTGTTTTGTTCGGCTCGTTAAAGCAATCGAAAATTCATCCCTTCTGTATTGTTTTATACTTTTTCAGACTTAAGGGATTAGATGACCAAAAAGGAATTCTGGAGTTGACTTTATGTACCTTTTCAGACTCTCTAAAAATGAAAAGGACCGAGTTATCCTTGTCGTTAGACTCGTTAAATTCATTAAATAGCGACAAACTTGTCTTTAGACGAGAACGAGTTTCCCTATCGCTAGGCTCGTTAAAACATAGCGATGGGCTTGCCCGAAGGGCAGGTTATAGAACAAGCATATGTTATCCTCCTCAAGCTTGACAAAAATAAAGAGGTACTGGTCAGCAATGACTGGGGAAAAATTGGGAGAACCTCACAGCTTTAATGGTAGCAAGTCGCTCTTGAACATGACACTTTGTCCTCCGTATCACATCGGGTTGGGTTGTTTCATTCACCGGTCTCATCACCATGGTCCTCGCCACACCATCCACATTTGGGGTAATGCTACCGATCCATCACATCAGTGTCGTTATATGTTCAAGAGATGTTGTTCTGCAAAGAGTCAACCGTGTCCCATCCACTGCCATACATTGTCCTTCATCCATTTCATGACCGCCACCCTGAATCATACATCACAGTTTGTTTTCACCTCATCACAATCACTAGCTCCGTTCCGTGTCACTGATGTGGGATTCATTAAGGCCCTCCTTTGACGGATCGCTCCTTGTCGACATCAGCTCATTATCCAAGGAGTTGATCTAGGAACAACCCCTTCAGTACTTTGAAGCTTGCATGCCTTAATGGCAAGTTTCTCACTTCCGGCGACAGGTATACATCAATGACCTTCGACCAGAAGATTTTGCATGGTGGTCGACGCCAAGTCCCTTATTCCCACCATGTGAATTGTACTGCTGTACCTTGAGGGTCATCATCCTTATCGGTGATTCCTCTCATGCTTGTTAACGGTTTACATCATTGACCGGTAATCAAGCGATGTCTTTCCATGTTCGACTTCAAGAAACTCTCACATGGATCGACTTGTACATCGAGTGAAGATCGGAAGAGATTGAAGACCCTGGATCTAGTTTCATCCATCCGGGTTGCGATATATATTCAGGATATAAAGACGTTTGATATGTACATCATTGCAGCAGATGATCATCCTTCTCAAAGGATGATAATTTCAGCAGAGAATTATCAGTCTACCGTCAGACGATTGTTTGTTCCATGTACCAAAATGAATTTATAAAGCTGAGCATGGGAATACCCGCCTCAGCTAGATCATGAAAAAGTATGAAAAGTAATGTATTGTATTGTATCTTATTACAGGACACTTCTCAGCAGATTGAATGAACTTCAGATCCTCCTAATAAAGAATTTCACCCGATAAACGACCTCATACTTTAGGGGGCATCTGTTATAGACAATTTTGTGCCTTGCAGCATCAGGCAGGAATTGTCAATAATCCAAGGGATCCAAAGTCCCTAAACATGATGTTCCTACCCCTAGAGGAACAAGGTCAGCAAACCAACAGCTCTCAGATCAGTTCTCCACCTGAAAACACTCAAAAACAAGCAATCCTGAAATCAAAGCACGTGCTCCACTAGGCTTCTGCGTTGAAACTCAACTCCTCCATGGTGTACCTGCGTTGCAAAGCAGGTAGAACAAAGTCCACCTGGGCTGAGCGAGATGGGACAAGTGGCACACTGAGTCATTGCTCTGGAATCTTCCAAAAATGACACTTGGATCAGGGATTTCGCCTTGTGATGAGTCAGAGGCTCTGTTTCTCCAAGTGGAAGCAAGGTTCTACAAGTGGACTCAAGAACTGAAGATCAACTGAAGAGAGAGAGGACACAAGGCAGCTACACATCAGTTGCAAGCTGACTCATCCTTTCTCAATTCATCTATATATTGAGCTCTTTCCTATGAGCTCAGGAGGCTGGAATTTTGTGCAAAGTAATGATATGCTGTTGGTTTCACTATAGAACTATTGGGTGATTGCTTGAAGGAGGTGAAGAGGAGAAATTCTTTCTGCTGGGAGGTGTTGCTGGATTGGAGCCTTCAATGGTTGTAACCTTCTCAGAACTTTACTTCTTCCATTAATAAAAGCTATTGAGGTTCTTCTATATGCATTTGTTTCAATGATGTATTGTGATGATTGTATATTTGATTTATGCTAATCCTTGAATCAGTTATGAATGCATGCTTCTTGTAGTTTCCTTCTTTGTTATTTTGCAGGATCTCATTGTAGCTGCGCCAGCAAAAGAGCAAAGAGCTAGGAGCAAGCAGCAAAGAGAAGAGATTGGAGCAAATATTAAGCGCAAGGCAACGGTTAGTGCATTTCTTCATTCTCTCTTGCTTTCATAAAGAAGTAAACCTTAAGTAGTTTTGTTTACAGTTGTTGCTGAGGTACTATCACCCTTAGAGTGGGATAGGGTCATCCAAATCGGATACTTTTCCCTACAACAAACTGGCGACTCCACTGGGGATCGTATCTGTTTGATTGTTTGTAGTATTTTGCTATTCATTTCCTGAACAAAAGAGTACCAAATCGAAAAGCTTTTGACTATATCAAAAGCGAAGTAGAGGGCAGCTACTCTAGCTCATTTCTGAGCATGTTCATGATTTGAAGAGCTGATCTACAAGGATCCTTGTAAGCTCTTAGTGATAGCTTTTCATCTTCCTTGTCATCCCTTAGTGTGTGCTTGACTGATAGCTTCTGATTTGAGCAAAAACTGTGAATTTTTGAGAAAATTGTGACCCGGAAACTGAGAAAACGCAACTTTCGTTTTCCAAAGCAGGTAGTACACAGGCTACCTGCTTTGCAACGCAGGTCCCGAAGGGGCTACCTACGCTGAGAGCCAGACTGGCTGTGCAGCACCTGCGTTGGCCCAATTTTGCCTTGTGCATTTGGGGTTTCCTCCCTTTTTCTTGCCTGTTTTCACAATAGATTTTGCAGCCAGTTACCAGTCTTGTACCTGTTCTGAAACCAACCTTACTTGCCATCATTCTGCCTCTGTTATATAACGAAATTGTACTTGTTCTTTTGTATTTCTTACATCATTTACAATTTCCCATAACGAAGAGTAAACTAGTCTTGCTTTGGCCTCTTAGATCTGAACCTGTGTTAGGCATTTTGCTGGTCTAAAGAGTTAGCTTGTTTGTTGTCCATAGCTGATTAGTCTTTTTACTTTCGTCATTATGGTTTGATTTCATGTATTTCCAGTGATTAAACAGGTAAATCTTAAGGTGTCTTTTGATTTTGGACAAGCTTGTTTGTTTTCGCTTTAAATCGAAATCAAAGTTAAATAACAACTTTCTTTTTGTAATACATCAACATTAAGAAAGGGAAAAGAAAATACATGCATTGTGCATTTTGCATTTGATTGTTTGCATGCTGATTTAGGAAATTTTGCATTAGTGTGTGCTCTATGATCTGTGTGAAAAGATTTGCCTTTCTTCTCCTCAGTAGTTAAGATTTTTCAAAGTTGAAAGATTGAAAAACATGCTTCTCATCTTAGACTGCATTCAGGAATTTGTTACATACATCTCGTGGTGATCCTTAAAGGCAAACTGCTAAACAAGATCAACATTAAAATAAATTCAATTTACATAACAACGCTTTGTAACATAACGCAAACACATAGAGGTCTAGGTAGAGACGTGTTCCGGCGTCGTTAAACATAGTGACTGTCGATCTCTACGAAGGTGGGTGATTCCTCTTGAGAGTCGGTGGCACTAATACGGACTTGTGCTCCCACGTACCGTCGCATATATATTGGGAGACCCCTATAGGAACAAAGCCTTTATCCATAGGAAGCCATGTCGGCCGCCCTACTGATCGCGATGCAGTGAACACAGCATTCACGAAGATCGACCACCCGTACCGTAAAACGTATTCTGTGGTTTCGCGAAAAGTTTGGCACACCCTCTGCCTAGAACTCCAGAATAGTTTCTTTTGGCCTTTTTCAAACTCTATAACTGAAAAAGTCCAGCCGAGCATTTGTCACTTCGGGCTCGTTAAAACATCGAAGGAGACTAGAGTCATCTTTAGCTTTTTCTCGACTCTTAAAACATGAAAAAGCAAAGTTGTGTCTAAAGCGTCGTTAATAAAATTTATTTTAATCGGAACATAATCACCTGTTATTCCCACGTTGATCTTTCAGTTGAAAAGTATGGAGCCCACCAACCAAGGAAGTCACCTTGGTGGAAGTCCCAACCCCTTCTCCTCTTGGGGAGATGTTGGTGCGCCTCATATGGCCACATTGTCACTTCCAGGATTGACAATTGGCCTACCTGTATGGCTCTTTTCAACTAATGTAGTTCAGATCACCACTAATCCTGAGCAGTCGAATCAACAGTCAGACTAGTCTAGAGCTACCCTCCAGCCTTCCACTTCTTACAATTCTTCCTCTGATCCTTCATCTTCGCAAGGTAGAGCCGGCAAAAGTCAGCCTCCCATGGAGAAGAAGGAGAAGAAGAAGAAAGAAAAGAAGCAGAAGGAGCCTAAGGCGAAGGCGACTGGGGGCAAGCAAAAGACATCTGACAAAAATCCACACACTGCACCGACCGGGCCTAAATCACCATGTGTCATTTGAAAAGGGACCCACTTCCACCGTGACTGTCCTTGTATTCCCCGGATACTAAGGGACTGGTCCCCCAGGTTGCACAATCCGGTAGCATCAACCTCTGATAGACATGTTGATTGCATTCCGTCAACTAGCGAGAGTGAAGGACAAAGAGGGAGACCAAGATCACCCTGCAGACTGTGTGAAGGCAATCACGCCATCCACCGTTGTCCATTCTTAGATGAGGCGAAGAGAGTTTTGGAAGATCGTCCGGTTTCACCGTTACGACTTCCTCCTGGATACCAAAAACTCGTGCCAAGTCCCTCGATAGTTGAAAATCCAGCTGGCCCGATCAAGTGGTCAGCTGAAGTGTCGGTCGTTGAGAATGAACCTACTGAATCCAGACCAGACGAAAGTCTAAAGGTCGAAACGGCAGTTGACCCGGTTCTTCCTTTAGAGGTTTCATCCTCAAATGACACCGTCGTTGAAGATTCATCTTCAAATGACACCCTCACTGAAGAGAACAAGGATGACACCATCCAGATTCTTTTCATCAACACAGACTCTAATGAGCATCAGGGCAACGCGCCCATTCCTTTATCGCAGGAAGGAACATCGTCAGGGTTGTATCCGGCCGTGTATTCGGTCCCACCACCAAGCAACCTGGTTGTGTCCTTTGATTGGAATCAACTAGGCAGACCCTGGTTACCAGCCAGTATCCCATTCAGAATCATCGTCCAAATCTACAGAATGGTGATGGCTGGAACTATCATTGATGAAGGGGCATCTGTGAGTATCCTTTCCTCTATTGCTTGGAAAGCACTGGGTTCCCCGGCGCTTTTACCTGAGATGAGAAATCTATCAGGTTTTGATAAAGGAACCAGTCGCCCGTTAGGGATTCTCCCCAATGTTCCCATTACATTGAAGGGGAAGACAGTTCATATGAATGTCATGGTCGTCCAGGGACCCTTGGTGTATAACTTACTCCTCGGACGAGACTATATATATTGCATGGAGGCGATAGTGTCCTCACTCTTCAGAGTCATGTGTTTTCCGCATGAAGGAAGGATGGTCAAGCTCGTAGACCAACTTTCATTTCCAGGATCACGCATCGCAAATAGTCAAATGCCATCCCTTAACGGTTTATTAACTCAAGGAATGCCTCCATCCCCGGTTCTACTTCCCGATGAATGCGAGTGATTCGGGAGAAAGAACTGGGACCCAGGGGACATGCACCCTGGCCTGCCTTGGGCAGAGAAAACCTTGGGTATAAAGTTAATTTCCGCAGAAGAATATGACTAGTCCGTACCCCGTCCGGCATGGAAGAGAGGGTTGTTCTAGGATAAAGTTCTTTTGTCAAAGTTATGTGAGTGAGATAATCAGCTTCTCGCTCCCCTTGTCTAGGTAAGTAGGATGCCGAGGGAGGAGATCCATTTGTGGCGGCAAGTAGCCACCATCTTTGAAGGCAAGCCTCACCCATTAAAACATATGTTTTGAAGGATAAGTAGGGGCAGCCTCCAAAGAAAGAGATGAAATTGCTGCAACAAGTGGTCACCATCTTTAGTAACCTAGTAATAGACATCGCCGGGAAAAAGAGTTTAGTTTGCGGCAGAGAACAAAACCATTTTTCGGATAATAAGTAAGAGGCAAACCTCCCTCCGTAACGCCAATGTTTTATCTGTTGCGATCTTGCAAAAATCAAAAAGTGAACTGATGGGAAGACAAGTACCGTCGGCACCGAAAAATAACGAGAAGACAAGTATCGTTAAAAATATAGCAAGATGACAAGTAGAAAAAACAAAGGTGGGACAGAGGAGGGGTAGCCTTGAAATTATACTTTATACCTGGGGGCATGCGAACCTTTTGGAGTGTAAGCACGAGACGACTATTTATTTTTTAAATTTTTAGGTCCTCCCTTTAAACCTGTAGGTCTAACCCGTTAAACTCGTAGGATTAGCCGTTTCCAGCTTACATAAAGAAAGGATGTGGGGAAAAAGTTAAAACTTGCCAAATTGGAGTAACTAGTGAGGTATAGCTCCTTAAATATGACTACCTCACCTGAGGCATTCCTTGTATTAAGACTGGTATAATCGAGCAGTTTTAGCACACAGTTCATGCTCGTTAAAAAATAAACGCAAGATCCGAGCAGTTTTAGCACATAGTTCATGCTCGTTAAAAAATAAACATAAGTTGTGAGCAATCTTCCCCTAGAGTTCAAGCTCACCCAGAAACAATGAACCGGTAAATAACCTTGGTAAATGTAACCTTTGACAGCCATATTAAAGCCCTTGGTCGTGTTCTTGCAGTCTCACCTCCATCCGTTCATTTGGCCAATCGTTCATCTCCATATGTTTGTTTACCCATTTTGAGGAACAGCTGCGAAGAGTGATTTCACTTAGCCATCCTTGTGACACTGCCGTGATTGGAAAATTCCAACCTGCACCTGGAATCTGCTGCTATCCCTGTTTATCACTCGTTCCTCAAAAGACGAGTCTTCTTTGAGCTCTTTTCTCCTGACTCGTAAAATATGAAAAGTTTGCCGAGTTTTGGCCTTCCAGCTCGTTAAACGACCGGAAAAGCTATCCCTCCTCTAGATTTTAATCTTTTTGGACCTGAGGGATTATTGCACAAAAAGATCGAGCGCTTGTTTTGTTCGGCTCGTTAAAGCAATCGAAAATTCATCCCTTCTGTATTGTTTTATACTTTTTCAGACTTAAGGGATTAGATGACCAAAAAGGAATTCTGGAGTTGACTTTATGTACCTTTTCAGACTCTCTAAAAATGAAAAGGACCGAGTTATCCTTGTCGTTAGACTCGTTAAATTCATTAAATAGCGACAAACTTGTCTTTAGACGAGAACGAGTTTCCCTATCGCTAGGCTCGTTAAAACATAGCGATGGGCTTGCCCGAAGGGCAGGTTATAGAACAAGCATATGTTATCCTCCTCAAGCTTGACAAAAATAAAGAGGTACTGGTCAGCAATGACTGGGGAAAAATTGGGAGAACCTCACAGCTTTAATGGTAGCAAGTCGCTCTTGAACATGACACTTTGTCCTCCGTATCACATCGGGTTGGGTTGTTTCATTCACCGGTCTCATCACCATGGTCCTCGCCACACCATCCACATTTGGGGTAATGCTACCGATCCATCACATCAGTGTCGTTATATGTTCAAGAGATGTTGTTCTGCAAAGAGTCAACCGTGTCCCATCCACTGCCATACATTGTCCTTCATCCATTTCATGACCGCCACCCTGAATCATACATCACAGTTTGTTTTCACCTCATCACAATCACTAGCTCCGTTCCGTGTCACTGATGTGGGATTCATTAAGGCCCTCCTTTGACGGATCGCTCCTTGTCGACATCAGCTCATTATCCAAGGAGTTGATCTAGGAACAACCCCTTCAGTACTTTGAAGCTTGCATGCCTTAATGGCAAGTTTCTCACTTCCGGCGACAGGTATACATCAATGACCTTCGACCAGAAGATTTTGCATGGTGGTCGACGCCAAGTCCCTTATTCCCACCATGTGAATTGTACTGCTATACCTTGAGGGTCATCATCCTTATCGGTGATTCCTCTCACGCTTGTTAACGGTTTACATCATTGACCGGTAATCAAGCGATGTCTTTCCATGTTCGACTTCAAGAAACTCTCACATGGATCGACTTGTACATCGAGTGAAGATCGGAAGAGATTGAAGACCCCGGATCTAGTTTCATCCATCCGAGCTGCGATATATATTCAGGATATAAAGACATTTGATATGTACATCATTGCAGCAAATGATCATCCTTCTCAAAGGATGATAATTTCAGCAGAGAATTATCAGTCTACCGTCAGACGATCGTTTGTTCCATGTACCAAAATGAATTTATAAAGCTGAGCATGGGAATACCCGCCTCAGCTAGATCATGAAAAAGTATGAAAAGTAATGTATTGTATTGTATCTTATTACAGGACACTTCTCAGCAGATTGAATGAACTTCGGATCCTCCTAATAAAGCATTTCACCCGATAAACGACCTCATACTTTAGGGGGCATCTGTTATAGACAATTTTGTGCCTTGCAGCATCAGGCAGGAATTGTCAATAATCCAAGGGATCCAAAGTCCCTAAACATGATGTTCCTACCCCTAGAGGAACAAGGTCAGCAAACCAACAGCTCTCAGATCTGTTCTCCACCTGAAAACACTCAAAAACAAGCAATCCTGAAATCAAAGCACGTGCTCCACTAGGCTTCTGCGCTGAAACTCAACTCCTCCATGGTGTACCTGCGTTGCAAAGCAGGTAGAACAAAGGCCACCTGCGCTGAGCGAGATGGGACAAGTGGCACACTGAGTCATTGCTCTGGAATCTTCCAAAAATGACACTTGGATCAGGGATTTCGCCTTGTGATGAGTCAGAGGCTCTGTTTCTCCAAGTGGAAGCAAGGTTCTACAAGTGGACTCAAGAACTGAAGATCAACTGAAGAGAGAGAGGACACAAGGCAGCTACACATCAGTTGCAAGCTGACTCATCCTTTCTCAATTCATCTATATATTGAGCTCTTTCCTATGAGCTCAGGAGGCTGGAATTTTGTGCAAAGTAATGATATGCTGTTGGTTTCACTATAGAACTATTGGGTGATTGCTTGAAGGAGGTGAAGAGGAGAAATTCTTTCTGCTGGGAGGTGTTGCTGGATTGGAGCCTTCAATGGTTGTAACCTTCTCAGAACTTTACTTCTTCCATTAATAAAAGCTATTGAGGTTCTTCTATATGCATTTGTTTCAATGATGTATTGTGATGATTGTATATTTGATTTATGCTAATCCTTGAATCAGTTATGAATGCATGCTTCTTGTAGTTTCCTTCTTTGTTATTTTGCAGGATCTCATTGTAGCTGGGCCAGCAAAAGAGCAAAGAGCTAGGAGCAAGCAGCAAAGAGAAGAGATTGGAGCAAATATTAAGCGCAAGGCAACGGTTAGTGCATTTCTTCATTCTCTCTTGCTTTCATAAAGAAGTAAACCTTAAGTAGTTTTGTTTACAGTTGTTGCTGAGGTACTATCACCCTTAGAGTGGGATAGGGTCATTCGAATCAGATACTTTTCCCAAGAAATGTTTTGGGACTTAAAGGCTAGCTTTTGGTTAAAAATTGTAAATTCGATGCAAAGTCTCTGCATTTTGTGGGCGTGGAGCGCGAAGTTGTAAATGAGGCATATGGTTGTCTGCCCTCAATTTTGTAATGTAATGTCGACTTTAGAGATTTATCCATGGTCCACAGACCATGGGATTTTATAAATAGAGCGAGGCTCTAATTTGTAAATAACACACAATGAATGAGAATGGAATAAAAGCATAGCAGAAGATCTAAGTGAAAATTCGAGTCTTTGGGTCGTAGAGTAGGAGAAGGCTCTGCAGTTGAGTGCGTAGAGGCCTAGTAGTCTGTAGCTGAGTACGTAGACCCTTGCTGCTGAGTACGCAACATGAGTCGAGTCTGTAACCATGGAAGCATTAATAAAGTGAAGTTTTCGTATCAATTTTGTGTAATTATTTCATGTTTTCTGCATTAAATATATTGGGTATAAATTGCATGTCTATTGTTTATATAGTGCGCGAACATATTTGATTGTGTTGATTAAGTAAATGTGAGATAAAGTATTTGTTTATGCGAAGTAACTAACAATTGTAAGAAGATAAGTAAGATACATGGTGTAACTTGGGGAAATAGTGCAGATCTCTGCCCTAGCAGTGTGAAAGCATCTTAGCCCCTGGTTAGGGCTGTGCGAAAGGCGATCCTAACAAATTGTGAAGGTCTCACAGGTCAGGATAGTGCCCAAAGTGACCTGCGCAAAGGTAGGCACTATTGGACTAAATTGACACCTCAGACATCTCAACGGTGCAGAAACTTGGTTCCATCATCCCCCCATACTGCTTCGGGTGAGACTTCAGTTTGCGCACTACAGGCTGATGAAAAAAGGGCCAGTAGTGTAGGGATTTGTTTGGCTAATTAACTCTGAATCTGGGTCAAGCCCCAACAAGCCAAAAAATGGTTCCATTGCTAGGGGGACAGTTCAAGCTATATACAGATCATTCCGTGCTAAAATACCTGGTCAATAAGCCTATGTTGGGGGGGTGCACATGCAAGTGGCTTTTATTGTTTCAGGAATATGATTTTGAAGTTGTTGTGAAGCCTAGATGACTGAACATGGGACCTGATCACCTATCGTGTATTGAGACAGGGGAGGAACCTACTAGCTTGGAGGAAGGACTACCTGATGTGTAGCTTTTGGTTTTGTGCGTAGCGGATGGACATTTTGAAGATATAATTCACTTTCTAACAACTGGAACTACGCCGGAAGGTCACTCTGTCCAACAAAAGAAGGAACTAGTGGCATGCGCGACAAATTTTTCTATCATTGTGGGGCATCTATACAAGATGGTGAATGATGAGATACTCGAAGATATGTACCAGAGTTTGAACAAAGTAGCATCCTCGCGGACACTCATGGGGGTCCCGTGGGAGTTCATTATGCAGGGATAACAACTGCGCAGAAGATTCTCTGCACAGGGTTGTGGTGGCCGACTCTTCATCAGGATTCAAAAGCATATTGCAAGGCATGTGATGTCTGTTAAAGAATGGGTAAGCCATCATGGAGGGATGAGATGCCTTTGAATCCGCAAATGATGTTGCAGCCCTTCGAAAAGTGGGCGATCTACTTTGTAGGACCTATCAAACTGCAAGGAAAGACAGGTGCGAGATATATTATTACTGCGACATAATACCTGACGCATTGGGTAGAAGCGCAGTTAGTAAAATGTTGCACAACCATGAAGTTTTTGTTTGAACACGTACTGACGTGATTCAGTTGTTCGAAGATCTTGATGAGCGATCACAGTACACAGTTCCTGAATGAAACGATCAGCGCGCTGACAGAAGAGTTTCAGGTGTATCATGAGAAAAGCACACTATATCACGCACAGGCTAACGAGACCATAGAGGCATTTAACAAAGTATTGGAGACCGCACTAACGAAAGTATGTAATACGTAGCAAAGTGATTGGGACCTATGTGTACCCACAGTATTGTGGGCTTATAGAACAACATGCAAGAAATTGACGGGACAGATGCCTTTTAGGCTAGTCTATGGAGTGGAAGCTATAATGCTGATGGAGTATATTGTGCTTAGTCTACCCATAGCAATGCTCACAGGGATGAAGGACTGTAGAGCCCTAGGGGAGGCTCACGCAGTTGGAGGAGCTTGAAGAAGAACTATTTTTGGCTGGATTCCATTAGTAGGTACAAAAGCAACGCAAAAAGGCTTAGCACAGTGCCCTCACCGGTGGTTGTACTTGCCGCACAGTGCGCAGAGGGGGTCCAGTTTAACTGGGGGATTTCTTGTGCCAAGAATTCCTTCAAATTGTCGTTAGGCATGAGAACAAGGGAAGAATTTCCACTACGCATGGCTTCTGCTGTCCATACTGCTGGTTTGGGAATTTCCTGAGGACAACCAGTTCCCCACAATTGCACAGGATCTTCCAGAGGCATCGAAGTATGCTTCACTGTGGGCAACTAAAGATGCACAAAGGATCAGAGATATCAAGACATTGTGGGCGTTCATGGAGATGAACATCAGAATGGGGATTAACCGCAAGCCGTGGTTATCGCCCACTGTCTATAATAGTCTACAGAGCTTTACGTAGTTCAAGGCAGACTTCCATCATGTGTATATCAGGGCGCACAAGGACCCTGCAAAGAAATGGAATGATCTCCCTTACCTGGCCATGGACGATGTCATATTCGCCGTGATTGAGTCATGGCCGCTGGAGTGGCACACTCCATCCAGCTTCGTGATGGAATTAGAGAAGTCTGCTGCATAGAAGAAGGAGGAGGAGGAAAAATTGCAAATGGCACAGTTGGCAAAAAAGAGAAGGAACGAAGCAGTAGCAACAAAGGCATAGGAGGCGCGGGACACTACAAAGGTAGTAGAGGAATAGGAAATGGCAGCAGGGAAGGAGCGCGAGGCCCGGAAGTTGCCTTCGCCTAAACAAGGGACAAAAACATAGGATGGTGGCACGGACCTAAAGACATCGTCCACACAACTGAAGTGATAGTGCCCAAGAGAGCATGTGGGGTCACAGAATAAGTTGAAAGCCTCCAAAACTTCTTTCGACTAGATCACCCTCACTAAGGGGGATCTCCATGACATAGGGGAGCCACTGTGGGGTGTCACCGCGAAGGCCCTCTAGCAGTTTGTGGAGGAAAACCAAATGGTGTTGGGGGCCCTCCAAACACTATATTGCTTCCAAAGGGTGCACTAGTTATGGAAAATGAGACCGACAGGCCTATGGTCAGTGTGCTGAAGGGAGTTGGGATAAACATGGTTGCACTCCCTTCGGAGACGCTCTATGTTCTACAGGATGGAGTGACTACAAAACTGTGGGCCAGGGAGGGTTGCGTGCTCCATGTGATGAGCAAGCAATAGACTAATATTGAACAATTGTGCCTACAGCACAATGAGGTTGTGAGACAAAACAGACATATAGTGCAGGTGGTTGAGGAAGCCTTCTAGATGGCCCCTGAGTTGGCCATCCCAGAAGAGGAACTAGCAGAGGTGCGCATCTAGAGACTAGAAATAGGGGTGTGCGAGGCGAAAGAAGAAATAGATAAGGTTCAGCTCCAGATAACTGAGCTTCAATTGAAGGTGCAACCTTCAACTCCACCTGAGGTGAAGGAACAACACATCAACGCCATTACAACATGAATAGCGGAGATCAACAGTGTAGTGAAGGACTTCACCAAAGTATTTGAAGACTCGTTCGAGGTCCTCACCACTCTAGAGGAGGACCTGAACATACAATGCTTAGAAATAGATGCATGTGAGCTACAGCAGTAGTACGATGAAATAAAAGGGACCGCGCAAATGGTCGCCCTTATACAGAGGCTCGCACAGATGCAACAGGAAAAAGCACTCAAGGAGCAGGTAGACGTTGCATGACATAAGGAAGTTGTCTTGAAGGCGTGCGTACAACCATGGATTGATGAGGCATTTGTCATTATAGTCTCGATTGAAGCCAAGCTTGCGTAGATGCAGGGAACGTAGGAACTGGTGCAGGGCAGCAGTTCAGCTACCAGAGTCTTTGAACAACACATCCAGGAAGTACAACAGGCAATTGCGTAGTGCATTGTTGATCTTGCATCAGTCCATGCAGAGTTGGGAGGTCTTTGTGTGAAGATCTCAGCACCGAAAGAGTGACTCGAAAGCAAGTCACGATGTTTGTGTTGGGGGCTTGTTAGGCGCGTGATCCCCCAAGAAAATTTTTGGGGCTTAAAGGTTAGTTTTTGGTTAAAAATTGTAAATCCAATGTAAAGACTCCACATTTTGTGAGCGCGGAGTGCGAATATGTAAATGAGTCATAAGGTTGTCTGCCCTCAATTTTCTAATGTAATGTCAGCTTTAGAGATCTACCCATGGTCTGTTGACCATGGGATTGTATAAATATAGCAAAGCTCTAAGTTGTAAATAACACACAATGAATGAGAATGGAATAGAAGCATAGTGGAAGATCTAAGTGAAAAGTCTAGTCTTTGGGTTGTAGAGTAAGAGAAGGCTATGCAGGTGAGTGCGCAGAGGCCTAGTAGTCCTTATCTAAGTGCGCGGACCCCTGCAGCTGAGTGCGCGGACCCCTGCAGTTGAGTGTGCAGGGTGAGTCGAGTCTGTAACCATGGAAGCATTAATAAAGAGAAGTTTTCATATCAATTCTATGTAATTATTTCTTGTTTTCTGCACTAAATATATTAGGTATACATTGCATGTCTGTTGTTTATACGGTGCGTGAAAATATCTGATTGTTTTCATTAAGTAAATGTGAGATAAAGTATCTGTTTACGCGAAGTAACTAACAATTATAAGAAGATATGTAATGTCAGGTCAAACCAATGACGGTGTTAGCGGTTTCCAAGAAAATATAGGTTCTACTCTCTAATTGAGAGAAAAAGTTGAAGAAAAAGGGAGAGGAATTGGAGAACGCCAAATTAGAACTATACCGAGCACAAGAGGATGCTTAGCAAGTTTAAAATGAACTAGAGTTATTGAGAAGGAGACACTCAAGTAAATCCTTTTTTAAAGCTATAAGAGGAATCAAATAGGACAAAATTTAAAGATAGTGGACAAGAATTGCGATCATATGGAGTTGATTCAAGAAAATATAGAAACTAACAGAAGGGCTAGTAGAGAAATGAACACAATAAAGAATGCTATTGGTGATTCGCCCACTAGATCCGAAGTGATAATAAATTTCCTAAATCACATGCCCAAGGAATATGTAACCAAAGAAAATATGGATAGATCCAATATGGAAGCAAGAGAAAATCAAATGAAAAAGTAAAAATTAGTGACAATGGTGGGTAATAAGTTAGGGGCTTTAGAAAAGGAAATACAAGGCTTCAAATATAAATATATATAAGAGGAAATTCCCATCATTCCTTGATGGCAATGGAGACTTATATTCCAAGGAGTTTCTCATGAAAAACCTTCTTGAAATCAGAAATGATAAAAAAGGAATTGTGGAAGAGGATCGTGCTCTATAGGGAAAAGGACATTGTCAACTTCTATGCAGATCATTCTGGTCTTTTTTCATCCTAATGAAAATCTTAAAGGAACAAGGACCAATGGACTATGATGCAATCACTAACCTGGATGGATCCATCTTGGATGCATAGGAATTTGATGTTCCATTTGGAAAAGAATGGAAAGGATTGATGTATCTTTACATGTTATCCACTCAAAGAGCACTTGTATAGTCCGAGGTTGTTGGAGTAATGCCACATGTTTCTCTAATGGAAGCAAGTTCGAGTTCAAGTCCACCCCAATAGTAGCAGGCATAGCCACAGCCACAGGTGCTAGCTCAACCAAGGCAACCTCCACTGGCGATCCAACTAAGGTAATGTGCACCCCTCTTATCCATCACGTATATGTAAGGAATAAAGAGAGAGACATTACAACCAAGGCATATGGGACCCACCCTACAACTGGGGACTTCTAGCACATTATGCTTGGAAACATCCAGAAGAAGTTAGTTACAAAACTACTAGTTGTTTGCAAATATTCCTAGTGGTTACTAAACACCACTAGTGGTTTAGCGCTAGGGTGTTGGGTCTTGAGAGCCTACATGTACACCTCATTTTGATGTAAAATGGAGAGAAAATTATGATGTACTAAAACTATGCAAAACATTTGTCAAAACACTGTTGGGATATGTTGAAGATGGTGTAAGGGAGGAATTCTAAATTGCATTTTGGCCTGCTAGTGCTTCTTTTTCCATGTAATTCTAAAAACATCCTGTAATTTGAACTAAGAAAGATATTAATATCAATTGTATAAGTTATTCATGTCAACCCTGTTGAGAATGCAACAAGATGATGGAGCTTAGTGGAAAGAAGTCGCCTTCACTAAGTGAGCCCACAGGCAAATTATGGCGCAAAGTATATTTTTAGACTATGTCTATTTTTAGACATATGGATCATGGTCTATGAGTTGCAGGATGCTGTTTATGGATGATTGGTCATGTTGGGAAAAAATAGATGGAATTCTCTTTCTGGTTCACAGTGGAGTGGTCAGAGTCTATTTTTAGACTGCCAGGCTAAAATAGAAAAGTCAAATATTATTGTCTCATAATAATATTTGGACTATAAACTTTATCTTATCCTCTTAGAGCACTTCAGTTTGAGCTACAGATGTGGCACATGTAGCTATCAGAAGGAAATACGCTTTCTTTGTGGGTCAGTTGAGCTATTGCATGCAGGACTTCAGTTAGAACTCAAGCAGTTGAGTTTGGTGGAGTTGGATGTGGAGTTGATGGAGTTGTGTTCAGTTTGACTTGGTTAAACTAGTTGTACTTAGTCTAATTGCAAATAGACTAGTGATGAGTTGTGTGATTAATTATTAACTCATAAAGCAACTAAAGAATACATCGGTTAACTCAGTTGCATGTCAGTGCATGTATAGTTCAGTGGAGACAGGTGTTAGAGGTTGAGATTGCTATCAGTTGTGATTATAGTTGTGCATGAGATCTTGCACAATCAAAGGGATTGAGTTATGCCAATGAGGATTGCACAGTGTGGGCCAATATCAAGGAATTATAGTCTATGCTCACATGATTTTCAGTGTGGATGATTTTCACTAAGCATTGTGCAGTGGAGGCAGGCAAAGCAGCGGAGAAGATTTGAACCTGTGACTTGTTCGGATCTGAGCTAGTTTTGTGTGTAACAGGTGGAGATAGTACTGAGTACTTAAGAGGAGTATTGTACTATGTATTGTTACATGTTCTCAATCATTAATATACAGATAGTGTGGGGTTTTCAGCTGTGATCTTTCCCCAGGTTACATACTGTGTTAATGTGTGCATGCGATTGATGTTTCATTGTTTTTAATGCTGCTAAATTGATGATCAACATAGAGGAGGTTATGTATTGTGCATGTATTCCACAATAGTGTATAATCAGGATAATCTCTGTGAATAAGTGTCATATTATTCAAAATTTCTACATGGTATCAGAGCTGTTGATCATCAAATCTATTATTCAGAAAGTGTTTACATCTTATTTCTTTAGGCAGAGTCTGTAATCGGGCCAGGTAGCCTTTGGATTCATCCTTCTTTTGGAAGGTGAGATATCCGGTAAAAGCCCATATAGTCAATCTCTGTACGAGAAATACTTTTTTCTCACGAATTCTAGATCAGAGGTGGTTGAGTTTGGAGCTGGTGGAATTCAAATTTGCAGCAGAGTCTTCTTGGTATCAACGTGGCAACGTCTTTCAACGGATTATGATTGGAGTATGCTCTTGAGGGAAGCTCGAACTATATTGCATGGAAGGACAGGATGGAGGCGGTGTTAGATGATAACGGGCTGAAGGAGTTCATAGAGGCTAAGGTCCCAAAGCCTACTGATACTGCGCAGGTTGATGCTTGGCAAAAGAAGACAGCAAAGTGTCGAAGGATTCTGTTGGAGGGCGTGAAGGATCACATTGTGTCTAGCTTGCATGGAAAGGCTTCTCCATACTGGATGTGGAAAGCATTGAAAGATCTATTCGAAAGCAAGAGCGATCAAAGGAAGCTAGCGCTCAAAGATAAACTCAGAAACATCAAATGCGAGAAGGGTGACAGTATGCCCAAGTATCTCACGAAGTTCACTCAGTGCAGAGATGAGCTGGGAAGTGTGGGGGTAACTGTCGATGATGAGGACTTGGTGAGCTTGGCTCTCCTTGGTCTTCCGAAGAGTTGGCATTCCTATCAAGACTCTGTCAATGGTTGGGAGAAATTTCCAGGATGGGAAAGACTTTGGTCAGATCTTGTGCAGGAGGAGATCAGGGGGAATACCAGGGACGGATCTTCATCAAAGGGAACCGATGAAGAAAATTGCGCATTGGCTACCAAAGAAAAGAAGGGGAAGAACAAGAAAGCTTCTCAGTCTGGTGCGAAAGGCGAGAAGTAGGACATGTCCAAGGTGAAGTGCTTTCACTGTCACCAGCACGGACACTATGCCACTAATTGTCTGCAGAAGAAGAAGAACAAGCAAGTTGTTGGATCTGCAGCAGGAGAGGCTCTAGCCTCACAGTTTGAGCTTGATTTTTCATTGATCGAATGCTTGGTTTCAAGTGTGATGGGATTGGTGTGGTTCTTGGACAGTGGTGTGTCTTTTCACATGACAGGAGATCGAGATTTGTTTTCTAATCTAGAGGAAAAAGATCTTTGAGTGCACATCGAGATGGGCGATGATGGTAGATACAGTGCAACCGGTATCAGTACCATTTCCTTTGAGAGGGAGTCTGGTAAACCCTTCGTATTGAAGGAAGTGATGCATGTTCCGGGATTGAAGAAGAATCTTATCTTTGTGGCAATGTTAGAAGACAAGGGATATGATTTTGTTTTCAGCGAGGGAAAGGCTTTCCAGCGCAACAAGACAATTGGAGAAACCCGGAAGATAGGGTTCGATTGAGGAACCTTTATCAGTTGCATGTAGATGGTTATGCAGCAATGGCATGCAAGGCAAAAGGATTGGTGAGCTGGGATGATGGTGAGTTGTGGCACAGGAGATTGGGTCACCTTCACCATGGCGCCTTGAATATACTGCAGCAGATCACTACAGGGCTTCCTAAAGGCACTCTTGCGCATTCAGATCAGTGCAAGGGGTGTACTTTAGGAAAGTTTGTGAAAGCCACCTTTCACGAGAAGGATAGTCGTGCCACGAAAATCCTTGAGAGAATTCACATAGACGTGTGTGGACCTTTCTCAGTAGCTTCGATAGCAAAACACAGGTATTATGTGATCTTTGTTGATGATTTCTCTCGTAAGTGCTGGATCTTCTTCATGCAAAAGAAGAGCGAGACATACTCAAAGTTATGTGAGTTCAAAGCACTGGTCGAGAAGGAGTCGGGGAAGAAGGTGAAGGCTCTTAGGAGTGATAATGGTGGTGAATACATCTCTGGTGAGTTCAAGGACTTTTGCAGTGTAGAAGGGATTCGAAGAGAGCTCATAGCTCCCCATAACCCACAGTAGAATGGGGTTGTTGAGTGGAAGAACAGAACGATCGTGGGTGCTGCATGGGCAAAGTTGCATGATTAGGGCCTACCCCTTCACTTGTGGGTGGAAGCATGCAATACAACAGTTTATGTGCAGAACCGTTGTCCTCACAGGATACTTGGCATGACTGCACCCGAGGAGGCTTATTCTGGTAAGAAGCCTGATCTTTCTCTTTTGAGGATTTTTGGTGCTAACATTTACATGCATGTGACGAAAGATGCCAAGAAGAATTTGGAGCCGACTGCAGAGGTTGGGATATTTGTGGGGTACATTGATACGCCCCACAACTATCATGTGTATTTGCCAGACAGTGGCAAGACTGTTGTGCAACGGGATATAAAATTTCACGAGGAGAAAGCCATGAAGTGTTTGCTTGAGAGGGAGCCACACTTGCATGCAGATGAGGAGCTATTAGTTCCTAAAGATGAGCTTCAGGACGTGGATCAGCCATAGGATGAAGTTCATGGAGTGGAAGAGACCACTCATGCAGCGCCAACCATCAGAGGGCGAAAGCGCTTGACAGAAGCTGAGCGACTGGCTCAAGATGTAGAGAAAGTTGTAGGACCACCTACAGCCTAATGCAGGCAGAGACAGTCACCTGATCGGTACACTGGATACATGGCTCTTGTGAGAAAATGTGTTGTGACTGAGCCATCCTCTTTCGAGGAAGCTGTGGAGAATCTCGCATGGGTAGACACCATGGTGGAAGAGTATGATTCGATTGTCAGAAACACTGCATGGGAGATTGTTCCTAGACCAGAAGGGAAATCAGTGGTGGGTTCGAGATGGATCTACAAAGTTAAGTAGGCAACTGACGAGAGTGTGGAGAAGTACAAGGCAAGATTTGTTGCCCGAGGCTTTTCACAAATAGAGGGGATCGATTATGAGGAGACCTTTGCACCTGTCGCAAGGTATTCTTCTATGCGGATGATTCTTGCTCTCTCAGTGCAGATGGGGTGGCACATTCATCAGATGGATGTGAAGACTGCGTTCCTCAACGGAGTCATTGAGGAGGAGGTGTACATAGAACAGCCCGAAGGTTTCGAGATCTTCAGCAGCGAGTCACATGTGTATAGGCTCAAGAGAACATTGTATGGGTTGAAACAAGCACCACATGCTTGGTACACATGGATAGACAATTATTTCACTGGACTTGGATTCTCCAAGAGTGAGGCGGATCCTAACCTATACCAGATTATGGTGGAGGGAAAGTTTCTTATCATTGTACTTTATGTAGATGATTTGATTCTAATGGGTGATGAGCTATTGATACTTTCATGCAAGGATGATCTTGCTAAGGAGTTTGAGATGAAGGACTTGGGCCTCCTTCATTATTTCCTGGGATTGGAAATTTGGCAGCGCAGTGATGGACTATTTGTTTCTCAGGGTAAGTATGCTCGGGAGATGCTGGAGAAGTTCAACATGCATGGCTGCAAACCTATTGATACTCCTCTTCCTGGAGGTTGGAGGAAGGAGGATGCCACTTCGGCAGAAGAAGTGGATGCCACTGTTTATCGACAGTTGGTGGGGTCGCTTATGTATCTGGTCAATACACGACCCGATATATGCTATGCTGTTAACCAGCTTTCACAAGCTATGGTTAAGCCAACCAAGCTCTTCTGGAAGGCGAGCAAGCATGTATTGCGTTATTTGAGAGGCACATCGGGATATGGATTGTGGTATAGACAAGAGGATGAGGTGAAGCTATGTGGCTTCACGGATGCAGATTGGGTAGGGAGCCTAATGAACAGAAATAGCACAACAGGAGGGGTCTTCAGTATCGGGTCGATAGCAGCTTCTTGGTACAGCAAGAAGCAGAGATCCGTGGCACTCAGCTCAGCAGAGGCCGAGTATATGGCAGCAAGTTTGGCTACTTGTGAGGCTATATGGATGAGGAAGATCCTGGTCAGTTTGTTCGGTTCTTACTTGGAGCCTACTGTGATTTACTGTGATAACCAAATTTGCATTAAACTCTTGGCTAATCCTGTATTTCATGATATATCTATGCACATTGACATCAGGTACCATCATATCAGAGATTGTGTGCAGTGGAGAATCATGTTACTTTCATACATTCCAACGGAGGATCAGGATGCTGATATCTTGACGAAGGCGCTCACCAGGAGCAAATTCGAATGCCACCGAGGTAGGATAGGGGTTGCTGATAATCCATATCTTGTTGAGGGGCAGTGTTGAGAATGCAACAAGATGATGGAGCTTAGTGGAAAGAAGTCACCTTCACTAAGTGGGCCCACAGGCAAATTATGGCGCAAAGTATATTTGTAGACTATGTCTATTTTTAGACATATGGATCATGGTCTATGAGTTGCAGGATGCTATTTATGGATGATTGGTCATGTTGGGAAAAATAGATGGACTTCTATTTCTGGTTCACAGCGGAGTGATCAGAGTCTATTTTTAGACTGCCAGGCTAAAAATAGAAAAGTCAAATATTATTGTCTCATAATAATATTTGGACTATAAACTTTATCTTATTCTCTTGGAGCACTTCAGTTTGAGCTACAGATGTGGCACATGTAGCTGTCAGAAGGAAATACGCTTTCTTTGTGGGTCAGTTGAGCTATTGCATGCAGGACATCAATTAGAACTCAAGCAGTTGAGTTTGGTGGAGTTGGATGTGGAGTTGATGGAGTTGTGTTCAGTTTGACTTGGTTAAACTAGTTGTACTTAGTCTAACTACAAATAGACTAGTGATGAGTTGTGTGGATTAATTATTAACTCATAAAGCAAATAAGAATACATCAGTTAACTCAGTTGCATTTCAGTGCATGTATAGTTCAGTGGAGACAGGTGTTAGAGGTTCAGATTGCTATCAGTTGTGACTATAGTTGTGCATGAGATCTTGCACAATCAAAGGGATTGAGTTATGCCAATGAGGATTGCGCAGTGTGGGCCAATACCAAGGAATTATAGCCTGTGCTCACATGATTTTTAGTGTGGATGATTTTCACTAAGCATTGTGTAGTGGAGGCAGGCAAAGTAGCAAAGGAGATTTGAACATGTGACTTGTTCAGATCTGAGCTAGTTTTGTGTGTAACAGGTGGAGATAGTACTGAGTACTTGAGAGGAGTATTGTAATATGTATTGTTACATGTTCTCAATCATTAATATACAGATAGTGTGGGGTTTTCAGCTGTAAGATTTCCCGGGTTACATACTGTGTTAATGTGTGCATGCGATTGATGTTTCAATGTTTTTAATGCTGCTAAATTGATGATCAACGTAAAGGAGGTTATGTATTGTGCATGTATTCCGCAATAGTGTATAATCAGGATAATCTCTGTGAATAAGTGTCATATTATTCAAAATTTCTACAAAGCCTTGTTGTTTTACTTGACACTTGTATGGAATCTGAATGCAATTGTGTGAATTAAAAGAAACCTAAATGCTTTTTTGATTGTTTTTTTTTATTTTTTGTGAATTTTATCAAGGTCACATGAAGTATCATTATTTATTTTGATGAATTTTCACACAGGTTGAAAATAAAAAGCATAAATTCAAATTACTATGTTTTTCACTATTGAATTTGTAATTGCTCAACTATTTTCTTTGATATCATTAGTCTACGAATGGTTTTTAATTTCCCACCTTATCTTGCTAAAATTTGTTCTCCATATTTTCTATTTCAACATTAAAACCCTATGTCCAAAGCAAGGTGCATGGATGCTCAAACCTAAAAAATATGCAGAAAGTACACACTCATTATAAATTTGTTTTATGTTTTCAACACATAGTTCTATAATTTTCAGACTCACATTCTAGCTTACTCTTGAAGGCATATGAGAAATAATTTAGACCCTAATTTACCTCCTCTAATACCAAATATTGAGTTACTTGTATATTGATGTAATGAAAAGAATAAGTACTCAAGTGTAGGCACCTCAATGTTTTTACCACCTATTATCCCTATAGTAACATCTCCTTCTCAACAACTATAAATTCCACATATTTCTCCATCATTTTATCAACCTATGTTAGAAACCCGAAGCCCTCCACTAGCTACACCATCCAATACGCCTAAATCTACACCTGGGAATACGGACACGGTTAGGACCCTGATCTCTTAGATTGCTAGGAATATGATTTTTCAAAAAATCAACATGGAAAAATAGAATCTTCTCAACCAATCTATGGTGAATTAGAACCCTCCTAGCCAACTATTAGCATGGGTGTCTATAAACTATGCACCCTTGGCATTGCTAAATGTGTTACATGACTTGCTGGAACATTACATGAAATTTTTGCCCAAGTTTTATGGTGGAAATAAGAGGAATATAGAAGAACATCTAAGTTTAGTTCAATATTTCACTGGCAATTTCATGGTTGAAGAAGAAGATGTTTTCATTAGACTCTTTGCGTAAACATTAGATGAAGAAGTATGGAAATGGTTATGCATGCTTTCTCCTCATTCTATTACTTCTATGGATGATATACAAAGAGAATTTCACACTCAATGGGGTGATCAGAGGGATTTCCAATATTACATTACAAAATTTTATATATTTAAAAGAAGAAGTTGTGTGAGCACAAAGAATAATTTACCAAGAGATTCAAAAAATCTTATAAAAAGATTCTAAATGAGATAAAGCCTCCCGTTATTGCTACCATGGTTAACTATGTAGCAAAATTTGAGCCCAATTTTTCTATCATCTTGAGAGAAAGAAAACCAACCACATTAATAACCATGCAACTTGATGACATTGATATTGAAGGAAATTTGGTGGCAGTAAAAAAGTTGGAGATAATTAAGAAGGATAAACAATAACAACATATAGGTAAAAGGGAAATAGAAATAGAAGGGAAAAAATAAGCTGAAATATGAACCAAATTCCTCAAGCAAGGATAGTGTTGAGGCCAAAATGGAAGAAATTTCTAGACTTATTAGGAATTTATCAAACATGATAGCATGTATCAAGTCAAAAGGACCTAGCAAAAATCCCACACAACAACCTAGGAATCCAAATTTCATTTAGAGGCCATTCAACCCCTAGATAATGCAAAGGGACATGAGAATCAAAGAACAGCCCATTGAACCCCTACTATGGAGGAATTAATTTCCAAATAAACAAATTGTATGATGACCTTGATCAAGGGGAAGATACCGATTGGGTCGTTGAGTGATCTACAATTCTTTTCAATCCTCTTCCATGAGTGATCTACACTTGCAAGTGTTCAGCACATGGAAAATATCTTTGAGGAAATTTTCTAGTAAAGCCTACCCACAGAAGAAACTTGAAGACATAAAGCAAAAAGGAATGTTGTTGCAACAGTTGAAGGAATGATGGATCCGGATGATCAAAGTGACTCATGAAGACTCCATAGTTTCTTAAGACCCTTTGGAGGTTAGAAGGAAACAACAACGCAAGATTTGTTACAATTATTGAAGATATAGTGCCAGTGCCGTCACTCCACAAACAACTCCATGTTACAAGTCACATGATGATGTAATTTTGGAAAATAGTGTAAATGTAAATACGTGGTAGTCCAAGAGTCAGATATGGACAAAAAATTCATTAGGAAAATTCCAAAAATCTCATGGAAGTCAAGGTCACATTATAAGTCCAAGACTGATGAGGAATATGAAAGGTCATTCCTCTTGTTATAAAAGAACCCTCATTACTCAAACAAAGGACTTTTCACCTTGGCTTCTCCACCTAGGCATTAGAGAGAAACATTGTTCCTTTGGAGAGTAAGTAGTGTCTTAATTCTCCACTATTGGAGCAAGTGGCATCTCACTGTTGATGTGTCTTTTCATCCTCAATTTGATCGAAAACCCATGATAGTGAATAAATGTTTGGAAGTATATTTTCATTTGTTTGGATCTAATAAACAAATACAATGGATCAAGTGGTTACCTTTAGCAGAGTGGTGGTATAACACTTCCTTACATACCACAACAAAAATTACCCCATTTATGGCACTTTATGGATATCATCCATTGTCCATCACATCATATTTAAGAGACAATTCTAAGGTTCTAACAATGGAAAATCACATCGAGAATCAACAACAAGTTCTCCAACTCTTAAAGGATAACCTGACTCTAACACAAAATCAAATGAAATAATAGGTAGATCAACATTACAGTGAAAGAAGTTTTGATGTGGGAGATTGAGTATTTTTATGGCTACAACCATACAAACAAATATCCCTCAAGCAAGCTAAGAAGGAGAATAAATTATCACCCAAGTAACATGGCCCTAATAAGGCATTGGAAAAGATTGGTACTATGGAATACAAATTGGAGTTGCCTACATCTTCGAGAGTAAACCCAATTTTCCATGTTTCATTCTTGAAGAAGGTTATAGGTGAAAAAATACCAGTTCAAACTATATTACCAGAACTTGACAAGGAAGAAAAAATCATATTGGAGCTTAAAGTAATCACAGAAACAAGAATTCGACAACTATGAAAACAATCAATTTAAGAGTATTTGATAAAGTGGAAGAACTTACCTGTTGAAGATTCCACATGGGAGGATGAGAATTTTTTACAGAAGCATCCAAAACTACTCAAGCATTGAGGAAAGCATTTTTTTGAAGGATATGTGCATGTTACGTCCCTATTATACTAGTGTAGCCCCCATATTCTTATTGTCGTGCCCCATAAAAGCCCACTATTTTTATTGATGAGTCCTCACATTATTATGGTTATGTAGGCCCTAATTATTTTTGAACCTTTATACTCCTCTATATACCAAGTAGGTATTTTCATTTGAATCATCCAAGAATTGTTCATTTATGTGATGTAAAAGGAAGTTCCCCCCTTGAAGAGGCTTATTCTCAATTCGTTGTTATATATATATATATATATATATATATATATATATATATATATATATATAGATATATATATATATTGATATGTTACATAAAAACTTTCCAAATTGATCTCTATCATTCTTCTTTCCCATTTACAACCAAAGGAGAGAGAAAGAAGCTATCTGAAGTGTAGGCACACAAAAAAACCCTCCCACAAATGAGGACATTATAGACCCAACTCTATGTTCTACTCCACATGTGACATTGTTAATTAATAAAATTAAAGTTTTTTCCATTTGGTTCTCTCCTATGATTTTTGGCATGTATTTTTAGATTTTATGAACTCTTTTTTTGGTTTTCCATAACACTTTTTCGCAAATATGAAAGTTATTGCTGAAAATTGTAGGCTTTTGCAACTTTTTCCCTTTTCCTTTTTGTTGTTAGGTAGATTCATCACTAGTCATAACAATTATATTTTTGGCACATTTTCTCATAAATTTACACCTAACACACACCTTTGGCTTCGAACGTGACCATATACCCCCAGAGGAAAACAAGAAACCAACTTCTCGAGGTGGTGACAAAGGTGACCCTATTGATGACACTATGGGTTCATTTCCTGGATCATCACATGTTACCAACACAAGGACAATTCCATGCACATTTTCAATGAATTAGAAAAAGAATTCCAATAAAAATACCAAAAATATTGGGTAATTTCTAATGTTTTATTTGTTTCATGTTGTCTGTCTCAAATGTAAATCATCTGGATTGTTATTTTCAAACTATTGATCATATCTTTTTGCATGTAGGAAACAACTTTTTTATAAACACATGAATGAAAAACCATTGTTGGTTTTTGGGCCCACCATACTCACAAGGTGGAAATCCTGAAATTCCAACCTAAAGTAAGAGCTTATGGACTACTTTGAAGGTTTATTTTGGGTAGATACCTTCAATAAGATCACAGTCACCTCTGTAGTTGACAACTGTTTAAAATGTTTTTGAGACATGTATAGGGGTCACTTGAAAAATAACTCTAGGTGTGAGTGTTCATCCATGATTCAAGTGAGGGAATGGAAATCTCTCATTGATTATGTATATGAGAAGAAACAAATAAAAGAAGGAAAAACACCACTTGGTGCATGTAGGTAAATTACATTTTCAATTCAATTATTTTAACTTTCTTTAGTTTTAAATAAAATTGTGGTATATAACATACTTGAAATTTTTAATAGGTTCCTTAACACTTTGAAACCTACCAAGGAAAGGCTTGAGAAACATGGGCAACCCAAAGTAGGCTAGGGTGGCTATTCGAATTTACAGGCACAAGTTGTAAGTACCCAAACATCTTAATAATATTATTTGTCATATCATCTTCAAACTATCTGGGAATTGTGCTAGACAATAAAAAAATCAATACTCTGATGCATTGGATGATGATAAGTTCAGAACCCAAGCCACAAAGGAATACTTATAGTTTGGTTTCAAGTTCAAATTTCAAGCTATTGTTGATCACCAAATAAAAATGGGACAAAATCCAAGATCCAATTTGAAGGACATAGTTAATAAAAATAAATCCACATTAACCTTTCATTACTTATAAAATAAAATAATGTTTCATAGCGTCCATAAATTTAATGTGTTTCTTTGTTTTAAATAGCACGACAACAATATCAATGAGTAGTCAATCGATAGTGGAGTGTAGCTAGAACATGGTGCTCCCATGCAGCCCCATGATATTGCTTCAGATGAGGACCATGATGGTAATTGTATGAATGTGATAATAAATTTTATGATGGTAATTTATGATTGTCTACTTGTAAATTTTGTGCTTTTAATGACATATTCTATTGTACATGTGGATCCTCTACCAGAAAAGGAGTATAGTGTAGCCATTCCAATGGTGTTAGCTAGTGTACCAAGTAAATAATTACATTGAAAAGGTATATTTTAGAATTAATGAACTACTTCAAGGATATTTCCTTTGAATGAGTTCTCTGAATCATTGAATAGCCTCAACTTTTCTTCATTTAGAAAGAATATTACAATTAAAAATATTTAATTGCAAATGGTGTATTAATTATAACCTTTCTTGTTTTAGCTCCAAATCATGTAGAGGATGGGGCTAGACAATAAACTACTTTGCATGCCTCTGCTACTCAAGATAGTATAGAATACTCTAATTCTCTTTTTATTAATGAAATACTTCTAATAATAATAACAAAAAATATCAATTTGACTTTTTTCATGTTGCAGCTAATAATTCAACCCTCTTGCACTAGCCTCCGTGTCATGAGTACAACACCACGTTGCCAAGAATACTTCTAGAAGACATAACAACTAAACGGGAAGAATAAAATGATGTCATCCATTCTCAATTCATGTCAAAAAAGAAGAAAATGAAAAAGAAACTTTTGAACTAGTTATATAATTAGAAACATCATGCACCATATTATGAAAACATATTTTTTATGATTAAATTTATTGAGATGAATTATTTTGTGTCTATGATTATTGAATGAACAAATGAATGAATGTTATATGTTAATGAATGATTTCTATATGTTTCTTTATGTACAAAACTACATATATTTCTTTATGATTTTTTGTTGTTAGGGTTTATACATGAACCTTAATATGTTTCTTTCAACTATTTTCTAGTAGATAGATTGGGTAATGGGGAATTGACAGAGATTTGGGGAGGAGGGGCCATAAGAGCTTCCACCTTCACGTGGTTGGCCCTATTTAGTAGAGAATAAATTACGGTTCTAATAATATTGGAGAAAACCTCCCTCGATCTAATAGAGCAACAACAAATTCAATGTTGACTTCACTGCTTCTCTATTTGTCAGTGCCAAAATTCACCACCCTTGCAGAATTTTTCTCAAGGTCTCATAAACATAGGAGGAAAATGGCTCAAGGAATGGTTTAAAATGAGAATGCACCAAGTGGTGTTATAACACTAAGATGAAATGAGAAAAATCTTTCCCGACAACACTTGCGTTAGGTGCCAGCGGGCAGAGAATGATAACATGCAACACTAAATAGGTGCAAAAGCATGAGCTACAGGCATGCCAAGTTCCCATGGTAGGCATGCAAGATATTCAAATAGCCCACAATGCCTCATAACACTGAACTTCCTGAAATTTAATCGAGTCGAGGGGTGCAAAAGTGGCCCATGTTGTGCCCTCTCGTGCCTCCCACACCCTGGAAAAACTTTCAATGGTGGGATATGGGGATGCCACATCACCCATCACATTAACCTACCATGCACATCGACCCACCATGATCCATATACAATCATCCCTCTATGTAAATCTCCACCATGCCACATCCCATGTTGTGTCATCCTCACATGCCAATCACTACCAATCACATGGCTTCCAAAAAAAATCCTCAGTGCACCCATCGACTTAAAAAGATTGAATTTTTCCTTTTTGAGCTTAGATTGCTAGATTTAAACTATAATTTCTTCTCCTCCTCATTGATCTAACTTTTTAAATACTTTTCTAAGCATAAATTCCACGAAAATTCGAGCCCTAAAGAAAATTGTAGCCTACTATAGGAAGAAAACCCTTCTCAAGGAGATAAGGTAGTTGTAAAGCTCAAACCAGAGGCCTCACAGACATGTTAGCATTTGCAGATATCGTAGGTATGTAGAAACTAGATAAAGAAATTTTATAACAGTAGTGGAAGAACCTCCCACTAGAGGTAAAATAATAGTTTATCAATGCAAATGCTTAAAGGAATTGTCGCTCCTTTTGGGCCTTCTCCCTACCCCATCATTTTGTTTGATTCTATGCCAATTTTTTTTTCCATGATTTCTTAATTCCTTGGTATCAATAATGATGTCCATATAACTGAGATGATCCTAGATTTCTTAGTTTCCTTATGTCACCTAGTCACGAAAGGTTGTATAAAATATGATTTTTCTCAATTCTTGTTTGATTAAATTCATGCCCAACTAATAAAGTTTGAAGACGGGAGGTATTTATAGTATCAATCTTACTTGGTCCTTTTGTTTATTCACCAAAATTATTCCTAACTTGAAATCCTAAATCCTAATATGGTTGATGAACAAAATGCCATATTACCTATTTTTGAGTGGTTACCCACGGTTAGAAAGCTATAAAATAACCATGTCTTCTACAAATATGTCGTTATTCATGCCAATTGCCTATACTCTATTGCATGATGAGCCTTTACCCATAGCACCTCATTTCCTTAGAGAGAAATTTCAGTTCACTCCTGATACTAGAGTGGGAGCATGCACCTCTTCCAAGAATGTATAATCATTAGAGTTTATGGATTTGAATACAAACCTTACCAGTTGCCAACATTTCTAACTCCTTGCATATTTACGTTTCACTTATAAAAGGGTATTTGTGATATTCAACCTCCCTCATGACATGGGCCCATTTGTGGTTAATGCAAGGAATGCCTTGAATCTAGTGGAGAAGATCTTGAAATTTTATTATTTCTTGCAAGTGGGACCATCAAAATATGATCCTTAAAACATCATTTTTGAAAGAAGAAAGGATAAGGAGAGATAAAATCATAAGCACGACTCAAATTATAGAGTAGAGGATTGTACAAATAAATATACATGGGAGGAGGTTAAAGAAATTTCACATCTAGTAGAGTCAATTACATCCCACTTCTCAAGGAATAAAAGAGCCACTTCAGAGCCCATGGATGTAGATCAAGGAGAGTATCCCAACTCCAAGAATGCCAAAGGAGAGGAAGTGGAAAGAGATTATGAAGATGAGGAATATGATCAAGATGTAGAGTCTCAAGCTTTAGTGCTATATAATAGCTAGCAGGAAATCCAGTAAAAGCCAAATTTTAATATTGAACATATTTCCTCCACCATGTCATCATCTGAGGCAGTAATTCTAGGTGAGGTCTCCAAACCTGAAAATATGTCATTTTTGTGGAAGTTTCAAGAAATGGATAAACAATCAACCAAAGAAAGGAAATAATACATAAGGATAGATGAAAACCGCGAAGAGGCCAATAGACCATGAGAGGGGAATTTTCAAATTCATAGTGTTACAACCTAAAGTGGATATAGTCGGGTCCATGGAAGACTATGAATTTTATCAAATATCCCTATTAGTTGATCATATCCCATTCAAATATATCACAGAACTAGACATGCAGATGACTCACATAATGCATAGAAAAAGGCATAGTTAATACCACTACAAGAATGTTACAAGAAATGTATAATAAATAAAGCGCCCAGTTGAAGTATGAGAGAATGGTATGTAAATCCAAAAAGATTAAGATAAAGAATTTGGAGGATAAAATCAATCATTTGGCTACATACCCTTTTGACTTCAAGCAATATAAATCTATGTTGGATGACAAGGATAGAGAGATAGTTTCCATGAAGAAGAAACTTAAGATCCAAGATGCACACTAAAGAACTAGAAAAGGAAGGGAAAGAAAATTAGGAGCTAAAGCGAAAGCTCCATGATATGATAATCAAGAAAAAAATAATGCAAAGATCAAGTTATGCTACTCGAGGCATAATTTCAAGGGATGAAACAAATGACGGGTGAGACAGCTCAATCCCACCAAACTTTTGATGTTCTAGTAGGTCAGGTTAAACCAATGATGGTGTTAGAGGATTCCACAAAAATATAGGTTTTACTCTCTAATTGAGAGAAAGAGTTGAAGAAAAAGGGAGAGGAATTAGAGAACGCCAAATCAAAACTACACCAAGCACAAGAGGATGCTTAGCAAGTTGAAAATGAACTAGAGTTATTGAGAAGGAGACACTCAAGTAAATCCCTTTTTAAAGCTACAAGAGGAATAAAATAGGACAAAATTTAATGATAGTGGACAAGAATTGGGGTCATATGGAGTTGATTCAAGAAAATATAGAAACTATCAGAAGAGCTACTAGAGAAATGAGCACAATAAAGAATTTTATTGGTGATTCCCCCACCAAAGCCAAAGTGATAATAAATTTCCTAAATCACATGTCGAAGGAATATGTAACCAAATAAAATATGGATAGATCCAAGATGGAAGCAAGAGAAAATCAAATGAAAAAGAAGTAAAAATTAGTGACAATGGTGGATAATAAGGTAGGGGCTTTAGAAAAGGAAATACAAGGCTTCAAATATACATATGAAATTTTATATAAGAGGAAATTCCCATCATTCCTTGATGGCAATGGAGACTTATATTCCAAGGAGTTTCTTGTGAAAAAACCTTCTTGAAATCAGAAATGATAAAAAAGGATTTGTGGAAGAGGATCATGCTCTATAGGGAAAAGGACCATTTTGAATTTTTTTTCATCCTAATGAAAATCTTAAAGGAATAAGGACCAATGGACTATGATGTAATCACTAACTTGGATGGATCCATCTTGGATGCACAAGAATTTGATGTTCCATTTGGAAAAGAATGGAAAGGATTGATGTATCTTTACATATTATCCACTCAAAGAGCACCTGCATAGTCCCAGGTTGTCGTAGCAATGCCACAGGTTTCTCTAATGGGAGCAAGTTCGAGTTTGAGTCCATCCCAATAGTAGTAGGCATAGCCATAGTCATAGGTGCTAGCTCAACCAAGGTGACCTCCACTAGCGACCCAACCAAGATGATGTGAACCCCTCTTATCCATCGCATATGTGTAAGGAATAAAGAGAGAGACACTACAACCAAGGCATATGGGACCCACCCTACAACTGGGGACTTCTAGCACATTATGTGCCTTGGAACTTCCAGAAGAAGTTAGTTACAAAACTACTAGTTGTTTGCAAATATTCCTAGTGGTTACTAAACACAACTAGTGGTTTAGAGCTAGGGTGTTGGGTCTTGAGAGCCTATATATATGCCTCATTTTGATGTTGGGATATGTTGAAGATGGTGTAAGGGAGGAATTCTGAATTGCATTTTGGCCTGTCTGTGCTTCTTTTTCCATATAATTCTAAAAACATCCTATAATTTGAACTATGAAAGATATTAATATATATTGTAGAATTTATTCATGTCAAGCCTTGTTTTTTTACTTGACACATGTATGGAATCTAAATGCAAGTGAATTAAAAGAAACCCAAAATCTTTTTTGATTGTTTTTTTTAATTTTTGTGAATTTTATCAAGGTCACATGAAGTATCATTATTTATTTTGATGAATTTTCACACGGGTTGAAAATGAAAAGCATAAATTCAAATTACTATGTTTTTCACTATTGAATTCCTAATTGCTCATCTATTTTCTTTGATAAGAGTAGTCTAAGAGTGGTTCTTAATTTCCCACCTTATCTTGCTAAAATTCTTTCTCCATATTTTCTATGTCCAAAGCAAGGTGCATGGATGCTCAAACTTGAAAAATATGTAGAAACATACCCAAAAAAATTAAAATAAACTTTTGGTACTTTCATACATAATCTTCCAGTAGAAACAAACCCTTAAAAATAGAAATGTAAAAATTAGATTTCGATGTTCCCAAGATCTGCATTGTAGCACAAAACATTGTGACTCTAGGGCCCTAACATCTTGTGGCGCCATTGTCGAGGACGGTTTGAACATATTCCCTAGGTGAAATGAAAATTGTATCAGATTTTGCAGGTTGAAAAAAATCTTAATTTATCAGTTGTGCATTCCACCTAGTGGCTCAATAATTTATAACATATTTATTTTTCAACTACATTCCTATTTTCATGCTTACCATGTGCAGTACATTGAAAGCTCACGTACCTAGTTAACCCATTATAAACACTCATTATAAATTTGATTTATATTTTCAAAAAATAGTTTTATAATTTTCAAACTCACATTTTGGCTTACTCTTGAAGGCATGTAAGAAATAATTTAGACCCTAATTTACCTCCTCTAATACCAAATATTGAGTGACTTGTATATCGATACAATGAAAGGAATAAGTACTCAAGTGTAGGCACCTCAATGTTTTTACCACCTATTATCCCTATAGTAAACATCTCCTTCTCAACAACTAGAAATTCCACATATTTCTCCAACATTTTCTCAACCTATACTAGAACCCCGAATCCCTCTAGCAGCTACACCATCCAATACACCTGAATCTACACCTGGGAATATGGACACGGTTAGGACCCTAATCTCCTAGATTGCTAGGAATATGATTTTACAAAAAATCAACATGGAAAAATAGAATCTTCTCAACCAATCTATGGTGAATTAGAACCCTCCTAACAAACTATTAGCATGGGTGGCTATGCAAACATTAGAGGAAGAAGTATGGAAATGGTTATGCATGGTTTCTCCTCATTCTATTACTTCTGTGGATGATATACAAAGACAATTTCATGCTTAATGGGGTGATAAGAGGGATTTCCAATATTACATTACAAAATTTTATACATTAAAGAAGAAGTCATATGAGCACATAAAAGAATTTACCAAGAGATTCAAAAAATCTTATAACAAGATTCTAAATGAGATAAATCCTACCCTTATTGCTGCCATGGTTAACTATGTAGCAAAATTTTGGCCCAATTTTTCTATCATCTTGAGAGAAAGAAAACCAACCACATTAACAACCATGCAATTTGATGACATTGATATCGAAGGAAATTTGGTGGAAGCAAAGAAGTTGGAGAGAATTAAGAAGGATAAACAATAACAACATATAGGTAACAAGAGAGAGAGTGAGAAAGAGAAATAGAAAGGAAAAACATGGTTTATTATGAACGAAAATGCTCAAGAAAAGATAGTGTTGAGGCCAAAATGGAAGAAATTGCTAGACTTATTAGGAATTTATCAAACAAGATAGCATGTATCGAGTCAAAAGGACCTAGCAAAAATCCCACACAACAACCTAGGAATCCAAATTTCATTCAGAGGCCATTCAACCCCTAGATAATGCAAAGGGACATAAGAATCAAAGAACAACCTATTCAACCTCTACTATGGAGGAATTAATTTCCAAATAAACAAATTGTATGATGACCCTCATCAAGAGGAAGATATTGATTGGGTAGTTGAACAAACTCCCACTTTACATCTAATATACTTCAATTACAAATATTATTTATCATTACAAGAGGCTCATGACACATAATATGAATGGGAGTATCTAGCACAAAATATCAGTGGGCCACAAATTCGATAATGGAAGAATTAAAGAGAAAATATTACTTACATCCAGACCAGGCAGACCAAGAAGGGGAGTGATGCAGAGAACCCAATTTAAAGGCAATCCAACAATCAAGAGCATTCCCATATAGCCTAAGCCTTTACTCTCGAACTAAACACCTTATCAGGTTTTCCTTACACTATCGGGAGTCCAAATGCTATCAAAAGCACTCTTGAGGCTTTAAGCCTTAAAACCATGGACTTACACTATATCAAAGACTTTAAGATATACCTTTTAGCCTTAAAAACCCACTTACACCATTTATCATGGAATACTAAGGAGAACACGGCCAAATCCGCTTAAAACAAATAGTCGGAACTCAAATGCATCAACCCACCTCTATAAAGATTATCATGTCCGTCGTTCCATATGTTTCATCGCATTTCCGCTGATCTCCGCTTTACACATAAATAAAAAGAAATCCACCACAACGCATAGGCCGGAATTCAAATGGTATTCACCCACATGTATAAATACGTCGAATCCACGTTCAAGTGGCCCACTCTTCCAATAGGTCCGAACTCTGACTTCCCCAACCACCGATTAGTCTATCGATGATATCACTTATCAGCCATTAGCACTTCGCTGTCCCGACTCTCCGATATCATTTGTGATGCCGTCATGCAATTTGTTGTGGGGAAAAATGCCTATGCAGGACGATCCTACCCACCTAAGGTGTGACAGTGCCTTAGCAACAAACAGAGACAGCTATTCTGGTTTCTTCCTTTATGAAATGTGAAAGAGGAGAGATCAATGGACTTACCGATGTCTTCCATTTTTCCCTCGATCCAGATCCTCTTCTCTTTGGGTGTTCACAGCTACTTGCCTCCTCGCTCGCCCAAGAGAACAACTACTTGATTCTTGCGAGATCACAAGAGAACAGCTACTTGCGACAAGAGAACAGCTACTTGTGACAAGAGAAGAACACAACACAAAGGAAAATATTCATATTCATAAATGATTCAGGATTAGAATTAAATCAAATACACTAATGCAATCATACATCAAAGATACATCAGTGTATAGGAGAAAACCAAGATAGCTTTATTAATAAATAACAAGGTTCAGGAAGAGATACAACCCAGAGGGCTCCAATCCAGCATCTCCTTCCCAGCAGAATGGAATTCCTATCTTCACCTCCCTTCAAAGAATTAAGCACCCAATGATTCCAGTCTCAAACCAACAGCAATTCTTTGCAATAACAAAATTCCAACCCCTGGATCTCATGGAGGAGAGATCCATATATAGATGTTTGGAGAGAGGATGAGTCAGCTTGAGATCTGACTAGTGTCCTCTCCCTCTGTTAGTTCTTGAGTCCACTTGGAGGTTCTTGCTTCCACTTGGAGATTTGGAACCTCTTACTCATCACCAGTCGAATTACCTAAGGCAAGTGTCATTTTGGAAGCTTCTTGGGCTCTGACACCTTGAGGAATGAGTCTGCCACATGTCCAAACTCGCTCAGCGCAGGTAGCTAGTGTTGGAGTTGACATTCAACGCAGGTAGACAGTGGAGCCACTGACATTCAACGCAGATGCTCAGTGGAGCAGTTGACATGATCCTGAATTGACTTGTTTTTGAGCAGTTTCAGGTGGAGAACTTCTGTGAATTGTTGTGGTTTGTTAGCCTTGTTCCTCTAGGGGTAGGAACAACATGTTTAGGGATTTTGGATCCCTTAGATTATGGTCATTTCATGCTCAATGCTGTAAGGCACAAAAATTTCTATAACAGTTGCCCCCTAAAGTATGAGGCCGTTTATCGGGTGAAATGCTTTATCCAGGAGGGTCCGAAGTTCATCCAATTGCTGGGAGGAGACCTGTAATAAGATACAATACAATACATTATTTTTCATACTGCTTTCATGATCTAGCTGAGGCGGGCATTCCCATGCTCAACTTTATAAATTCATTTTCTGTACATAGAACAGACAATCGTCTGATGGTAGACTGATAATTTTGGTGAAATTATCATCCTTTGAGTAGGATGATCATCTACTGCAATGATGTACATGTCAAATGTCTTTATATTCCCTGAATATATATCGCAGCCCGGATGGATGAAACTAGATCCGGGGTCTTCAAGCTCGTTCGATCTTCACTCTAAGTACAAGTCGATCCATGTGAGAATTGCGCTGAAGTCGAACATGGAAAGACATCGCTTGATTACCGGTCAATGAGGTAAACCGTTAACAAGCGCGAGAGGAATCACCGATAATGATAATGACCCTCAAGGTACTGCAGTACAATTCACGTGGTGTGAATAAAGGACTTGGCGTCGAACACCACGCAAAATCTTCTGGTCGAAGGTCATTGATGTATACCTGTCACCGGAAGTGAGAAACTTGCCATTGAGGCATGCAAGCTTCAAAGTACTGAAGGGGTTGTCCCTAGATCAACTTCTTGGATAATGAGCTGATGTCGACAAGAAGCGATCCGTCAAAGGAGGGCCTTAATGAATCCCACATCAATGACACGGAACGGAGCTAATGATTTTAATGGAGGTGAAAACGATCTGTGACATATGATTCTGGGTGGCGGTCATGAATGGATGAAGGATAATGTATGGCAGTGGATGGGACCTGGTTGACTCTTTCTGAACGACTTCTCTTGAATATATGGCAACACTGATGCGATGGATTGGTAGCATTACCCCAATTATGGATGGTATGGCGAGACCATGGTGATGTGACCGGTGAATGAAACAACCCAACCTGATTGTGGTATGGATGAAAAGTGTCATGTTCAAGAGCGACTTGCTACCATCAAAGTTTTCTTTAGTTTCTCCCAATTTTTCCCCAGTCATTGCTGACCAGTACCTCTTTATTTTTGTCAAGCTTGAGGAGGATAACATATGCTTGTTCTATAACCTGCCCTTCGGGCAAGCCCATCGCTATGTTTTAACGAGCCTAGCGATAGTGAAACTCGTTCTCCTCTAAAGACAAGTTTGTCGCTATTTAGTGATTTTAACGAGTCTAACGACAAAGACAACTCGGTCCCTTTTCATTTTTAGAGAGTCTGAAAAGGTACGTAAAGTTAAATCCAAAATTCCTTTTTCGTCATCTAATCCCTTAAGTCCGAAAAAGTATAAAACAATACAGAAGGGATGAGTTTTCGATAGTTTTAACGAGCCGAACAAAACAAGCGCTCGATCTTTTTGTGCAATAATCCCTCAGGTCCAAAAAGATTAAAATCTAGAGGAGGCATAGCACTTCAGGTCGCTTTAACGAGCTGGAAGGCCAAAACTCGGCAATCTTTTCATATTTTACGAGTCAGTTGAAAAGAGCTTAAAGAAGACTCGTCTTTTGAGGAACGAGTGATAAACAGGGTTAGCAGCTGATTCCAGGTACAGGTTGGAATTTTCCAATCACGGCAGTGTCACAAGGATGGCTAGGTGAAATCACTCTTCGCAGCTGTTCTTCAAAATGGGTAAACAATCATATGGAGGTGAACGATCGGCCAAATGAAAAGTGGAGGTGACGGTGTAAACACGACCAAGGCTTTAATGGCTGATAAGGTTAACATTCACAGTGGTTATTTACCGGGTGGCGCTTATGTTTATTTTTTAACGAGCATGAATTCCGCGTTAAAACTGCTCGGATCTTGCGTTTATTTTTTAACGAGCATGAACTTTGTGCTAAAACTGCTTTTTTAACGAGCATGAACTTTGTGCTAAAACTACTCGATTAACCCAGTCATATGATAAGAATGTCTCATTGAAGATGCTATTTTTTAGGGAGCTTAGATCTTACGCAAGCTTTGCTCCGGATCCTTTCGTTATGCAAGTTCGGAAACGACTAATCCTACGAGTTTAAAGGGTTAGACCTACAGGTTTAAAGGGAGGACCTAAAAATTTAAAAAATAAATAGCCGCCCCTTGCTTGCACTCCAAAAGGTTTGCAAGCCCCCAGGTATAAAGTACGGATTCAAGGTTACCCCTCAATTTGCAGATAAAACATTTGTTCTACCAGGAAAGGCCTACCTCTTTCAGGTTACCCAAAGATTGTTTCATTTGCACAGCAAACAAGACACTTCTTCGGCGATGTCTACTGAAATAGACAAAGGTGAGAGACTCCGTCTGTCAACTCACATAACTTTGACAAAAGAATATTATTCTAGAACAACCCCTCTTCCATGTCGGACGGGGTACGGACTAGTCATATTCTCCCGCGGAAACGTACTCTATACCCAAAGTTTTCCTGCCGAAGCAGACCAGGACGCATGCCCCCTGGGTTCCAGTCATATCCTCCCGGATTACTCGCGCTCATCAGGTGGACGGACCGTGGGTTGAGACACTTCTTGCGTGAATAGACCATTTAGGGATGGTTCATGACTATTTGCGATGCGTGATCCGGGGAATGAAAGTTGGTCCACGAGCTTGACCATTCTTCCTTCATGCGGAAAACACATTACTCTAAAGAGTGATGAGACGATGGCTCCCATGTAATATATATAGTCTCGTCCAAGGAGTAGGTTATAATCCAAGGGTCCTTGAACGACTATCACGTTCATTTGAACGGTCTTCCCTTTCAATGTTATGGGCACATTGGGGAGGATCCCTAAAGGTCGACTGGTTCCTTTATCAAAGCCTGATAGATTTCTCATTTCAGGCAAAAGCGCTGGCGAACCAAGCGCTTTCCAAGAAATAGAGGAAAGGATACTCACAGATGCCCCTTCATCAATAACTGTGCCAGCCATTACCATTCTGTATATTTGGACAATAATTCTGAATGGTATGCTAGCTAGCAAGCGGGGTCTGCCTAGTTGGTTCCAGTCAAAGGACACAACCAGGTTGCTTGGTGGTGGGACCGAATAGACGGCCGGATATCGCTCTGATGAACTTCCATCCTGCGATAAAGGAATGGTGGCATTGCCCCCTTGATCATCAGAGTCAGTGCTAATGAAGAGAATTTGTACGGTGTCGTCTTTATTCTCCTCTGTGATGGTGTCATTCGAAGATAGAGCCTCTGAAGGCAAAACCGGGTCAACTGCCGTTTCAACCTTTAGACTTTCGTCAGGTATGGATTCAGACGGTTCATCTTCAATGACTGGCGCTTCGGCTAACCACTTGAGCGGGCCAGCCGGGTTCTCAACTAGCGAAGGACTTGGCAGGAGTTCTTGATATCCAGGAGGAAGTTGCGCTCGTAAAATCGGGCGATCTTCCAGAACTCTTTTTGCCTCGTCTAAGAAGGGACAATGGTGGATGGCGTGATCACCTTCACACAGTTTGCAGGGAAATCTAGCGTTCCCTCTTTGTCCTGTGGCTTCACTTCCACTAGTCGACGGTGAGCAGTCAACATGGCTATCAGAGGTCGACGCTACCGGATTGTGCAAACGGGGAGACCAGTCCCTTAGTATCCGAGGGATACAGGGACAATCTCTGTGGAAGTGGTCTCCCTTGCATATGACGCATGGCGATTTAGGCCTTGCCAGCGCTGTGTGTGGATTTTTGTCAGACGACACTTTTTTGCCCCCAGTCGCCTTTGGCTCCTTCTTCTTCTTTTCTTTCTTCTTCTTCTCCTTCTTCTCCTTAGGAACTCGGTTTTTTGCTTTACCAGTTCCGTCAAGCGAAGAGGAAGGAGGAGAGGAAGATGAAGTAGAAGGCTGGTGGGAAACTCTGGTCTGGTCTAACTGTTGACTCGACTATTCAGGAATGGTGGTGTTCTGAACGACATTGGTTGAAAAGAGCCAGACTGGTAGGCCAATTGTCAGTCCTGGAAGCGACAATGTGGCCATGTGGGGCGCACCAACTTCTCCCCAAGAGGAGAAAGGACTAGGATTTCCACTTAAGGGAATTCCTTGGTTGGTGGGCTCCATCTTTTCAACCTAAAGATCAATGCGGGAATAAAGGGTGATTGTTCCGTTTAAAATAAATTTTTAACGACGCTTTAGACACAACTTGCTTTTTCAGTTTTAAAGAGTCGAGAAAAAGCTAAGGATGACTCTAGTCTCCTTCAATGTTTTAACGAGCCCGAAGTGACAAATGCTCGGATGGACTTTTTCTATTATAGAGTCTGAAAAAGGCCAAAAGAAACTACTCTGGAGTTCTAGGCAGAGGGTGTGCCAAACTTTTCGCAAAACCGCAGAATACTTTTTAGGGTACGGGTGGTCGATCTTCGTGAATGCTGTGTTCACTACATTGCGATCAGTAGGGCGGCCGACACGACTTCCTAAGGATAAAGGATATATGCCTATAGGGTTCTCCCAATATATACGCGACGGTACGTGGGAGCACAATCCGTACTAGCGCTATCGTCCCTCAGGAGGAATCACCCACCTTCCACGAGATCGACAGTCACTAGGCTTAACGACGCCGGAACACGTCTCTAGCCTAGACCTCTATGTTGTGTGTTATGTTGCAAAGCGTTGTTAAGTTCATTCAGTTTATTTTAAGTTGATCTTTTTAGAAGTTTGCCTTTCAAGGTTCACCACGAGATGTATGATACAAATTCCTAAATGCAGTCTAAAGATGATAAGCAAGCTTTATATCTTTTCAACTTTGAAAATCCTAGCTACTAAGGGAAAAGAAAGACACCATCTTTTCTCAAAGAGCAATCAGCACACTCTAATGCACTGTTCCTAAATCAAGCATGCAAACTTATCAAAATGCAAATGCAGAATGTAGGTGTTTGTTTTCCGCTTTCTTAGTATTGATGCCTACAAAGAAAGCTTTTTGTACAACTTTGAATTTGCTTTTAAATGACAGATACAAACAAGTTTACTTTTTTCGAAATCAACAAGGGTAGAAGAGATTACAACACTTTGCGATTTTCGAAATGAACAGCTTGTTTCGACACTTAAAAGAGACAAACTCAAACCAATAAGCAAAAGTAAATGTATAATCAACTGTAAACAGCCAATGAACTCTCTCCTAAGATCACAATCAACAGATCTGAATCAAGGGCTACAGGATGATTATTTCACTCATGCAAAGGAAAACTGTAAATGATGCCACAAACACATAAAAACACTCACAGTCTTTTTGTACAAAAGGAGGTGGAATTTAAGCAGAGAAAAGGAGTTATCAGACTGGTACCTATGCTGGTTACAGGCTGCAAAAAACAGAGATCAAAACAGGGCAACAGAGAGCAGAGAACCCCAGCTACACAAGGCAAGACTGGTTCAACGCAACCTCAACACTGTGGTTTTGACATTCAACGCAGGTAGCCTTCACGGGAACTGCGTTGAAATGCAGAATGCCTTCACAGCAGTTGCGCTGAAGGAGAAACTCTCGTTTCTCACAGGTTCTCGGTCACAAATTTCTCAAAAATCAACGGTTTCAGGCCAAATCAGAAACACAAGCAAGGTATAATCAAAGGGATGCTTTGAGAGGGTACTAAGATCTATCACAAAGGATCATCAAATCATTTATGAATCCATTGTTCAGATCATAGACAAAATCCAGTGAAGGATCAAGGCAGCAACTGTCTACTTTGCAACTGAGAATAGCAGAAGCAGTTCGATTGTTGCTGTTGAGTCTATGAGGTAAACAATGATAGAAACACAAATAAAATGACTAAAACAAATCTTCCCCAGTGGAGTCGCCAATTTGTTGTGGGGAAAAATGCCTATGCAGGACGATCCTATCCACCTAAGGTGTGACAGTGCCTTAGCAACAAACAGAGACAGTTATTCTGGTTTCTTCCTTTATGAAATGTGAAAGAGGAGAGATCAATGGACTTACCGGTGTCTTCCGTTTGTCCCTCGATCCAGATCCTCTTCTCTTTGGGTGTTCACAGCTACTTGCCTCCTCGCTTGCCCAAGAGAACAGCTACTTGATTCCTGCAAGATCACAAGAGAACAGCTACTTGCGACAAGAGAACAGCTACTTGTGACAAGAGAAGAACACAACACAAAGGAAAATATTCATATTCATAAATGATTTAGGATTAGAATTAAATCAAATACACTAATGCAATCATACATCAAAGATACATCAGTGTATAGGAGAAAACCAAGATAGCTTTATTGATAAATAACAAGGTTCAGGAAGAGATACAACCCAGAGGGCTCCAATGCAGCATCTCCTTCCCAGCAGAATGGAATTCCTATCTTCACCTCCCTTCAAAGCATTAAGCACCCAATGATTCCAGTCTCAAACCAACAGGAATTCTTTGCAATAACAAAATTCCAGCCCCTGGATCTCATGGAGGAGAGATCCATATATAGATGTTTGGAGAGAGGATGAGTCAGCTTGAGATCTGACTAGTGTCCTCTCCCTCTGTTAGTTCTTGAGTCCACTTGGAGGTTCTTGCTTCCACTTGGAGATTTGGAACCTCTTACTCATCACCAGTCGAATTACCTGAGGCAAGTGTCATTTTGGAAGCTTCCTGGGCTCTAACACCTTGAGGAATGAGTCTGCCACATGTCCAAACTCGCTCAGCGCAGGTAGCTAGTGTTGGAGTTGACATTCAACGCAGGTAGACAGTGGAGCCACTGACATTCAGCGCAGATGCTCAGTGGAGCAGTTGACATGATCCTGAATTGACTTGTTTTTGAGCAGTTTCAGGTGGAGAACTTCTGTGAATTGCTATGGTTTGTTAGCCTTGTTCCTCTAGGGGTAGGAACAACATGTTTAGGGACTTTGGATCCCTTAGATTATGGACATTTCATGCTCAATGCTGTAAGGCACAAAAATGTCTTTAAAACAATTGCCGATTAGATCTCAACCTTCGCTCTGAACTTGATCCAACGGTTGTGATTTGATCGTATATCACTTATTGCTATATTTAACAGAACTATTCCTTTATAAAAACGATCTGTCGATGTGATATAGTAAGGTTCTGCTCTGCTCTTTGGTTTGATCTGAACCATCGATCTATGGGATTCGATGGTTCCTGTACATCATTTATGTTACTTCTTTCTCAACTTCATTTTATTCACTATGGATGGATTGCCGTTACTCTGTCTAACTCGGGTTTCTAAACTTACCATTTATCTATAACATTCCTTCAACTAATCAATAGCTCACCATCGATCTTACAGTGATCAATGGTTAATTGACATGCTTGTAAGTGGAATTTTAACTATCTACCCATATAATATACAACATAACTCAAAAATGCACAAATACACAGATTCACACACCAAAATCAATCCTCTGTATACAATTATCAATACATAACTATAGTTTGAAGTTCTCTGTCCTCCTCTAGCATGATACTTCTTAATTAATGGCCTTTTCCTCCTACGTTACCCCCGTAGGCTTAAAATGCTTTTCGATCCTCTTCCTCTCTGTCTCACCTCTCTAACCCTGAATTATACAAGAAGACACAATTTATACAAATAAATGGATTCATGAACCAATTTTGGTTCGAAACAAAAAATCTCTCAACCACTCCTAAAAAGTCTCCTCAAGCCCACTCTTTTCTAAGCCAATGCTAAATCATGCTTTTAAAATTCCTCATATTCTATTCTAGCCAAATAAATCTATCTGTTTGGCCTGATCTCCACACAAGGAGGATCAATTAGCCACATATACCATTTTTTCATATTTTTCAATAAATAGGCACTCTCATATATTTAAATAAATAAAATTAATTAAACTATTGTCTTCCAACCCCTTGTTAGTCACAACATGTGACCATGCTATCACATTACTCACTAGGCTTGGGGTTAGGCCAAAACATTGTCATCCCAAGTGGATCCCAAACCAACTAACCCATCTAATCCTGAACCTTCCAATGGAATGAGAGATCCACAAGAACAATCATACGCGAAGAAAAAAACCAACTTGAACAATGAAACCCATAATTCACAAGAACCCATGCTATGAAGTTCAGAACCAAATTTTTCCAAAGAAATTGAAAATTTTTTGACACAAATGTTTAACCTTGAATAATAATTGAACAAGATCAAAGTCCAAATTCCACTATCCAAGTTAGTCCAAAATCTGATTTATAAATCTCACATCAGAAAATTTATTTACTCCATTGAGCCACCATCACACAATGACACCCTCAGCATACAAGAACATCACCCAACTGTGATTTATGGCCCACATGTAGAAGAACAAGAAGACAATATTTCCCATTTCTACATCAAATTCAAAATAAATGAAAATTATTTATGCCAAAATGCCAAAATTAGTTATGTTAGAATTGAGTCTTGAAATTACTAAACCATACCATGACCTTTATTCTGTAGATTCCCATAGATTCAAGTGTCTATGCCTTATAACAGGCCTCATCATATCCCACCATTTAATCTTGTTCCTAGGTTTGCTCAATATGAATTTCTTGATTGATGTAACTTGTGTGAGGTGACTCTATGTCTTCCTTGTAAATTTTGTAGAGTTCATAAAGGAATCCATAATGGCAAGTATCTCTATTTCTATATAGGAGGCTTCCTGACATGGAATGATTGATTGTGAATGTTGGATAATGACAGAAATCTTGGAATATACTTATGAATATGATTTGTTTGTGACTATTAGTCTCAAGTTCATCATATGTGATTTGCATGTGAGGTGCTATCATTACACTTGGAAAACTTTCACCACTTCTTTCCCATTGATGTTCTCTTTACAAGGTACCAATACACATATATTGTTGAACCTCTCAACTACCATGAATAAGTAGTCATGTCCCTTAATAAATGGTTGGTTGATATTGATGGTCATAATACTGATCATTTGACATACAAATGCTAAAAGCTTATTTGGAAAAAGAAATCAACTCGGAAATGACCCTATTATTGGGGTTTATACCTATAATGGCACCCCAAATGAGCCTATGGTTGGGGTTCATACGTAGTCCTCAAATCAAAGTATGTTTTTTCTCATGAAGGTTAACGCGCTTGCACGGCACAAAAAGAGTGAAATGAGTGCAAAAGATTTAAAAGAGGTAGCGAGCTAAACATTGAACATTGCATAAAAATAGAACATTGCATAACAAAAGACGTTAGGGTAAAGAAAATACGCATCTAAATCTAATCTCTGGATGATTAACATTGGATAATAAGCGATGTTATGGTAAAGAAAATAAGCGACTAACATTGGATCAAATCTTTAAAACATTAAAACCAGCCATTCAAACACATTTATTCTGATACCGCATAGGCATGTGAGATCATTTTCCTTCACCATATTTAAGGCACTGATGCCCTAAAATATTAATTTCAAGGATCTCAAACATCCATTTCCACTGAAACTCCAAAGTTAACATCAAAATTGAATTGAGACTGCAGCTAGTTCCAAATTTATAATAAAAATATTTGTCCACGCAGTATATAGCACCTTTAAAACTTAAAAACAGCCATTTTCAGATCCAACTCACTTCACTGGCAGTTTTGGAAATCAGCAGACATTATTTTGAAGGTTGTTGGTTTGCCCCGGTAGGGAAACCTCCATTTCTCTCCAAAAGCAATGGGATAGTTCTGTTTGCATGTAGTACCCATGGGGGATTTCACTGGCGAGCAGTCAACAATAATGTTATCAACTGCCGCGCAATATTTACAGTTATTGGTCACTTCGCCCACCACGTAGTCCTCCCTCACAACATGTGAATCTATGTGTAGGTCCTTCACCGAGCAGAGTTCTTGTCTTACAGGAACTGCAAATTAATACAAGAGAAGCACTAATGAGACATAATTAAATGACAAGTTTGAGAGTAAATTTAAGTTGGTAATATAAGTGTTTATTACTTACCTGTTCGGAGTTGAGGACTAAAAGATGGACCTGCGAATCTTGTCGTGCGTCCACCCATTGATGGTTGAATATTGTCATTCAATGACCATCCCCCCGCAGTACACAAGAAGAACTGTGACGCGAAAACAGTGAAGGATATTACGAATATGAAGCCCAGGGTATTTCGAAACGCCATTTTCTATTTGAGTCGTTTTACAGAAGTCCTCAAGTCAATACGAAGGACAGATCTCGCAATGCTCACCTCCTTTAATAATGACTCGCGATATCATATAGATATATATATATAAGGAGAGAGGAGCGGTCGTCAGTTCAAAATGAAACACGCTTCGTCGGTTGACCAACATCTGGGGCACTAGTAGGGTTTGGGTACCATAGGTTAGTTTTGTCTTAGCAAGGATACCTACATTAAAATAGATTGGGGATTGGTTGGACGTAGATTAAAAGAGTTCTGGCCCCAAAAAAAATTATTAATTAATTTAAATATATAAATTAAATGGTTGGTATAAGTAGATAGGTATCAATTCATAAGTTATAATAAATATTAAAATAAGTATTTTATGATATGTTTCACATTGCTAACATTACAAAAATAAATATAAAAATCAACCAAACTATAATTTTATTCCAAATTATATCAAATATTATGGCTTACCAAAACCATATACCCATAAAATAAAATCAATTAATTAATATTAGTTTGATTATTAACTATAAAAATATTAATATAAGTTATTAATATAGATAGGATTTTTCATCTTTGTCTTTGGGATATGGACCGAAAAAGAATGATTATATGATTAATCAGGAAAATAATCTCAAAGACAAGATTCATCACAAAGGATTAAAATCAGAAATTAATATATGAGTTAAACATATAAGCAATACAAGTTTCATAACACTCATCAACATGACATTTTATTCATTTAAATTGAAAAATTAAATGACCACAATTACCTTTAACATAAATCTCAACTCTCTATCTTAACTATTACTATAAATTTATATTATGTGGATATTCACCATCCACCAAATATTTATTGATAATTAAATTAAAATTCTACAAGTCTTTTGCTAAAATAGACATGCTTACACAAATACAACTTGAGTGGGCCTAATGGTTAAGAGCATGTGTTTCCTCCTAAGACATCACACGTTCAAACCAAAGGGGGGTGGGGTATGTATGCCTTCATAGAATTAACAGTAAAATCGATGCGCAGAGGTGGGCCCCTTGTCCCACAAACAACGGGGTCTCATACACCAATTTGGTGTATCGCTTGGCGGTGACCTTAAAAATGGATAATAATAATAATATTTTATGGTCCAAATTCTTGTTAATAAAGGGAATTCTAACTTCTCTTAAAATTTAAAGAGTTTAGTGCTTAAATCACTTGGATATAGAGTGCATTATTAAGACACTCTTTGTGAAATACTTGCTTCAAAACTCTACTAGCAGGTGTATTGCTTGTGAGACAATGCGACTACTCATTAAGGTTATACTAAAAAAAAATATAAAAAAATTAATCTCTAAATTTATTTACATAAAATGAGTTCCTAAACTAATAACTGCATTATTTAATGTGTGAAAAACAATATATGGTAATTGATTTTGTAACATCCCAACCCATTGATGACTGGATTTTTCCATGTAAATGCATGAATGTAAGTACATTTCAAGTTTAAAAGGGTTGAGTAAGGGACATGAATTCCAAAAGGGATTGAGGGAGGTCAATTGCTTGGGAAATTCAGTTTACTTCTTCAAGGAAGAAAAGTGGACAGTTTGGGCATCCACTGAAGGCTGGTGGTTGAGCTTTAAATGCTCTGGAATGGTGTGTTGAAGAATACAATCCATGGAAAAGAAAGGAGAGACTACGTGGAGAATGGGGAGAGAAAACCTCTTTTTTTCTCAATAATGAGAAAACAAGGGAGTGTAGCGGGAGAGAGAGAAAGAAAAGAAAAAATCTCACATACAAGATGACCACACCAGGGAGAAAAGAAGGGAAAACACCCATGGACGAGAAGACATAGGGAGAGCTTGGGATCCTAAGGATAACAGATACAGAGACTCAAGAGCAACAGAAAAAAGAGCAGTGCAAAGTGTGATTTGTGCACATCGAGAAAAGAGTAGAGGGAGCTCGATTGGAAGAAACAATAGAAAATTAGAGTGTTGTTATTCTTGGTAAACAACATCAAGTTTAAGTTTTGGGAGGAGTTTTTGGTCAAGCAATAGGAAAACCAAAGGAATTCTCCTTCAGGTGAGGGTCAATCTTCGAATACCTCAGGGGGCTAGAGGGTGGAGATGGCATTCTTTGAATTCCGTTGACAACATGGGGTATAGGTTTAGCCCTTGGATTCCTGGTAAAGGAAACTTTGGAGGTCTCCAATGCTTGTCATTTAAAAGTGGGTTTTGGATTCCCTTAACTGGGTGGAACCAGTATGTGGCGTGGGTTTTGGATTCCCTTAATTGGGTGGAACCACTGTGTTTCATGGTGTCAGGGTGGAGGTGATACCTTTGGAATCCCTGGAGTATGTGGGTATGTTTTTGGATGGCTAGAGAGAGTATACGTTGTAAGTCTAAGGAATCCTTGAACTTGGTCAATTTTTATTGATTAGTTATAGGGTGGAGGCTGTAGACCTCTAAATCCCTTATTTATTACTGATCATCATTGGCGAGATGAAGGGTTGAGGCAACATGCCTCTGGATTTCCTAAATGCAACTTACTATCAAGCAGTTGGTGGGTGGAGGTAGGAGGACCTCAAGAGTCCTTGTTTCAACTGACAGGTGTTGATTATTCCCTTAAGCAAGACCACCTCTATCACTTGGGATCTGGCTTGGGGATGATAGTTACAAGCATCTTGGTTCAAACTGTCTACAGTTGGGAGGAGAGTTAAAGTCTCAAACTCAGTCTCCCATCAACTATATTAATTTCAAGATAAGTTCTTATGTGTAACCTTGTATGATCTCATGGTTGATTATTATGATTCTAAGCTGGTTACATGCTTCTTATATAGAACTTATATATGTGATTGGCATATGGTTATATGTGATGGCATATTATAATCCTTTGTCAATTGATATGAATGAACTACAATTCCTTCAGTGATAATTGTAGAATGAAGTCAAACATGATCAAGGAGCACTTACCCTTGTAGTCTCAGAATGGCACTAGTAAAAGAATGACTAAGAGGGTCAATGACCCTTCAGTCAATGGTTTCCAATTGTATATTCCTCTATGGAATGATAGAGAGCTTGGAAAGATGCAAGGTATTCAGTATTTCAACTTATTGGGTCAGTTAAGGGATTCAAAATCCTTAGTTGACAAATTTTTCAGTTATTTGGGTTTTTGGAGAAGAAAACCTCTTGTTATTAACCTTTTTTTATAGTTTTCTGAGTTCTTGTAGGGCCTTGTAAGTTCCCTTAGTTTTGTGGATGAGTGGTGCATCCATTTCTGTGAAGAACCCAAGAAATCCCCATGAACATGCTTTAGATTGTGATATTTGGAAGCTGCAAGAATGTTGAGGAATTCAGTGAAAATCGCCTAAGGCACATCAGGTTGGGAGCTAAGACCTGACTAGGTCAAAGGTCAAGAGATCGAGATAGTCACTGGGGGAAGTGGTCCATTAGGGAATCTAACCTTGACCGGGTCAAAGGTCAGGAGTTCGGGATAGTCATCGGGGGAAGTGGTCCATCGAGGAAGCTGACCCCAATTAGGTCTGAGGTCGGGAGGTCAAACGATCACCTGAGGAAGTGGTCCATCAAAGAAGCCAACCCCAACTAGGTCAGAGGTCAGGAGGTTAGGAGTCAGGGCCCATGTTAACTTTGGAATTTTTTTCACTTCGAGCTAAGGTTGACTTGACCTGATGGTGGGTCCGTTGATCATTGCATCCAATGGTAGACTTCCATGTGGAAAATTGTTGATGTGGCCGAGGGGAGTGGAGCCCACTTTGAAAGGTTACTTCTATCAATCCGTAGGTCAGATTGGGTTGAATTTATATGTCACCAGATCCGTTTCAATTAAACGAACGCAATGGTGATGATAGCGTTGGGTCTAGAGGAGTTGCACGAAAGTTGAAAATTTTATGCGCCATCATCATAACAGTCATTTGAGGGTCGGGTATTGAGGGTGACTGCCTCTTGGTAATGGGTTTGAGTAAGGGGTGTTGCTACAGGGGTTATGAGAGCATGGTTTAGCACTTGGACTGAATGGGCTCGGTCATATGTGGATTTTTAGAAAATTATCTAAAAAGTTCTTTAGGTGTTAAAAGTCAGTTTAAAAATAATCAACTATAAGTATATGCATGTTGATGATTTATTGCTTGATGATGTTATAAGCATACAGACATGGATGTTATGAGGAAGTCGACATCTACATGGAAACCCCATTATTTTATGATTATTTAATTATTATAAAATTTCTAACAGTGTGTGTGATTAACAACACATTGCAAGTAGCCTAAAATAAAGATAGTGCAACGATGGTGACAGGGATGGTACAGTATAGTTGGGACGAGTCACAACATGAAAGTGAACGGTTAAGGGTCAATGAAGAAGAGAGATCAACCTAACAATGGGGAGGGAATCACTCGGAAAATTGGTTGGACTCCTTGAGAAGCCTAAGGGCTGAAGTTAGGAGTTTCAAGGCAGATAATGAGAGGTTGGTGAGAGCTGAAGAAAGGAATGTCGAGATAAATGTAGTCCTTCTACAAAGCCTTTCATATTTGTAGAAACAAAGACAATCTGATGAGAGGGTCAACCATAGAGGCAAGAGGAGCCCTTAAGAACCTGAAGGTGGCTAGTCAAGGAAGAGGCATAGGCCTAAAAGCAAAGACATGGTGCCACGAGGTGCACCATTAAGCACACCTAGAGGTGGGACCAACACTCATGTTCATGGGACTAGTAGGTCATCTAGCTATGCTACTAGAAGGCACTATCATTATTCTCACCATCACCATCAATAGGAGAGGAAGGATAAGGACTATATGCCAAAGGAGTTAAGGAAAGCCAAACAACCCACATTTGATGGAGATATGAAGAAATCAGAAAAAGTGGAAGTTTAGTTGTTGGGCATGAAGAAGTTTTTCAAAATTCATGATTATTCTAAAAACATGAAAGCAAGGATTTCCACTTTATGTTTAAAAGGGAAAGAAGACACCTAATGGGAGGATTTGAAGAATGTTTGAGGCATTGTTTAGAAAGAAATGAATTGGGAGGAATTTGCGAAACTGTTTGGAGATCATTATCTATCTGAGCGTTACTATGACAACAAAGCTAAGGATTTTTATGAACTTAAGATGGGGTTGATGGCGGATAATGAGTATGTCACCAAGATTTTGGAGTTGTTGCAGTATGTACCTTACCTCAGGGATGAGAAGGAAAACATTCAAAGGTTTTTAAGTGGTCGTCCCACAGTCTTTACGGATAATATTGAGACATTAGAGCCACAAACTCTAAGTGATGCAGTCAAGAAATTAAAGCACTATTTGGAGCAAGTCAGACATAGATCAAAAGTTAAGGACATATGGAGGCAGTAAGACAGCACTGATAAGGTAAGGCCCTGACCTAATAAGAATGTTGAGAAGATGGAAAGTAAACAAAAAGCTTCTGTGAATTGATTTTAGCATAAACTTAGCTCCATTGATAAAAATAATGCATAGTAGGGTTTGGCAGTGAAACAAGGAGAAAAAAAGAAGGAACCTCTACATTGTTGGATGTGTGGGGAAAACCGGAAAAGGAAAGATTTCCCACACCAGTGCAACACATGATCGAAAATTTACAATATTCAGGAGGCTCAAATAGTGGGAGAAGTGGCTCAAAGTTTACCTAGGGTCTACACAATAGTATACAATCAGCAAGCAGATTATCAAGCATCCATCATTACGATGGAAGGTAAGACAAGTGATCATGATGTTTCAATTTGAATATATCTCGATTCAAATTACAGTTGTATGAGCTCAAAAGTCATGGAAAAATGTAAAGTGATTACAGAGCAGCATGAGGAACCATGGTTGGTTCAATTGGAAACCGAAACAAAAAGGTGAATTCTCCATTGGGTGAGATTTGGTACATTTTAGCATTTTGGAATGCCCACATCATCCCATTTAAACGTGTTGTCATTAGGGAACTATACCTTGTTATTGGGCATGGACTAGTTATACAACCATAGGGCCAAAGTGGATTGCTTTGAAAAAGCAGTTGAATGTTTAGATGAGTTCGAGGAGCACAAAATTCTACAAGGTAAAAGAAAGCCAACATTACTTAGGATCATTACAACAATGCAAGATATGAACAACTGTCGGAAGGGTTGTAAATTTTTTTGTGTTCAAATTTCTCATGATAAAGAAAGAAATACTAGCGTAGATCAATTAGATAGCCAGTTCCTAAAAAGATATTTGGTGCTATAGTAGTTTGAGGATATGTTTACCATTGAGGTTCCAAGGTTACCTCTTCACATAAAGATTGAATTCTCCATTGAATTGATTCCTCAATCAGAATCAATATTCAAAGCACCTTACAAGATGGGTACACTTAAGCTAATGGAATTAAAATTGTAGTTGAAGGAGATGGTGGATAAAGGGTATATTTGGCCAAGTGTGTCATTGTGGGGAACCCCATTCTTGTTTGTAAAGAAATAGGATGGGACCCTTCACCTTTGTATTTAATTTAGGAAGCTAAACAAATTAACTATTAGAAATTGATATCCAGTTCCATGGATAGATGATATATTTGATCAACTACAGGGGGAAATTTTTTTTCTCCAATATATATTTGAGGTTTGGATAATGTCAAATGTGCATTAAAGAATAAGATATTCATAATACCTCTTTCCGAACTAGGTATGGGCACTATGAGTTTGTAGTGGTACCCCTTGGGCTTTCTAATACCCCTGTTGCTTTCATGTGTTTGATGAATAGTGTATTGCATCCTTACTTGTACAAGCTCATTATTATATTTGTGGATGACATCCTAGTTTATTAAAAGACTAAAAAACATCATGAAAAGCATTTGGGAACAATTCTACAGTTGTTGCAGGAGCATAAGCTTTATGAAAATCTCAGCAAGTGTGACTTTTTCCAACCTCAGATACATTATTTGGGGCATGTTGTCTCCAAGGAAGGGGTATCCGTTGACCTAGATAATATCAAGGCTATAATGGAGTGGCCCACTCCAAGGAATGTGAATGAGGCCACATCATTCATGGGATTAGCAGGTTATTACAGGAGATTCATTAGGAATTTCTCCAAGATTGGGTATCCTATTACAACATTGCAAAGAAAAGGGAAGAAGTTTGACTGGACAATGGAGTGTGCAGCAAGCTTCGAGCAGCTAAAGAAACTGCTCACAACTGCACCAGTGTTGAGGATTGCAGAACCTAGTAATAATGTCATGGTTTGCACTGATGCATGAAAGGAAGGACTTGGTGGAGTCTTGATGCAATAAGGACAAGTAGTTTCATATGAATCTCGAAAGATGAACAAGCATGAGGTGAACTATGTGACTCATGAATTAGAGTGGTAGCCATTATTCATGCACTAATTATGTGGAGGCATTAGCTCCTTGGAAGGAAGTTTACTCTTGTGACAGAAGATAGTGAACTCAAGTATCTATTTGAGCAAACCCAAGATGAATTAAAGATAGGCTATGTGGTTAGCCACACTCACTTAGTTTGATTTTGAAAACAAGTACATCAACGGAAAATGAAGCCCAGGGTACTGTGACGCGAAAACAGTGAAGGATATTACGAATATGAAGCCCAGGGTATTTCGAAACGCCATTTTCTATTTGAGTCGTTTTACAGAAGTCCTCAAGTCAATGCGGACAGATCTCGCAATGCTGGCCTCCTTTAATAATGACTCGTGATATCATATAGATATATATATATATATATATATATATATATATATATATATATATATATATATATATATATATATATATATATATATATATATATATATATAAGGAGAGAGGAGCGGTCGTCAGTTCAAAATGAAACACGCTTCGTCGGCCTGACCAACATCTTGGGGCACTAGTAGGGTTTGGGTACCATGGGTTAGTTTTGTCTTAGCAAGGATACCTACACTAAAATAGATTGGGGATTGGTTGGAGGTAGATTAAAAGAGTCGGGGTCAAAAAAAATATTAATTAATTTAAATATATAAATTAAATGGTTGGTATAAGTAGATAGGTGTCGATTCATAACTTATAATAAATATTAAAATAAGTATTTTATGATATGTTTCACATTGCTAACCTTACAAAAATAAATATAAAAATCAACCAAACTATAATTTTATTCCAAATTATATCAAATATTGTGGCTTACAAAAACCATATACCCATAAAATAAAATCAATTAATTAATATTGGTTTGATTATTAATTATAAAAATAATTAATATAAGTTATTAATATATATAGGACTTTTTATCTTTGTCTTTGGGATATGGACCAAAAAAGAATGACTATGTGATTAATCCGGAAAATAATCTCGAAAACAAGATTCATCACAAAAGATTAAAATCAGAAATTAATATATGAGTTAAACATATAAGCAATACAAGTTTCATAACACTCATCAACATGACATTTATTTATTTAAATTGAAAAATTAAAAGACCACAATTGCCTTTAACATAAATCTCAACTCTCTATCTTAACTGTTACTGTAAATTTATATTATGTGGATATTCCTTGGAGATTAAATCATTACCATCCACCAAATATTTATTGATAATTAAATTAAAATTCTACAAGTCTTTTACTAAAATAGACATGCTTACACAAATACAACTTGAGTGGGCCAAATGTGTTTCCTCCTAAGATGTCACACGTTCAAACTAAAGCGGGGTAGAGTATGTATGCCTTCATAGACTTAACAGTAAAATCGATGCACGGAGGTGGGCCCCTTGTCCCACAAACAACGTGGTCTCATAAACCAATTTGGTGTATCTCTTGGCGGTGACCTTAAAATTGGATAATAATAATAATAATATCTTATGGTCCAAATTCTTGTTAATAAAAGGAATTCTAACTTCTCTTAAAATTTAAAGAGTTTAGTGCTTAAATCACTTGGATATAGAGTGCATTATTAAGACACTCTTTGTGAAGTAGTTGCTTCAAACCTCTACTAGCAGGTGTATTGCTTGTGAGGCAATGTGACTACTCATTAAGGTTATACTAAAAATAAATAAATAAAAATCAATCTCTAAATTTAATTACATAAAAAGAGCTCCTAAACTAATAACTACATTGTTTAATGTGTGAAAAACAATATATGGTAATTGATTTTGTAACATCCCAACCCATTGATGACTGGATTTTTCCATGTAAATGCATGAATGTAAGTACATTTCAAGTTAAAAAGGGTTGAGTAAGGGACATGAATTCCAAAAGGGATTGAGGGAGGTCAATTGATTGGGAAATTCAGTTTACTTCTTTAAGGAAGAAAAGTGGACAATGTGGGCATCCACTGAAGGCTAGTGGTTGAGCTTTAAATGCTCTAGAATGGTGTGTTGAAGGATACAATCCATGGAAAAGAAAGGAGAGACTGCGTGGAGAACAGGGAGAGAAAACCTCATTTTTTCTCAACAAGGAGAAAACGAGGGAGTGTAGCGGTAGAGAGAGAAAGAAAAGAAAAACTCTCACATGCAAGATGACCACACCAGGGAGCAAAGAAGGGAAAACACCTATGGATAAGAAGACATAGGGAGAGCCGGTGATCCTATGGATAACAGATACAGAGACTCAAGAGCAGCAAAAAAAAGAGCAGTGCAAAGTGTGATGTGTGCACATCGAGAAAAGAGCAGAGGGAGCTCAATAGGAAGAAACAATAGAAAATTAGAGTGTTGTTATTCTTGGTAAACAACATCAAGTTTAAGTGTTGGGAGGAGTTTTTGGTAAAGCAATAGGAAAACCAAAGGAATTATCCTTCAGGTGAGGGTCAATCTTTGAATACCTTAGGGGGTTAGAGGGTGGAGATGGCATTCTTTGAATTCCATTAACAACACGGGGTATAGGTTTAGCCCTTGGATTCCTTGTAAAGGAAAATTTGGAGGTCTCCAATGCTTGTCATTTAAAAGTAGGTTTTGGATTCCCTTAATTGGGTGGAACCACTGTGTTGCATGGTGTCAGGGTGGAGGTGATACCTTTGGAATCCCTGGAGTATGTGGGTATGTTTTTGGATGGCCGGAGAGAGTATACGTTGTAAGTATAAGGAATCCTTGAACTTGGTCAATTTTTATTGATTCGTTAGAGGGTGGAGGCAGTAGACCTCTAAATCCCTTATTTATTACTAATCATCATTTGCTAGATGAAGGGTTGAGGCAACATGCCTCTCGATTTCCTAAATGCAACTTACTATTGAGTAGTTGGTGGGTGGAGGTAGGAGGACCTCAAGAGTCCTTGTTTCAACTAACAGGTGTTGATTATTCCCTTAAGCAAGACCACCTCTATCACTTGGGATCTAGCTTGGGAGTGATAGTTACAAGCATCTTGGTTCAAACTGTCTATAGTTGGGAGGAGAGTTAAAGTCTCAAACTCAGTCTCCCATCAACTATATTAATTTAAGGATAAGTTCTTATGTGTAACCTTGTATGATCTCATGGTTGATTATTATGATTCTAAGCTGGTTACATGCTTCTTATAGAGAACTTATATATGTGATTAGCATATGGTTATATGTGATGGCATATTATAATCCTTTGTCAATTGATATGAATGAACTACAATTCCTTAAGTGATAATTGTAGAATGAAGTCAAACATGAGCAAGGAGCACTTACCCTTGTAGTGTCAAAATGGCACTAGTAAAAGAATGACTAAGAGGGTCAATGACCCTTCAGTCAGCAGTTTCCAATTGTATATTCCTATATGGAATGATAGAAATCTAGGAAAGATGCAAGGTATTCGGTATTTCAGCTTATTGGGTCAGTTAAGGGATTCAAAATCCCTAGTTGACAAATTTGTCAGTTATTTGGGTTTTTGGAGAAGAAGACCTCTTGTTATTAACCTTTTTTTATAGTTTTCTGAGTTCTTGTAGGGCCTTGTAAGTTCCCTTAGTTTTTTGGATGAGTGGTGCATCCATTTCTATGAAGAACCCAAAAAATCCCCATGAAGATGCTTCAGATTGTGATCTCTGGAAGCTGCAAGAATGCTGAGGAATTCAGTGAAAATTGCCTAAGTCACATTAAGTTGGGAGCTAAGACCTGACTAGGTCAAAGGTCAGGAGATCGAGATAGTCACTGGGGGAAGTGGTCCATTAGGGAAGCTAACCTTGACTGGGTCAAAGGTCAAGAGTTCAAGACATTCATCGAGGGAAGTGGTCCATCGAGGAAGCCGACCCCGACTAGGTCTGAGGTCGAGAGGTCAAACGATCACCTAGGGAAGTGGTCCGTCAAAGAATCCAACCCCAACTAGGTCAAAGGTCAGGAGGTCAGGAGTTGGGGCCCATGTTAACCTTGGAATTTTTTCACTTTGAGCTAAGGCTAACCTGACCTGATGGTGGGTCCGTTGATCATTGCATCCAATGGTATACTTCCATGTGGAAAATTGTTGATGTGGCCAAGGGGAGTGGAGCCCACTTTGAAATGCTACTTCTATCGATCCGTAGGTCAGATTGGGTTTAATTTATACGTCACCAGATCTGTTTCAATAAAACGAACGCAATGGTGATGATAGCGTTGGGTCTAGAGGAGTTCCACGAAAGTTGAAAATTTTATGCGCCATCATCATAACAGTCATTTGAGGGTCGGGTATTGAGGGTGACTGCCTCTTGGTAATGGGTTTGAGTAAGGGGTGTTGCTACAGGTGTTATGAGAGCATGGTTCAGCACTTGGACTAAATGGGCTCAGTCATATGTGGATTTTTAGAAAATTATCTAATAAGTTCTTTAGGTGTTAAAAGTCAGTTTAAAAATAATCAACTATAAGTATATGCATGTTGATGATTTATTGCTTGATGATGTTATAAGCATACGGACATGGATGTTATGAGGAAGTCGACATCTGCATGGAAACCCCATGATTTTATGATTATTTAATTATTATAAAATTTCTAACAGTGTGTGTGATTAACAACACATTGCAAGTAGCTTAAAATAAAGATAGTGCAATGATGGTGACGAGGATGGTATAGTATAGTTGGGACGAGTCACAACACGAAAGTGAATGGTTAAGGGTCAATGAAGAAGAGAGATCAACCTACCAATGGGGAGGGAATCACTCGACAGATTGGTTGGACACCTTGAGAAGCCTAAGGGCTGAAGTTAGGAGTTTCAAGGCAGATAATGAGAGGTTGGTGAGCGCTGAAGAAAGGAATGTCGGGATAAATGTAGTCCTTATACAAAGCCTTTCATATTTGTAGAAGCAGAGACAATCTGATGAGAGGGTCAACCATAGAGGCAAGAGGAGCCCTTAGGAACCTGAAGGTAGCTGGCCAAGGAAGAGGCATAGGCCTAAAAGCAAAGACATGGTGACAGGAGGTGCACCATTAAGCACACCTAGAGGTGGGACCAACACTCATGTTCATGGGACTAGGAGGTCATCTAGCTATGCTACTAGAAGGCACTATCATTATTCTCACCATCATCATCAATAGGAGAGGAAGAATAAGGACTATATGCCAAAGGAGTTAAGGAAAGCCAAACAAAATACATTTGATGGAGATATGAAGAAATCAGAAAAAGTGGAAGTTTGGTTGTTGGACATGAAGAAGTTTTTCAAAATTCACAATTATTCTAAAAACATGAAAGCAAGGATTTCCACTTTATGTTTAAAAGGGAAACCAAACATCTAATGGGAGGATTTGAAGAATGTCTGAGGCATTGTTTGGAAAGAAATGAATTGGGAGGAATTTGAGAAATTGTTTGGAGATCATTATCTATCTGAGCATTACTATGACAACAAAGCTAAGGATTTTTATGAACTTAAGATGGGGTTGATGGTGGATAATGAGTATGTCACCAAGATTTTGGAGTTGTTGCAGTATGTACCTTATCTCACGGATGAGAAGGAAAACATTCAAAGATTTTTAAGTGGTCCTCCCATAGTCTTTAGGGATAATATTGAGATGTTAGAGCCACAAACTCTAAGTGATGCAGTCAAGAAATTAAAGCACTATTTTGAGCAAGTCGGACATATATCAAAAGTTAAGGACATATGGAGGCAGCGAGACAGCACTGATAAGGTAAGGACCTGGCCTAAGAAGAATGTTGAGAAGATGGAAAGTAAACAACAAGCTTCTGTGAATTGATTTTAGCATAAACTTAGCTCCATTGATAAAAATAATGCATAGTAGGTTTTGGCAGTGAAACAAGGAGAAAAAATGAAGGAACCTCTGCATTGTTGGATGTGTGGGGAAAACTGGAAAAGGAAAACTTTCCCACACCAGTGCAACACATGATCAAAAATTTACAATATTGAGGAGGCTCAAACAGTGGGAGAAGTGGCTCAAAGTTTACCTAGGATCTACACAACATTATACAATCAGCAAGCATATTATCAAGCATCCATCATTACGATGGAAGGTAAGATAAGTGATCATGATGTTTCAATTTTAATATATCTCGATTCAAATTACAGTTGTATGAGCTCAAAAGTCATGGAAAAATGTAAAGCGATTACAGAGCAGCGTGAGGAACCATGGTTGGTTTAGTTGGAAACCGAAACAAAAAGGCGAATTTGCCATTGGGTGAGATTTGGTACATTTTAGCATTTTGGAATGCCCACATCATCCCATTTAAATGTGTTGTCATTAGGGAACTATACCTTGTTATTGGGCATGGACTAGTTATACAACCATAGGGCCAAAGTGGATTTCTTTGAAAAAGCAGTTGAATGTTTGGATGAGTTCGAGGATTACAAAATTCTACAAGGTAAAAGAAATCCAACATTACTTAGGATCATTACAACAATGCAAGATATGAACAACTATTAGAAGGGTTGTAAATTTTTTTTTGTTCAAATTTCTCATGATAAAGAAAGAAATACTAGCGTAGATCAATTAGATAGCGAGTTGCTAAAAACATATTTGGTGCTATAGCAGTTTGAGGATATGTTTACCATTGAGGTTCCAAGGTTACCTCTTCACATAAAGATCAACTTCTCCATTGAATTGATTCCTCAATCAGAATCAATATTCAAAGCACCTTACAAGATGGGTACACTTAAGCTAATGGAATTAAAATTGTAGTTGAAGGAGATGGTGGATAAAGGGTATATTCGGCCAAGTGTGTCATTGTGGGGAAACCCATTCTTGTTTGTAAAGAAATAGGATGGGACCCTTCACCTTTGTATTTAATTTAGCAAGCTAAACAAATTGACTATTAAAAATTGATATCCAGTTCCATGGATAGATGATATATTTGATCAACTACAGGGGGAAATTTTTTTCTCCAATATATATATTTGAGGTTTGGATAATGTCAAATGTGCATTAAAGAAGAAGATATTCATAATACCTCTTTCTGGACCAGGTATGGGCACTATGAGTTTGTAGTGGTACCCCTTGGGCTTTCTAATACCCCTGTTGCTTTCATGTGTTTGATGAATAGTGTATTGCATCCTTACTTGTACAAGCTCATTATTGTATTTGTGGATGACATCCTCGTTTATTAAAAGACTAAAAAACATCATGAAAAGCATTTGGGAGCAATGCTACAGTTGTTGCGTGAGCATAAGCTTTATGAAAATATCAGCAAGTGTGACTTTTTCCAGCCTCAGATACATTATTTGGGACATGTTGTCTCCAAGGAAGGGATATCAGTTGACCTAGAGAATATCAAGGCTATAATGGAGTGGCCCACTCCAAGGAATGTGAATGAGGCCATATCATTCATGGGATTAGTAGGTTATTACAGGAGATTCATTAGGAATTTCTCCAAGATTGGGTATCCTACTACAACATTGCAAATAAAAGGGAAGAAGTTTGACTGGAAAATGGGGTTTTCAGCAAGCTTCGTGCAGCTAAATAAAATGCTCACAACTGCACCAGTGTTGAGGATTGCAGAACCTAGTAATAATGTCATGGTTTGCACAGATGCATGCAAGGAAGGACTTGGTGGAGTCTTGATGCAATAAGGACAAGTAGTTTCATATGAATCTCAAAAGATGAACAAGCATGAGGTGAACTATGTGACTCATGACTTAGAGTGGTAGCCATTATTCATGCACTAATAATGTGGAGGCATTAGCTCCTTGGAAGGAAGTTTACTCTTGTGACAAAGCACAGTGAACTCAAGTATCTATTTGAGCAAACCCAAGATGAATTAAAGATAGGCTATGTGGTTAGCCACACTCATTGAGTTTGGTTTTGAAAACAAGTACATCAATGGAAAATAAAACATAGTTGTTGATGCACTCAGCCAAAGAATTCAATTAAACCATTTAGCAGCCATAAGTTCCTACAGGACAGACTTGGTGGAAAGGATCAAAAGAGCTAGACAACAAGATGAAAAGTATCAACAGATGAAAGAGAAGTTGCTACAAGGAAATGAGGATAAGGAGTATCACCTCATTGATGATGGCCTAATTAGATTTAAGAGAATAATTTATGTGCCAAGTGATGAGAAGTTAAAAATGCTTATCATCAAGGAATTTCATGTCAAGCTTTATTTAGGTCATTTGGGATACAAAAAGACACTTTCAACCATTAACATATTTTATTATTGGCCAAATTTGAATAAATAAGTGATTTATTTTGTAGCCAAGTGCATAGAGTGTTAGCAAGTAAAGGATAAATATAAACATGCAACAAGATTATTGCAGCCCATTCCTATTCTAGAATGGAAATGGGAAGTGATTTCTATGGATTTCATCTCAGGTTTTCCACTGGCTTCAAAGAAACATGATGCAATCATGGTAGTTGTTGACAGGTTGAGCAAGGAGGCTCATGTTTTGGCAGTAAAAACCACTAACTTAGCTAGTGAGGTGGCACAAATATTCATAAACGACATTGTGAGGCAAGTCCATAGTATTCCCAAGGAGATTGTTTCGGATAGAGATGCCAAGTTTACATCCAAGTTTTGGAAGGATTTCGTTGCGAGTTTAGGGATAGAATTAGCATTTAGGACAACATATCATCCACAGACAAATGGAAAAACTAAGAGGACTAACACGATCCTTGAAGATATGTTGAAGATGTATGTAATGCTTCAACCCAAGAAGCGAGATGAATACCTTCCATTGGTGGAGTTTGCTTACAACAATGGGTATCATGATTCCATCAAGATGAGTCCATTCAAGGCTCTATATGGAAGGAGTAGTAATAGTCTTATCGTCTGGAGTGATTCAGTGAACAAGGTCCTTATTGGGCCTGATATGCTTAAGGAAATGGAGTAGTAGATTCAATTCATTAGACAAAATTTAAAGGTGGCACAAGATAGAAAAAAGAGTTATGTTGATCATTATAGGACACATAAGGAGTTTCAAGTTGGGGAACATTTATATTTAAGGATCAAACATAAAAAGAGTTCCTTGAGAATTAGGAATTGTGACAAGTCGGCACCATGATACAGTGGGTATTTTGAGATCCTTGAGAGGATTGGGTCGGTGGCCTATAGGCTAGCCCTACCTCCTACAATTATAGTTCATGATTTTTTTCATGTTTCTTTACTTAAAAGGTATGTGAAAAATTATAATGATGTAAATTATTGGTTTGTGCAAGAGGTGGAACTAGAGGGGGAGTTCTAGCCATAACTAATATCCATTTTAGACCAGAGGAGTCTCATGCTTTGGAATCAAGCCATAGAACAAGTCAAGGTGTAGTGGAAGCACTTTGGTCCCAAGGAGGTCACTTGGGAAATGGTTGATGCCATGAATACAACCTATCCTTTTTTTTCAATTCAAGGCAATTGTTCATAGGTTTATGTAAAATATTGTATGAGCTATAAGTATGAAGCTCCACAGAGAGTATGTGATTGTTATTTTGTAAAAAAAAAATTATAATGTTTTCCGTCTCTATATATAAGGACATAGAACATTGAGGATGGGGTTCCCTTGAGGGGGAGGGGTCTATAATAGCCCAACGGGATGTTGGATGGATTTTTCCATGTAAATACATGATTGTAAGTACATTTCAGTTTTAAAATGGCTCGGTAAGGGACACAAATTCCAAAAGGGACTAAGGGAGGTTAATTGCTTGGGAAATTCAGCTTACTTTCTAAAGGAAGAAAAGTGGACACTTTGGACAACCATTGAAGGCTAGTTGTGGAGCTTTAAATGCTCTGAAATGGTTCGTTGTACAGATGGTTGTTTTAAATTTATGAACTTAAAGAAAGGTACAAATCCCACACTTACTTGGGAAAACATAGTAAGGAAACCAGGATGCAAGGCATGGAAAACAAGGAGATACTACACAGAGAACGGGGAAAGAAAAGCTCAGTTTTTCTCAGCAAGGATAAAACAAGGGAGAACAGCAGCAGAGATAAAAAGAAAATAAAAAATCTCATGCACAAGTAGACCATGCCAGGGAGCAAAGAAGGGGAAACTCTCATGGACATGAAGATAGAGGGAGATATCGAGATCCTATTGACAACAGATAGAGAGACTCAAGAGCTGCAGAAAAAAGAGTGGTGTAAAGTGGGAAAAGATAAAATGGATCTCAATTGGAAGAAATCGTAGCAAATTAGAGTGTTGTTAATCCTAGTAAAAAACCTCAAGTTAAAGTGTTGGGAGGAGTCTAACTTCTTCTTTTACTCTCAAGGTGCCATCATCCTTCGGTGAAGAAATAGGAGCACAAGAGAAGTTCTCATTCAGGTGAGGATAAATCTTCGTATACCTCAGGGGGATGGAGATTGGATATGGTGTTCTCTATATTACCTTTGCATCTTGGGGTAGAGGTTTATCACTTGGATTCCTGGTAAAGGAAAATATGGAGGCCTCCATTTCTTATCATTTAAAAATGGGTTTTGGATTCCCTTAATTGGGTGGAACCACTCTATGGAAGTGGGTTCTGGATTCCATTAACTAGGTATGCAGGTGTGTTTCTATTATCTAGATGGCTAGAGAGAGTCGAGGTTGTAATTTTAAGGAATCCCTGAACTTGGTTGATTGTTATTGATTAGTTGGAGGGTGGAGGCACCACACCAATGGATTCCATGTTTATTGATGATCATCATTTGTTAAATGAAGGGTGGAGGAAACAAGCTTCTAGATTTCCTGAATGAAACTTATTGTTGAGTAGCTAGTGAGTGGAGCTAGGAGGACCTTAGGAGTCATTGCTTTAGCTGACAGATGTTGATTATTCCCTTAAGAAAGACCACCTCACTCCCTTAGGATCTCACTCGGGGATGACAACTACAAGTAGCTTGGTTGCAACTATCTATAGTTGGGTGGAGATTTGAAGTCCCGAATTCAGTTGCCCTCCAATTGTATTAATTTAAAGATAAGTTCTCATGTGTAGCCTTGTGTGATCTCATGGTTGACTATTATGATTCCAAGTTGGTTACATGCTTCTTATAGAAAACTTATGTATGTGATTGGAATATGGTTATATGTGATGGGATCTTATAATACTTTGTTAATTGATATGAATGAATTGTAATTCCTTAAGTATAATTGTATAGTGAAATTAGACGGGAGCAAAGAGGACTTATCGTTGTAGCGTCATAATCAAACTAGTACATGAATGACTAAGAGGGTCAAAGAATCTTCAGTGCACATTTTACTTTGTACATTACTTTATGGAATGACGGAGAGTTATGAGAGATGCAAGATCTTTGATATTTGAGCTTATTGTCTCAGTTAAAGGAGTCAAATTCCTTGGTTGAAAATTTTCTCAGTTATTTGGGTTGGAGGAGAAAATACCCTCTTGTTATTGATCCTTTTTTATAGTTTTCTGAGGTCTTATAGGGCCTTGTAATTTCCCTTAGTTTCAAGGATGAGTGGTGCATCCATTTCCCTAAAAAACCCCAAGAAATCCCCACGAAGTTGCTTCATAATATTACCTCTGGAAGCTACTAGAATGCTGAGGAATTAAGTGAAAATCACCTAAGTCATAGTAGGTCGAGAGCTAAGACCCAACTAGGTTGGAGGTCAGGAGGTCAGGATAAGCGTTGGCTAAACGAGTCCCTCAGGGAAGCCTACCCTGACTAGATTACAAGTCAGGAGGTTGGGATAGTCACTAGGGAAAGTGGTCCATCAGGGAATCCGACCCCAACTAGGTCGGAGGTCGGGAGGTTGGGAGAGTCGCTTGAGGAAGTGGTTCGTCGAGGAAGCGACCCTGACTAAGTTGGAGGTCAGGGGGTCCAGAGTCGGGGGTCAGGTTAAATTTAGAATTTTTTCACTTCGAGTTGAGACAGACCTAATGGGATGGTGGGCCCACTAATCACTGCAACCAATCATATGTTGCAACATGGAAACTTGTTGATGTGGATCGGGGGAGTGAATCCCACTTTGAAAGGCTACTTCTCTCGATCTATAACTCAGATTGGGGTGAAATTATATTTCGATAAGACAAAGACAATGGTGATGATAGTTTTGGGTTTAGAGGAGTTCTGCAAAAGTCAAAATTTTATACCCCATTGTCATAATAATATTTTAAGGGTTGAGTATTAAGAGTGACCGTCTCTTGGTCATGGGTTTGAGTAAGAGGTGTTGTTATAGATTTTCCTTAATACATGGAAGGGGTCCTGATATGAACTTATGTAGGAATGGAATAGAGTATAGAAATAAACATAAACATGGAGATGGAGAAAAAATAAATATTCATTTCATTAATATCAAAGAATTGAAAGATGCGTACATACATAATGGAAATAAAATATCTTGGGCAATGGTAACTTATCTATGAGAAGAGATGTGGTGACTACATGCCTCTGAACTGTGCTACAATGAGGCTTAAGGGAATTTTTATTATTGAACAACAAGGGGAAACCCTAAACAACCAAAACCCTAACCCTAGGGGGTGGAATACCAAGCGTTTGTGGGCCTCGTTGGGGATAGTTGGACAACCAACTTCTCGATGCCATAACTTGGTCATATGATCTTCATTTCATGTGTACAATATATTCTTAGAACGATATCTCTAAGTACTACAACATTTGCAGCATGAATATGCCAATGGCTACGCTTGTTGCAGACCTTGAACAAATATTGTTTAGGGGGTCAAAATAGCCCCAGAAGTTCAGGACTCGAAAAATGCTAAAACTAGTAAATTGTGCTATAATCAAGGAAACTGATGAAACCAACTGGAGGTCTAGGTGGAATAGGTAGTTGGCCACCAATATCCACTTGTATTATATCCACTATTCCATAAACAAATATTTCTAATTAATTTTCTTTAATACTTGGAGGGAGTCTACTATTCCATAAAAAATGATCTCTCTCAATATATAGTCATGTGGTTAACCTAAAATTAAATTGGTGTTGTTCTCGAATGGCCATTTTTTATATTATCTATATAGATTTAACCACTAATTCATGACCCATGCTCCTTAGCATGAGTAAGAGCAACAAATGTCTCTTATATTGAATATTCCACCTCCCCCCACTACATGGCTATCCTTAGCGGGGTAGAGGAGTTAATACGATGACTACTAGGTGGACTATTCAATATTATGAGAAATCACTCACTCATATTAATGCTCATGGGATATGCATCATGCATTAATGATTTTCTCTAGCAATATTATTTCAAAAAATATTAGCCCCCCTATATCTTGCATTGGAAGAGGCCCCCAAATGCATAAATAAAGAATAAATGAATATATAAAGAATATTTTATCACCAACATTACTTTATAATGTTTTTTAATTACTTAGTAGCTTAAATGGGATAATATATATGAAAAAATTCATTTCTAAGCCCACTTAAGCCACGGTGGCACTAGGATATATAGTGACTAACAATGTTGAGCCATTTTTTAACATGATTTACTATAATTAACTAATTATTACAACGGTGGACAATGATCACTCAAGGTTAACTATAGTTATTTATGGTTGATTATAGTTGAGGTCCAATGAGTTTGTTAGCCAATGATTGCTCAAGTTTAACTCTAGCTATTTATGGTTGATTATAGTTGAGGTCCAATGAGTTAGTTAGCCATTGTTGTACTAACTAGCTTGCATTGACCTTTGTTATATTCAATTAAGTTCCATGAACTTTGGGTCACTATAATTACGTGTTTCTCACTACATTTCACTTTGATTTATATAGTTGAATACAATTATATTTGGCTAATCACAAATGATTTTACTTGATATAGTTAATTTTTAGTGACATTATTTAATTGTATTCTCTTTTCATTGGAAATGATGGATATTGTTAATTTGGACTTGGTTAGCCCAAATAAATTGTGATTAACTATAGTTTCATTTGGTTGGTTATCATTTATTATATTTGACTTATTTGGACTACACATAACTTTATTTGACTCATAGGGTCTCCACTCATGATACATATGTTAGGTCCCTATAATACTAGTGTATTCCCTTATTATTATTGTCATTGTATCCCCTTATTGTTATTATTTTTCCCATGTTGCCCCCATACTATTATTATTGTGCCCCATAGAATCTCACTATTTTTATTGTTGTGCCCTTACATTATTATTGTTATGTCGGCTCTAATTATATTGTGACTCCTTATACTCCTATATATAGAAAGGAGATCTTGTCATTTGTATGATTCAAGAATTGTTCATTTGTGTAATGTATAGGAGGTTTCCCCCTCAAAGAGGCTACTTTTGAAGTCATTGATCTATCGCTTTCTTCTATTTTGTGAGCTGATTGCATAACAATTGATATCAAAGCTTTGGATTTTATGGTTTCACTGCTTAAAACAGGTCATCGTGGAATTTCCACTATAACATTTTTTCTATGAAATTTCAGAAGATGAAATTAAAACCCAATTGAATCAAAATCATGATGAAACCCGTGACCAAATTTTAGATATTGTGTCACTATATGTGCGGAGATATGAACTGAGGAAGTTAGGGTTTTTGTAGGCTCCCGAATTCGAGGGTTTAATGGATCTGCAAGTCTTCAAGTCAACATGTAGGGTAGATCTCGCAATGCTCGCCTCCTTTAATAATGACTTGTGAGATCATATATATATATATATATATATATATATATATATATATATATATATATATATATATATATATATATATATATATACATATATAGATATATATATATATATATATATATATATATATATATATATATATGTATATGTCTATATGTATATGTATACATATACATATACATATACATATACATATACATATACATATACATATACATATACATATACATATATATATATATATATATATATATATATATATATATATATATATATATATATATCTATATATGTATATATATATATATATATATATATATATATATAGATATATATATATATATATATATATATATATAGATATATATATATATAAGGAGAGAGGAGCAGTCGTCAGTTCAATATGAAACACGCTTCATTGGCCTCACCAACATCTGGGGCACTAGTAGGGTTTGGGTACCATGGGTTAGTTTTGTCTTAGCAAGGATACCTACACTAACATAGATTGGGGATTGGTTGGATGGAGATTAAAAGAGTCCACTTACTAGGAAAAAAATAAACAAATATTAATTAATCTAAATATATAAATTAAATGGTTGTTATAAGTATATAGCCATCAATTCATAACTTATAATAAATATTAAAATACCTATTTTATGATACATTTCACATTGCTAACATTACAAAAATAATCATTAAAATCAACGAAATTATAATTTTATTTCAAATTATATCAAATATTGTGGGTAAAACTATGGGTTACGAAAACCATACACCCATAAAACAAAATCAATCAATTAATATTAGTTTTATTATTAATTATAAAAATAATTAATATAATTTATTAATATAGATCAAATTTTTCATCTTTGTCTTTGGGATCTGAACCAAAAAAGAATGACTATGTGATTAATCTAGAAAATAATCTCAAAAACAAGATGCGTCACAAAAGCTTAAAATCATAAATTAATAAATGAGTTAAACGTATAAGTAATAAAAGGTTAATAACACTCATCAACATAACATTCTTTTTATTTAAATTGAAAAATTAAAAGCCCACAATTACTTTTAACATAAATCCCAACTCTCTATCTTAACTATTACTATAAATTTATATTATGTGGATATTCCTTGGAGATTAAATCCTTACCATCCACCAAATAATTATTGATAATTAAATTAAAATTCTAAAAGTATTTTACTAAAATAGACATGCTTACACAAATACAACTTGAGTGCACCTAATGGTTAAGAGCATTTAATTCCTCCTAAGAGATCATAGGTTCAAACCAGAGGGGGGTAGATTATGTATGCCTTCGTAGACTTAGCAGTAAAATTGATGCACAGAGGTGGGTCCCTTGTCCCACAAACAAGGGGGTCTCATAGACCAATTTGGTGTTTGGCTTAGTGGTGACCTTAAAATTGGATAATAATAATAATAATGATAATAATATCTTACGGTCAAAATTCTTGTTAATAAAGGGAATTCTAACTCCTCTTAAAATTTAAGAGTTCAATGCCTAAATCACTTGGATATAGAGTGCATTATTAAGACACTCTTTGTAAAGTGGTTGCTTAAAACCTCTACTAGTAGGTGTATTGCTTGTGAGGCAATGTGACTACTCATTAAGGTTATACTAAAGAAAAAAAAAAAAAAAAATGTTCAATCTCTAAATTTATTTACATAAAATGAGCTCCTAAACTAATAACTGAATTATTTAATATGTGTGAAAAACATTATATGGTAATTGATTTTGTAACATCCCAGCCCATTGATGATTGGATTTTTCCATGTAAATACATGATTGTAAGTCAATTTAAACTTAAAAAGGGCTGAGTAAGTGACACGGATTACAAAAGGGATTGAGGGAGGTCAATTGTTTTGGAAATGCATTTTACTTGTTGAAGGAAGAAAAGTGGATACTTTGGACATCCATTGAAGGGTGGCTGTTGAGATTTAAATTCTCTAGAATGGTGTGTTGAAGGATGCGAGGCATGGAAAAAAAGGAGAGATTGCATGGAGAATGGGGAGAGAAAAATTCAATTTTTCTCAGTGAGGAGAAAATGAGGGAGAGTAGTGGCAGAGAGAGAAAGAAAATAAAAACTCTCACATACAAGCTGACCGCACCAGGGAGTAAAGAAGGGAAAACACCCATGGATTTCCTAAATGAAACTTACTATTGAGTAGTTGGTCGAGGAGTCCTTATTTCAGCTAGCAGATGTTGATTATTCCCTTAAGCAAGACCATCTCCCTCACTTGGGATCTGGCTTGGGGGTGACAATTGAAAGAAACTTGGTTGTAACTGTCTACGGTTGGGAGGAGAGTTAAAGTCTCAAACTCAGTCTCTCATCAACTGTATTAATTTAAAGATAAGTTCTTATGTGTAACCTTGTATGATCTCGTGGTTGACTATTATGATTCTAAGTTGGTTACATGCTTCGTATAGACAACTTATATATGTGATTGGAATATTGTTATATGTGATGGCATATTATAATCCTTTGTCAATTGATATGAATTAACTGCAATTCGTTAAGTGATAATTGTATAATTAAGTCAAACATGAGCAAGGAGTACTTATCATTGTAGTGTCAGAATGGAATTAGTAAAAGAATGACTGAGAGGGTCAACGACCCTTCAGTGGGTAGTTTCCAATTGTATATTCCTCTATGGAATGATGGAGAGCTAGGAAAGATGCAAGGTCTTCGGTATTTTAGCATAATGGGTTAGTTAAGGGATTCAAATTCCTTGGTTGACAACTTTGTTAGTTATTTGGGTTTTTTGAGAAAAATTCCTCTTGTTGTTAACCTTTTTTTATAGTTTTATGAGTTCTTGTAGGGCCTTGTAAGTTCCCTTATTTTTAGGGATGAGTGGTGCATCCATTTCAGTTAAGAACCAAATAAATCACCATGAAGATGCTTCAGATTGTGACCTTTGGAAGCTGCAACAATGTTGAGGAATTCAGTGAAAATTTCCTAAGTCACAGCAGATAGAGAGCTAAGGCCCAACTAGGTAGAAGGTCAGGAGGTCGAGATAGTCACTAGGGGAAGTGGTCCATTAGGGAAGCCAACCCTTACTAGGTCAGAGATCAGGAGTTCGGGACAGTCATCGAGGGAAGTGGTCTATCGAGGAAGCCAACCTCGACTAGGTCTGAGGTCGGGAGGTCAGATGATCGCCTAAGGAAGTTTTCCATCGGAGAAGCCGACCCCAACTAGGTTGGAGGTCGGGAGGTCAGGAGTCGGGGTTTAGGTTAACTTTGGAAGTTTTTCACTTTGAGTTGAGGCCGACCTGACCTGATGGTGGGCCCATTGATCATTGCATCCAATGGTAGACTTCCATGTGGAAAATTGTTGATGTGGCCAAAGGGAGTGGAGCCCACTTTGAAAGGCTACTTCTATCGATCCGTAGGTTAGATTGGGCTGAATTTATATGTCACCAGATTCATTTCAATTAAAGAAATGCAATGGTGATGATATCGTTGGGTCTAGAGGAGTTCCACGAAAGTTGAAAATTTTATGCCCCATCATCATAAAAGTCATCTGAGGGTCGGGTATTGAGGGTGACTGCATCTTGGTAATGGGTTTGAGCAAGGGATGTTGTTACAAGTGTTATGAGAGCATGGTTCAGTGCTTGGACTGAATGGGCTCGGTCATATGTGGATTTTTAGAAAATTATCTAATAAGTTCTTTAGGTGTTAAAAGTCAGTTTAAAAATAATCAACTATAAGTATATGCATGTTGATGATTTATTGTTTGATGATGTTATAATCATACTGACATGGATGTTATGAGGAAGTCAACATCTGCATGGAAACCCCATGATTTTATGATTATTTAACTATTATAAAATTTCTAACAGTGTTGTCACACGGAATGAGTCGTTCTTGCGGACAAGATCAACCTCCCTAGTATCTAAAGATATCTAGTGACAAGCAAGCCAATCAAATCCTATCTTTCTCTAAATATGCAATTCATTAACAAAGGAAAACAAGTGTTTTAGGCCTACCTTGGGTCCAATGCAAGTTTGTGGAAGCCTCACTCCTTTGATCCAAATGAGCTCCCTTGTCGTGAATCTACAAAAACAAACAAGCACACAAATTAAATAGCACCTGAAAAGCCAATATCATAAAGCATACTTAACATGATGATAAAGGAATTCATGAAACAAATGACATAAGACAATTTGTTGAGAAAAATGAATCCGATTGTATTAATTCAAATCAAAGAAGAACTTTACAACCTGTGCCTTGATGCTGTACAAGCTCCTCCCAGGGTCCAGCAAGAAGTCTCCTCTACTTTGACAAGTTTCACTCTCTTCCCAATGAAGCAAAAAGGTATGTGATCTCTCCTCTCAAGCTTAACTAGGAAGTCTTAATTCCACCAACATTTACCCTAAAAAATGTTCAGCTTCTAACCTCCCTAGCAACCAGCCCAATGCCTTAATTTATAGTGCAATGGAGGGAAGTTACTAGGTCCTCCTTCAAAGGGATAAAGCCCTCCTTCAAAGGGATAGCTCCTCTCATCAAGGGATTAGCTCCTTCTCTTTTGGGATGCATGAACCACCTAAGAGCGAACCATCCACGTCAAAATTCCTTCTAGAATCATCTAGAATTAACCCAAAGTGAGTTTTTTAGAATAAACTTGCGCCTTTTTGACTTTCACAGGGGTTCGCACCCACTCCTTTAGGGATAGAGTGGGCAGGTCCGCAGGTCATGTGAACAGGGGGTGCGGGTCCGTAGGCAACAGTGAGAGAAAGTGCGGAACCAGAACTTTATTGATTTTCAAAGGTCTTTCTCTCATTTTCAAAGCTTGACATGAAGATCTGAGGTCTGAGACTTGCTTAGGAGGACAATATGAATGATGATAGACCCATACTGATTGAAAATAGTCATGGTGACAATATTTTGTGTAACAGATTGCCCCCTAAAGTGCGAAGTCTGTAGTAGATGAGGATTTCATTTATTATCCAGGAAGAGTGAAGTACTTTATCATTTCAAGGATCATCTTGTGGAGAGCCCGGTTGGAACGTGTAAAAACATTCAATGCAATATATATATATATGAGATCATATCATCGTTGAGGTAGGCATTCCCATACTCAGATCAAAACTGACTAGAAAACTAACTACTGCTATGATATAGGAATGATCTTGTAATACATCATAAGTATAGACACATGTAGACACAGTATGGACGTAGCCATCTGTTTATGAATAGTCCACAGTATAATGAATACAAAATTCCTCGCAGCCTGGATGGCGGAAATTAGATCCAGGGTCTTCATTTCTACTTCCCAAAATAGTACGATTCTATCCATGCGAATGAATGTGTTGAAGTCGAACATGGTAGAAACCACTTGATTACTAGTCAATGATGTAAACTGTTAATAAGTGTGAGAGAAACCACCAGTAATGTCAATGGCTCTCAAAGTACTAAGTACAATCCATGAGATGTGAATAGATGTGTTGATGTCGAACATGTCACGGAATCCTTTGATCGAAGGTCAACGATGCAACCTATCGTCAAAGGAAAGAAACCTGCCATTGAGGCATGCAGATCCCAAGGTACTGATGATTTCTAGATCATCTTTCTAGATAATGAGCTGAAGTCGATAGAAAGCGATCCGTCGTAGGAAAGCCCACAACATGAAATCATAGATCAAGTTTGAATAAATTTAGTTGCAAGGACTGACTCAGGGATGGTCAAGATGGATGACAGATATTTTGCAGATGAATGGCTTATTTGCACTGACCTCTTGAACACATAACAACACAGCAGATGGTTTGGTGACAATTGACCCAAAGTTAATACCCAGAAACTGGCTGAAGACTTTCAATGTGGTTTGATCAACTGTTAGGCAAAGGATTTCCCAACCCAGGTGAATAAAAGTGTCGTGTTCAAGAGTGGTTACAAAGTATGACAAACAGGCTCATTTTTCTCTTTTTTCCCCCACCATTTCTGGCAAGTACCTCTTTATTTTTTACAAGCTTGAGGAGGATAACATTTGCTTGATTATAAGCTCATCCTTCAGATGAGTCCAACTTAGTTTAAATTCGAACCCTAAGAAGGAGTGGTCCGTTCCTGTTTGTAATTGAACAGGTCCTTTACTGTTAAACAAGTCCAGTATAGGAGAAACTTGGCGTTTTTCAATTTTAGAGAGTCTGAAAAAACTTAAGAAGACTCCATGGTTGTCCTTTTTCATAAATTTGTGTCTCCCAAGCCCGAAAAAGTATAAAATAATACTTGAGAGAACCACTTGATCATTACGACCAAGGATTACTTTTCGTAATTAGTGCCTCTGATCCGAAAAAGTAAAAAAGCGATCAATGACACGTCGTTTTATAACCAATATCGAATTTGAAACGACAAAAATCCGGTAATCTTTTCGTGTTTTTACGGTCAGAAAAGAGCTGTAAGTGGACCGTCTTTTTAGTTCCATTTTAACGAGTTTAAAAAGAAAAACTCGGCGATCTTTTCATGTTTTAGGAGTCAGAAAAGAGCTTAAAGGTGACTCTAATGTTTTTCGTCGAAAATGACCGATTTCACCTGAAAAATCCGTTATCCTGCACAAAAACTCAAACATTACTCATACCTGTTTAAAATGGATAAAAATGCTGCAAAAGTTACCTTTCTAAAGTGAAACATAAACAAATTAACAACTCATTTATTCAAAAAACTTATAAAAAGGGCTTTCGTCAATTCATTTTTACCGTTTGAGTTTTGGGTGAGAAAATAGAGCTTTTGGTCATAAACGTCCCATGAAGATTGCGGAAAATCCGTCCGTTGGAATCGAGCACCGTCTCCTCCAGGTAATCTACATCATCCTACTCTTTAATTTCATCCGTTTCAAATTGATTTTTAGGGTTTTATTTCATTTTTTGGGAGCTTTTAGGTCAAAAACCCCGCGCGCAGAGGTCCGCAGGTATAACACAGGGGACCCGCGGACCCCGACTTTTTCGCAATGGGGAAAAAGTCAGGGGTCCGCACCTGCCATGAAGGCAAGGTGCGGACCCACGCACTGTCTCTAACAGAGAGGGTGCGTACCCCGCGCAAAGGTTTTTAAAACCTAACAAACTCAAATTTGACCCAAAAAATTTGCTTTTAGATATTCTAACTTGCCTTTTGTTTGAATGTAGAGTATACATCATGCTTGATTGGTGAGAACGGGAGCATGAGGATGTAGATCTCACCGCAGTAAATCATCAACCTTCGATCGATGCATTGAAGGCATGCGGCTTATACAAATTCTGGGCCATACCTGGCATGAGGGCCCAGGTGGACTTTCTGTAGTGGCTGGTAGACAGGTGGAGCATACAAGACTAGTGCTTCTTCATTGGTGGCCACCAGCTCGAAATGGAGCTGGCAGACATATACTTTTTGACTCGTTTGCCTAAGAGAGGTGAACATTTGACTCTATTCAGGACTAGGCCAGGTGGCCAGTCTATCGATAGCCTCCGGCTAGAGTTTTGCAACAACCAGACTAGAGACAAAGGGATAGACATCAAAACCATATCCCTTCCTGAACTCATGGTAATCACGTTTACTGTTGCTAGGATTTGCAGGAGCGCAACACTACATATAGCCAATGGATCCCAAATGCAGATGGCAGTTGACTGCTTTCGAGGCACCATCTTCAACTGGTGTGATGCTGTGTTGGCTAATATAAAAGGCCAACTGACTAGAGCCAAGAACGGACAACTGAATACCCTTGGATATGTTGCTTTAGTCGTGAGCTTTGGTCTGGAGAGGGTCCCAATGTTGGTCCCACAGCACCTCACTATTGGAGCTGGACTTCCTCGAGAGCCCAAACTGATGCGATGGGTTGCAGTAATGGCCCGTCATCCTGAGGAGGGGACAGAGGTCGTTCGATTCAAACCTGAGTATTTCCATTGGTTGGAAAACCAGGTTTTTTCTATTCATGACTTTCCTTACGCGGGGGTAGATTTTTGCGGTGACCCAGACATGGCTCTTCCACCAGGAGAGCAATGGGATGACTGAGGTAAAATCATTTTCAACATTTTCCTAATTTATTTTTTTTTGTTTTTATCTCGTCCCAAAATTGATAGTAAAAGTTTCAAATGCAGATGTGGGTCCAAAACGACCAACCGCTCTCCGGCCTTACGAGAGGAAACAACCAGCTGCAGTGGCACCAGCCCCACAAGACGAATCAGCAGAGACCTTGGCCGAATTGGAGAGCCACCTAGAGCGCCTGACAGGAGACATTCCAGAGACCGGCATAGATGACATCCCTCTTCGACTGCAGCGCTATGTGATTGGGGTCCCAGGACCTTTTAGGAGGTTCCTTTGTAAGGTGGTCCGTACAGTGGTTTCTTATCGAGGTCATCACAAGTGATAGGATGATCGCCTATTGTAGAAACATATGAGATTTTTTGCTTTTTGTACTTATCATTTTTGCCGATCATAAGGTGTTTTTCAACCTATGATCGAGGACGATGTATATTTTGACACACTCCTATATTATACTATATCACTATTACCGGCTTATCTTGTAAAACATGTTATGGAATGTTTTTAAATTTTCCTGTATGATTATTGCAAATGTCTATTTAACATTCGAGAAGCAATTGCATCTGATAATGTATTTAAATATCTTGGAATATGTTGATACTCAATATAATCAAATTCACGTTCCAAGAGACGCACTCTCAAAAATAATCTTAATAACACTGGATTTCTAATGGCATATACTCTATTAAGCTGTAATATAACGAGTTCAGAATCTAACCTCACTATCAAACTCCGAATCCCAAATGAAATAGATTCAGATAATAACTCAATCATTGCACTATACTCGGCAATGTTGTTCGTTGTTTGACCGAGGCTTAACCCATGCATAGATACCAATTCGTCGGAGGGCGAATAGATAACCCAAGCTACAGAAGAAATGTTTCGTGTATTACGACAAGCACCATCAGCAAAACCAATGTATGTTTGGAGAGGCATCGACATCTGCAATATCAAGGGTAAAACCAAGATAAGCAGGAATAATGATGAAAAACACTCTCTAAGCTAAGCACACTTTTTAATCTAAAACACACCAGCTAGAAAGAAAACACTAACCTAACTAAAAATCTTCACACCCATTTTTAAGCATAATACCTCTTTAGTTAAAGACCATTTCTGGGTTTACCTAAAGAGGCCCCGTCAAAGTCTACCAATTCATAGGCCCCTTTTGCTAGCTTTCGCTTAACAACATAAGGACCATGCCACATAGGCACGAATTTTCCAGCACCTAATTTATCATTTGCTTGCTCGTACAGTAAGATTAGGTCTCCTTCCAAAAAATTTCGAGGGGCCACATTTCGATCATACTGAGCTTTAATACGTTTTGCATGAGTTTCGATCGCTAATGCAGCATCACGTCGATTCTCATCTAGCTGAGCCAAGTATAACAAACGTCTTTCCTCTTCGGAAGTGGCTGGAAGTAACTTGATGTTCATTTGCAATGACGGGATTTCGCATTGAATGGGTAACACAGCTTCCAGACCATAAACTAGTTGGAAAGGAGTGAACCCTGTTGACATTTTTACTGAGGCTCGATACGCCCAAAGCACTGAAAATAGCATGTTATGCTAATTCGACCTATGAATCCCAATGATTTGTTGGATCACGATGACTAGAACTTTGTTAATGGCTTCATCCAGACCATTAGCCTTTGGATAATATGGAGTTGAACTATCGTGACGCAAGCCAAGCTGGCCTGTAAGTTCAGTCATCATAACGTTTCGAAAATGATGCCCATGATCAGTGATAATCGCTTGTGGAACACCAAACCTAGAAATTATATCATTGAACACGAAAACCGCAGCTGTTTTTCCATCTGCCTCAAATGTAGGCATCGCCTCGGCCCACTTGGTAAAATAATCTACCGCAAGGATGATATACGCATGCCCCCCGGTCGAGTGAGGGTTACATGTAATAAAATCGATACCCCATTTCGCAAAAGGTCTGACGGTAATTATAGGGTGGAGAGGAGCAGGTGGAGCACGCATCTTTCGATCAAAAATTTGGCAGTTGTGGCATTTTCGGACCGCGTTAATACAATCTTTAAACATAGACGGCTAGAAGTAGCCAACGCGCAATATCTTTTGGGCTGTGGCATACCCAGACATATGACCACCACATGCTCCAGAGTGACAGTCATTCAGAACCCTTTCAGCTTCCTCATGAGTTAAACAACGTCGAAAAACAGAGTCCGCCCCACGACGATAAAGAGTATCTCCAATAATTCTGAATTGTTGGGACTGGAATCATATTTTTCGACATTTTGACCTTGAAATTTCTGGCCGAAAGGATTGGGTCTGGAGATAAACGATGATATCCCCATACCACGGATCTAAAGTGCTGATTAGAAACAAGGATTCGTCCGCAATGGGCTCCTCCGCCACAGTTTCCATGTCAGCACGCGGGAAGTCACACATTAACTCCGCAAAAACTAAAGATTTCTTTGACTTAGACTTTTCAAATTCCAAGTTGAACTCCTGCAGGATAATAATCCATTTGGAGTACTTGCCCCCTAGCAATTGCTTGGTCAAAATATAGATCATAGGGTTGCAATCAAAAATTACTGTAGTCTTGCGTAGTAAAATGTAATGATGAAAACGTTGGACAGCTTGAACGGCTGCCAATGCCAATTTCTCCACATGTGAGTATTTTAGCTCAGTTGAATTTAAAGTTTGACTAAGGTAATATATCACATGTTCAGTACCGAATTCATCTTCCTGAACTAACACCATTCTGATGGTGGAATGGGAAGCGGTGAGATACAAGAAGTAGTCCTGGTTGTATTTGGGAGGATGCAATAACGATGCATGGGTCAACACGTGTTTTAGTGCATCAAAAGATTTATCAGCTATCTCATCCCAAAAGAATGGAGTATTCTGTTTCAACAACCGGGTAAAACCCTTTGTGATCTCGGCGTAGTTAGGAATGAATCGACGTAAAAAGTTTGCTTTCCCTTGCAAACTTTGGAGTTGGCGAAGACTCGAAGGAGGAGGCAATTTGACAATAGCTTCAACCTTCGAGGGATCGACGTGAATGCCGGCTTTCGAAACAACAAACCCCAGTAACCGACCCATTTCTATACAGAAAACACATTTGTGTGGATTCAACCTAATCCGATAATGCCTACACCTCATAAATATTGCTCATAAATGGATGAGATGATCAGCTCGATGTAATGAATGAGCAGGAAAATCATCGAGATAGGGTTACACAATGTGTTTGATGTCATGAAACGTGTAAGACATGGCCCTTTGAAAAGTTGCCCCGGCGTTCTTGAGCCCAAAAGATAATTTGCAATAAGCAAATGTCCCCCATGCACAAATGAAAGCCGTTTTTGGTTGATCAGTAGGTAGAATATTGATTTGATTGTATCCGGAAAAACCATCCATGAAGGAGAATATTTCATTGCCGGCACAATCATCAATGATTTGATCGATATAGGGAGTTGGGTAATTTTCCTTTGGACAGGCTCGATTAATGTCCCTATAATCGATACATATTCTTATTGTCCCTTGCTTTTTGTTAACATGAACAATATTCGATACCCAATCCATTAACGGAATCGGATAAATGAAACCTGCTTTGAGTAATTTTTCAACTTCTGCTTTAATAGCAGCAGCTTTTCTTGGGTGGATCTAACACAAACGTTGCCGGATGGGTTTAGCATCCGGGTAAGTTTTGATTTCATGAACAACAATTGCAGGGTCAATTCCTAGCATTTCCTCATATGACCAAGCAAACACGTCGCGGAATTCTTGAAATAGGGCCTTATATATTTGAATTTCATGTTCCGTACACGAGGCACCTATATGAATGTTTTCAACAATTCCAGGCTTAACTGAAATATCAATAAGAATAGTTCAAGAAATGTTTCCCAAATTTAACTCTGAATCAGGATTTTTCATTGGATTATGAGGTTCCTTGACATATTCAATCGTAAAAATTGATGAAAAATCATTTTCAAAGCAATCACTCTCGGGTAAAAACAAAGATCTATGATGAAGATCTTCCCATGGTAAATCATTGACACATAGGAATTCACGAATTTGCTCATCTGTGTGAACAAGTTCGGAAAACGTTATTGAATCCGAGTTTGATATTGAAAGTGATTCTTCATGGACCACATTCATTAAGTCAAATTTGGTTGAAGATGGGTCGGAAAACGACTGCACGGCCTGATATGCAATTTCATATGGACTCAAAGGCATAACATCACCAAATGAGTCTATCTCGGATTCGGAAGGTACAATCCAAGGATCATCATAAACAATAGTGTCTGACGAAATCATATGAATGGTTGCAGTAGAAGGCAATGCGTTGATAGGAGGAAAAGCAAAAGTTCCCAGTAAACCAACATCTTTAACTAGTCCTAATCCAACATCCTTATACGGGATAATCGTTTTGCCGACAAGCTGAATACTTTCAGAAGAGGTTGGGTTGGATGAAAAGTAAGTCAGCTGGTCTATAGTTACGATCTTTCCATTATGAGGGAACTTTATAAGCCGAAAGACCGATGAAATGACAGCTGTCATAGCGTAAGACCAACTACGACCCAAGAGAAGGTTGTAATCTAGAGGGGCATCAACCACCTCCACATCTAGATTAACAGTTTTGCCTTCTACCCCTATAGGTAAATCCTGTAGAATTCCAAAAGGATGAAACCCACGACCATCAAAGGCCTTTAGAATCATCGGGGATTGATTTAGCGAAGGAGAACCAAGCGATCTCCAACATTGTATCGGCACAATACACGTTGAGGCTCCTTTATCAATCACAGTCCTATAAATAGGTCTGTTTTTTACTAACACTGGGATCTGGAAAGCCATTTGATGAGGTAAGCGCGGTGTACTATTTTCTAGATCGAAAATTATAAGGTTCGAGTCCTGAACGTCAACAGCTCCTATAGCCGACAATAGTAATTTACGCTGTGCTGGACATGATTGCAGCACTTCCAAAGCCGACATTGCTGAAGGTGAAACAGCTAAATCTTCAACAATGTTATAGTTCTGAGCCGCTCTCGCATGTGGATTGAAAGCTGACTTTCGAAGTATGCCCTTGGCAGGCGGTTTGATTACTCAGTTTGGATTTAGTTTCTCGATCTGTAGCGGATCGGAACCAGGAGCTGAGGTTGATGGATTAGAATGAGAAGATTCTGCTTCTTTACCATCAACAATACTTTTACTACCATAATCATGCGATCGAGTCGCAATCCTAACATGGGACATCATCATTATGGGTTCTTCGGAGGCATTTGAGGAAGAACCTATCATCTTACTGTCTTGACTTGGAAAAGGATCCTTCAAAACAGCAGGCGTTTGGGAACCTTTGACAATTTTCGCAACCTTTGCACGATGAGGGCAGTCTCTTGTAAAATGCTCTTCATCACAAATGAGACAAGGATAACGAGGTTTGCGTTTCTTATCATTTGATTCTGCCTCTTCTAGTTTCTCTTTTGAATTTTTATTTGTTTTATTTTTCTTCTTCCCTTTCTTCTTACCGCCGGATTTTGATTTGGCTGTAGATGACTCTACAACATGAATATCAGCGGAAATTTCCACGGAAGAATCTCCTGTCGGAGAATCTGGCAAGGTTATGATAGGAGAAGAATTCTTGGAAGACTTCTTCTTACTTTTGGTATTAACCATACCAATCATACCGTCAGCGGCATGAGACCCTGAAGGAGCTGCAACAATTTGATTTTGCTTAGGAAGATCGGGGATTTTCTCGTGTAACGTACCTGACTGCGTATAAACTAAGTCAAGGTACTGTGCTTGAGCAATTACTTGCTCCTCAATAACGAATCCAGCCTTAGCTACATCCTCAGTGATCTTCGGCAGTAAAGATTTTACAAACCATTCAGCTAAGATCTGATCCGGAATAAAACCTTCACTAAACGCCATCGACGTCTCCGTTCATGAATGTGATCTGAAATTTAAGTGGACGTCGACTGCTTTAAGGAAGTTAATAATTCCGTGCCATTGTCATATCTGACTGGCAACTAAAAATGAGTTAAAAACGAAGTAGCTAATTGACTAAAGTTATAAAAATTGGCTCGCGGTAACTCAATGTACCACTTGGCCGCAAGACCAATTAGAGTGCGTTGGAAAAGCCTTAAACTGATTGAATCATCTGAAATGGAGTTAGACGCACACCAGAGGTGATAAGTCATCACATGGTTCGACGGGTCCTCTCCTGATTTTCCTTCAAACTTAGGAATATCACTAGGCAACTTATTCAGCATTGGCGGCCAAAACGGAAGATAGTTAATTGGATCGTTTGTAAGGCGCGACAAGTCAGGCAAGTCCAAAGTTGCGATAAACGGTAACTGACGATTAGGGTCCCTGAAACCCTGGGTCATGAGACCAACCCCAGGAGGAGGAAATCCAGGATAACTAGGAATTAGAATTGCATTTGGGATATTATATCCTCCCAAAAAACCAGGATTAACCGAACCGTACTGGGGTTGTTGAGGTTGTTGATATGTATACCCAGGGTACGGTTGATACTGATAGACTGGCTGCTGCACAGCAGGACCGAATTGGTACTGTCCCTGGTACGGTTGATAAGTAAATTGAGGTTGGCTTGTGACAACCATACTTGGACCAGGTTGTCCTATAGGCATTTGAACCGAAGTTTGAAACATGGATCTAGACTGAGGTAAAGATGTCTGAGGAGTTGATATAGGAACAGTAGAAACCAGAGCTGTCGATACTCCAGAAGTAGGTGGGGTAGATTGAACAGATGTTGCAGCAGTTACAGCAGTCGTTTGAGGCGGAGTACGAGGCGTACTAGGCCCAGGCTGAGAAACTACCGAAGGTGCAGAAGTTTGAATAGTAGACTGGACCGGTTGCTGGGGTGAAACAGAGACCAAGGGTTGTCCAGTTTGAGATGACAACTGTACATTCGGTTGCAAGACCTGTTGAGTTTGAGATGGATCCCACACTAAGTTCATTACGGGGTACGGACCCATAACAGGTTGAGAATATTGAGGACCATAATGGGGTTGAGGGTAGGGTTGATAATTCAACGGTACATTTCCAGATCCTTGAACATATGATTGACCGGAAGGTGGTTGGTAACATTGGTTCGGGTACTGACCTTGAGGTTGATAACCTTGAGGCACGTACTGGTACTGGGGTTGACCTTGAGGTACATATTGATACTAGGGTTGACCTTGAGGTACATATTGAGTCTGGGGTTGACCTTGAGGTACATATTGAGTCTGGGGTTGACCTTGAGGAACGTACTGTCCCGTAGGTATGTACTATCCTTGAGGTTGGACCCCAGGCGCAAATTGGGTACCTTGAGGTTGCCCCCCAGGCGATACTTGAGGACTTTGAGGCTGCCCCCCAGGCGGTAACTGGCCACCTTGAGGTTGAGGATTAGGAATAGTACCTGACATCATGAGAATATCTTCTACACTCAACGGCTTAGTACCATTATTTCCAGTTAATAACCCTTGTTCAATAGGTTGAGGAGATTCTCTTGAAAAAGTACCAGAAAGTGACTGATACCCAGAGGGAACAGAAGGACCGCCGTACAAAAAGGTTTCCAGAGATTGAGAAAACATGGACAACTGTCTTGACATATTTAACGGAGGATAGTAACCCCTAGGTGTTGAGTGATAAGGAATACGAGGTGGCGAAAAACTTAGTCCCGGGTTTTCCAAAAAGTTAATCAATGAAAGATACCAAGCACTGCTCCTAGGTGGACTGTAAAACATTGATTCACGCTCCCTAAGTTCTATAACAGGTTGATTTTCAGGGATAGGGATGCCTCTTCTTCTTCCAGAGTAGCAAGTTCTTCAATAGCTATAAGTCTAGAAGGAAGATTTTGGGTAATTATTCTTTCTACCCTGGGTGAACCAGGACCACTAGAAGTTGGAGAGGTAAACCTCGATGTTGGAGTAGCAGCAAATTCATTTTCAGGTTTAGATATCTTAGGTTCCTCACCTAAGTCACTAGTAGATGAAACACTACCAGTAACTTCGGAAACAGACACAGATTGTGGATTATAATATGCTACTAAAGCTTGATAATCAGGATGTACCACCAAAGAAGATTCTCCTTCTTCAGGTGACCCAACTCTATTGTCTCTAGGAGTTATCGAGGCTTGTAGCCCTTCAGGCTGGCTTGGTGAAAACTCAAGAGGTTGGCCCCGAAGTCTACAGGACTTCCTTAGTAATTCAGCCACGGTTAAATATTTTAACTAATTCACACGTAAACAAAGAAAAATCTCAATGAAAACCACCTAAAGCCTCTAAAGAACCAAACAAATTTGAATCACACGCCTAAAGAATCTAGGAGATCAAACCACACACAAACAGTAACTTTTCATACTGAAAACACTAGTTGGTGATGAAATCCAACGTCGCAGAGTTCAATACAGAAATGGCGGTTGGAACAGTTACCCCGGCAACCTGCTTAATGAATAGACTGGCACAAGTTCCTCCACTAAACCGTCTCGAGTGAAGAGAACCCCCCAGAAAATCCAAGTGAGTCTAGCCGACGTCTGCTCCAGGTACAGTGGGATCTTCCCTCCACTGTCACCTTAGGAAGAATCCTATAGAATATGGTCACTATGGTTACCAACGGAAACAAATATACCTGGGGGAATAGTCTACGATCCGATACGCACGTAAGGGCAGAGTAACAAGCTCAAACCCCTTGAAGGCTCCTTGACATAATCCAAGGTTTACCAAAAAGTGACCCCAGGCTCCTTGACAATGGTTAATCTGAGGTTTACCATTTTTAATACGTGAATATCTAGCGTCGTTCCCAATGAAGAAGGATTGGTTCCCACACTGGCTCGGACACAATCTCGTGCTTCTCCTTTAAGAGGAGCTTTCCCAGACCATAGATGTAACAATTGGATTTTTCTCCTACAGCAAGATACAACTACTTGTTTGTTTTACTGTCTTGGAGAGTTAATTACTCCCTACTCCAAGACACTAGCCTAAGCTATGTTGGTGTAATAGAGCCCTAGAAATAAAAGGATTACAAGATAGATTTTACTTTAAGCGTTATTTTTATTGGTTTTTCGTTAAGTCAAGAGGTGCGGAGATGAAATTTATGGTGTGAAGACTCAACTCGAAATCACTAAAAAAATGCACTTAAGATGATTAAGCAATCTTTTCCCTTCAATGAATTTCTAGCTAGGAAAGAGTTTGAGAATGCAAATGCTTGTAAACACAAATCTTTCTTAACAAACAAATTAAAAGAAGAGCTTTTTGTCTTTTCAAATGCACTCAAAACGAGACAACTAGTTATATTCACAAAAATTTCCCTTTTCTTTCAAACACTCAAATACTACAAAAACAAACTTTTTCTAAAAGAGATTTCTTTTATTTTTATAAAACACTCAAAACTATGGAAAAATCTAATCTTGAGATCTATAAACTATAAAAAACTATTTGAAGTAAAAGCTTACAAGATGTATTTTTTACTTAGCTATAAGCAAACTAAGGACTAATTTTCCCAGAATCACAAATCAGTCAAAAAACAACCAATTTTTGTTTTCTTTTCTAAAAATGAAATCCAAACTTTTAACACAAGCCTTTTCGAAGTTTCGCAAAGAGAAAACACAAGATGGATTCCTCAACAAAGGTAGATTTAGCAAATGGTCAAACTCATAAGAAGGCTAGTAAAAACCAAGGTGATCTGAGGCTTCTACAGCTTCTAAGCTCTTGAGCTACTACAAGACCAAAATGAAAATCAAGCCCGACAACCAAAACTTCTAGGAATTTCACCTAAAACCCTAACACCAATGGAATTAACCTAAGGAAAGTTCCTGACAAGTCACATACAGGTCTGGGCAGGGGATAACAACATCTAAAGACAAACTAAGCTGACTAAAAGAGAAAATCTTAAGTTTTTCAAAATTTTAGCAGGGTCCGTAGGCCTGCAGTTCACACAGGTGCGGGACCGCTCTGTGTGAAAAGAAAAAGTGCGGATAGGTCCGCACTGTGTTGCAAGCCGAGGGTGCGGTCCTCTTCCAAAGTTATGAAAAACAAAAAATAATCCTAGATCTACTAAATCTACCCAATTCCACACACAACAAGCCAAAAACAGAAACAAAAACACAGTTTCTCAGGTCAAAGCAAAAACAAGGAAAAAATCAAGTCCCCAGCGGAGTTGCCATTTTGTCACATAGAATGAGTCGTTCTTGCGGACAAGATCGACCTCCCTAGTATCTAAAGATATCTAGTGACAAGCAAGCCAATCAAATCCTATCTTTCTCTAAATATGCAATTCATTAACAAAGGCAAACAAGTGTTTTATGCCTAGCTTGGGTCCAATGCAAGTTTGTGGAAGCCTCGCTCCTTTGATCCAAATGAGCTCCCTTGTCGTGAATCTGCAAACACAAACAAGCACACAAATTAAATAGCACTTGAAAAGCCAATATCATAAAGCATACTTAACATGATGATCAAGGAATTCATGAAACAAATGACATAAGACAATTTGTTGAGAAAAATGAATCCAATTGTATTAATTCAAATCAAAGAAGAACTTTACAACCTGTGCCTTGATGTTGTACAAGCTCCTCCCAGGGTCCAGCAAGAAGTCTCCTCTACTTTGACAAGTTTCACTCTCTTCCCAATGAAGTGAAAAGGTATGTGATCTCTCCTCTCAAGCTTAACTAGGAAGTCTTAGTTCCACCATCATTTACCCTCAAAAATGTTCAGCTTCTAACCTCCCTAGCAACCAGCCCAATGCCTTAATTTATAGTGCAATGGAGGGAAGTTACTAGGTCCTCCTTCAAAGGGATAAAGCCCTCCTTCAAAGGGATAGCTCCTCTCATCAAGGGATTAGCTCCTTCTCTTTTGGGATGCATGAACCACCTAAGAGCGAACCATCCACGTCAAAATTCCTTCTAGAATCATCTAGAATTAACCCAAAGTGAGTTTTCTAGAATAAACTTTTGCCTTTTTGACTTTCACAGGGGTCCGCACCCACTCCTTTAGGGACAGAGTAGGCAGGTCCGCAGGCAACAATGAGAGAAAGTGCGGAACCAGAACTTTATTGATTTTCAAAGGTCTTTCTCTCATTTTCAAAGCTTGACATGAAGAGCTGAGGTCTGAGACTTGCTTAGGAGGATAGTATGAATGATGATAGACCCATACTGACTGCAAATAGTCATGGTGACAATATTTTGTGTAACAAGTGTGTGTGATTAACAACACATTGCAAGTAACCTAAAACAAATATAGTGCAATGATGGTGACAAGGATGGTACAATATAGTTGGGACCAGTCACAACACAAAAGTGAATGGTTAAGGGTTAATGAAGAAGAGAGATCAACCTACCAATGGGGAGGGAATCACTTGGTAGATTAGTTGCAAACCTTGAGAAGCCTAAGGGCTGAAGTTAGGAGTTTCAAAGCAGATAATGAGAGGTTGGTGAGAGCTGAAGAAAGGAATGTTGGGATAAATGTTGTCCTTCTACAAAGCCTTTCATATTTGTAAAAGCAGAGAAAATCTGATGAGAGGGTAAACCATAGAGGAAAGAGGAGCCCTTAGGAACATGAAGGTAGTCAGTCAAGGAAGACGCATAGGCCTAAAAGCGAAGACATGGTGCCAGGAGGTGCACCATTAAGCACACCTAGAGGTGGGACAAACACTCATGTGCATGGGACTAGTAGGTCATCTAGCTATGCTACTAGAAGGCACTATCATTATTCTCACCATCACCATCAATAGAAGAGGAAGGATAAGGACTATATGCTAGAGGATTTTAGGAAGGCCAAGCCACCCACATTTGATGGATATATGAAGAAATCAGAAGAAGTGGAAGTTTGGTTATTGGGCATGAATAAGTTTTTCAAAATTCACGATTATTCTAAAAACATGAAAGCAAAGATTTCCAATTTATGTTTAAAAGGGAAAGCAGACATCTAGTGGGAGTATTTGAAGAATGTCTAAGGCATTGTTGAGAAAGAAATGAATTGGGAGGAATTCGAGAAACTCTTTAGAGATAATTATCTATCTGAGTGTTACTATGACAACAAAGCTAAGGATTTTTATGAACTTAAGATGGGGTTGATGGCAGAGGATGAGTATGTCACCAAGATGTTGGAGTTGTTGCAATATGTACCTTACCCTAGGGATGAGAAGGAAAATATTCAAAGGTTTTTAAGTGGTCCTCCCATAGTCTTCAGGGATAAGATTGAGGCATTAGAGAGACAAACTCTAAGTGATACAGTCAAGAAAATAAAGAATTATTTTGAGGAGGTCAGACATAGACCAGAAGCTAAGGACGTATGGAGGCAGCTAGACAACACTGATAAGGCAAGGACCTGGCCTAAGAAGCCTGTTGAGAAGAAGGAAAGTAAACAACAAGCTTCTATGAATCGATTTTAGCATAAACATAGCTCTGTTGATAAAAATAATCCATAGTAGGGTTTAGCAGTGAAATGAGGAGAAAAAATGAAGGAACCTCTGTGACGTTGGATGTGCGGGGAAAACTACAAAAGGAAATATTTCTTACACCAGTGCAACACATTATCAAAAAATTACAATATTCAAGAGGCTCAAACAGTGGGAGAAGTGGCTCAAAGTTTACCTAGGATCTACACAACAGTAGACAATCAGCAAGGAGATCATCAAGCATCCATCATTGAGATGGAAGGTAAGCTAAGTGATCATGATGTTTCAATTTTAATAGATCGCCATTGAAGTTATAGTTATATGAGCTCAGAATTCATGGAAAAATGTAAAGTGACTACAAAGCAGCATGAGGAACCGTGGTTGGTTTAGTTGGAAACTAGGACAGAAAGGTGAATTTGCCATTGGGTGAGGTTCGGTACGTTTGAGCTTTTTGGAATGCCCACATCATCCCACTTAAACATGTTGTCATTGGGGAACTATAACTTCTTATTGGGCATGGACTGGTTATACAACCATAGGGCCAAAGTGGATTCCTTCAAAAAAGCAGTTGAATGTTTGGATGAGTTCGGGGAGCACAAAATTCTATAAGGAAAAAGGAAGCTAACATTACTTAGAATCATTACAACAATGCAATATAACAACAACTAGCGGAAGGGTTGTAAATTGTTTTGTGTTCAAATTTCTCATGACAAAGAAAGAAAGACTAGCGCAAGTCAATCAGATAGCAAGTTGCTAAAAAGGTATTTGGTGCTATAGTAGTTCAAGGATATCTTTCCCATTGAGGTTCCATAGTTACCTCGTCACATAATGATCGACTTCTCCATTGAATTGATTCCTCGATCAGCACCAACATTCAATGCACCTTACAAGATGAGTACACTTGAGCTAATGGAATTAAAATTGTAGTTGAAGGAGATGTTGGATAAAGGGTATATTCGGCCAAGTGTGTCATTGTGGGGAACCCCATTCTTGTTTGTAAAGAAATAGGCTAGGACCCTTCACCTTTGTATTTAATTTAGGAAGCTAAACAAATTGACTATCAAAAACTGATATGCAGATCCATGGATATATGATCTATTTGATAAGCTAAAGGGGGGAAAATTTTTCTCCAATATATATTTGAGGTTTGGATAATTTCAAATGCATATTAAAGAAGAAGATATTCATAATACTACTTTCCATACAAGGCATAGTCACTATGAGTTTGTAGTGGTACCCATTGGACTTTCTAACACCCCTGTCGTTTTCTAAAACATATTTGTTCATGCACTCAACCAAAGAATTCAGTTAAACCATTTAGCAGCCATAAGTTCCTAGAGGACAAACTTGGTGGAAAGGATCAAAAGAGCTAGACAAAAAGATGAAAAGTATCAACAGATGAAAGAGAAGTTGCTACAAGGCAATGAGGATAAGGAGTATCACCTCATTGATGATGGCCTAATTAGATTTAAGAGAATAATTTATGTGCCAAATGATGAGAAGTTAAAAATGCTTCTAATCAAGCAATTTCATGTCAAGCTTTATTTATGTCATCTGGGATACAAAAAGACACTTTCAACCATTAACATATTTTATTATTGGCCGAATTTGAATAAATAAGTGGTTGATTTTGTGGTCAAGTGCATAGAGTGTTAGTAAGTAAAGGATGAATATAAACATCCAACAGGATTATTGCAGCCCATTCCTATTCTAGAATGGAAATGGGAAGTGATTTCTATGGATTTCATCTCAGGTTTTCCACTGGCTTCAAATAAACATGATGCAATCATGGTAGTTGTTGACAGGTTGAGCAAGGAGGCTCATGTTTTGGCAATAAAAACCACTAACTCAGCTAGTGAGGTCACACGAATATTCATAAATGACATTGTGAGGCAAGCCCAAAGTATTCCTAAGGACGCCCCTATCCCACTAAGGTGTGATAGTACCTTAGAAACAAACAGAGAAAACTACTTTCGTATTCTTCTTTATGAACTATAAACGAAGAGGAATAGGATGAACCAACATGTGTCTTGCGCTAGTCCTTTGATCCAATCTCTCTCCTCTTTGACAGCTTCCAGCTACCTACTCCCTTACTTGCTCAGCTTCACCAAGTTCCTGCAAGATCACAGAAGAGGAAAACTACACAAAGACATGGATTTATATTCATAAATAGCTTAGGATCAGATTTAAGCTAAACATGCAAATATAACAAAACATCATTGATACACAAGCATGTAGGAGAAACTCAAATAGTTTTATTGATATAACAAGAAGGTCCAGGAGGAGTTACAACCGATGATTCCTGATCCAGCATCAACCCCCCAGCAAAGGAATCCCCTCTTCACCTCCAACAAGGCATAAATCACCCAATACTCTGATCTCTATCTCAAAACCAACAGCAATTCTCTGCAATGTACAAAATTCCAGCCTCTGGATCTCTTGGTGAGGGATCCATATATAGATGTATGCAAAGAGGATGAGTCAGCTCATGAATTGATTGGTGGCCTCTCTCTGTCAGTTCTTGCTTCCACTTGGAGACTGAGAGCCTCTTACTCATCACTGGTCGAATTCAGAGAGGTAAGTGTCATTGGAGAAGATTCTGGAAGCTTCCATTATCTCTCCACCTCGCGGAATGACTTTGCCACTTGTCATTTCCCGCTCAATGCACCCTGGTAGTGCATTCAAGTGCGTTACAACGCACCTAGCCAGTGTATTTGGGTGCTTTGCAACGCAGCTAGCTAGTGGAGCAGCTGAAATGATCCTGATTTGACTAGTTCTGAGCAGTTTCTAGTGGAGAACTTCTGAGAGAAGCTGTAATTTGTTGACCTTGTTTCTTTAGGAGCTGGAACAACACCTTTAGGGACTTAGGATCCCTTGGTTTATGGACATTTCATGCTTAGAGCTGTAAGGCACAAAAATGTCTATAACAGTTTCCCCCTAAAGTATGAGGCCGTTTATCGGGTGAAATGCTTTATTAGGAGGATCCGAAGTTCTTTCAATGCTGGGAAGAGACCTGTAATAAGATACAATACAATACATTATCTTCATACTGTTTTCATGATCTAGCTGAGGCGGGCATTCCCATGCTCAGCTTTATAAATTCATTTTCATGTACATAGGACAGACAATCGTCTGATGGTAGACTGATGATTCTGATGAAGTCATCATCCTTTTGGTAGGATGATTATCTGTGCTGCAACGCTGTACATTTCAATGTCTTTATTTTTCTTGAATATATATCGCAACCCGGATGGATGAAACTAGATCTAGGGTCTTCAATCTCGTCCGATCTTCACTCGAAGTACAAGTCGATCCATGTGAGAAATTTTTTGAAGTCGAACATGGAAAGACATCGCTTGATTACCAGTCAATGATGTAAACTGTTAACAAGCGCGAGAGGAATCACCGATAATGATAATGACCCTCAAGGTACTGCAGTACAATTCACGTGGTGTGAATAAAGGACTTGGCGTCGAACATCACGCAAAATCTTTCGGTCGAAGGTCATTGATGTATACCTGTCGCCGGAAGTGAGAAACTTGCCATTGAGGCATGCAAGCTTCAAAGTACTGAATGGGGTGTTCCTAGATCAACTTCTTGGATAATGAGCTGATGTCGACAAGAAGCGATCCGTCAAAGGAGGGCCTTAATGAATCCCACATAAATGACACGGAACGGAGCAAATGATTTTGATGGAGGTGAAAACGATCTGATGATATATGGTTCAGGATGGCGGTCATGAAAGAATGAAGTATAATGTATGGTAGTGGATGGGACACAGGTGACTTCTCTGGATGACTTCTCTTGAACATGTCGGCGACACTTATGTGATGGATTGGTAGCATTTACTCCAAATGTGGATGGTATGGCGTGACCATGGTGATGTGACCGGTGAATGAAAACAACCCAACCCGACTCAGGCATGGAGTGGAAGTGTCATGTTCAAGAGCGACTTGCTACCAATAAAGATTCTTTGAGTTTCTTCCCAATTTTTCCCCAGTCATTGCTAACCAGTACCTCTTTATTTTTGTCAAGCTTGAGGAGGATAACATGTGCTTGTTCTATAATTTTCCCTTCGGGCAAACCCATCGCTATGTTTTAACGAGCCTAGCGATAGTGAAACTCGTTCTCGTCTAAAGACAAGTTTGTCGCTATTAATCTTTTTAATGAGTTTAACGACAAAGATAAATCGGTCCTTTTCATTTTTAGAGAGTCTGAAAAGGTACGTAAAGGTAACTCCGAAATTCCTTTTTCGTCATCTAATCCCTTAAGTCCGAAAAAGTATAAAACAATACAGAAGGGATGAATTTTCGATAGTTTTAACGAGCCGAACAAAATAAGCACTCGATCTTTTTGTGCAATAATCCCTCAGGTCCAAAAAGATTAAAATCTAGAGGAGGGATAGCACTTCCGGTCGCTTTAACGAGCTGGAAGGCCAAAACTCGGAAATCTTTTCATATTTTACGAGTCAGTTGAAAAGAGCTTAAAGAAGACTCATCTTTTGAGGAACAAGTGATAAAATGGGTAGCAGCTGATTCCAGGTAAGGGTTGGAATTTTCCAATCACGGCAGTGTCACAAGGATGGCGAGTGAAATCACTCTTCCCAGTTGTTCCTCAAAATGGGTAAACAATCAAATGGATGTGAATGATCGACCAATGAAAAGTGGAGGTGACGGTGCAAACACGACCAAGGCTTTAATGGCTGAAATGCTTCATTCACGGTGGTTATTTACCGGGGAATAGTTCATTTTTTAACGAGCTTAAACGTGGGTGGAAACATTTGCTCATGTCTTATGTTTATTTTTTAATGAGCTTGAACTATGTGCTAAAACTGCTCGATTAATCCAGTCATATGATAAGAATGTCTCATATAAAATGGAAACTTTTAGATTTTTGCCCCACATCCTTTCTTTATGTAAGTTAGGAAACGACTAATCCAAAAAACAGATAAATAATCGCTCTTTGCTTGCACTCCAAAAGGTTTGCATGCCCCCAGGTATAAAATATGGTTTCAAAGTTACCCCTCAATTTGCAGACAAAACATTTGTTCTATCAGGAAAGGCCTACCTCTTACAGGTTACCCAAAGATTGCTCGATTCGCGGTGCAAACAAAACACTTCTTCGGCGATGTCTACCGAGATAAACAAAGGTGAGTGACTCAGTTCTGTCAACTCACATAACTTTGACAAGAGAATCTTATTCTAGAATAACCCCTCTTCCACCGACGGACGGGGTACAGACTAGTCATATTCTCCCGCGGAAACCTACCCTATACCTGAAGTTTTCCTGCCGAAGCAGACCAGGATGCATGCCCCCTGGGTTTCAGTCATATCCTTCCGAATTACTCACGCTCATCGGGAGGACGGACTGGGGATTGAGACATTTCTTGCGTGAAGAGACCATTTAGGGATGGTATATGACTATTTGCTATGCGTGATCCGGGAAATGAAAGCTGGTCCACGAGCTTGACCACTCTTCCTTCGTGCGGAAAACACATTACTCTAAAGAGTGAGGAGACGATGGCTCCCATGCAATAAATATAGTCTCGTCCAAGGAGTAGGTTATAATCGAAGGGTCCTTGAACAACCATTACGTTCATTTGAACTGTCTTCCTTCTCAATGTTATGGGCACATCAGGAAGGATCCCTAAAGGTCGACTGGTTCCTTTATCAAAGCCTGTCAGATTTCTCATCTCAGGCAACAGCGATGGCGAACCAAGCGCTTTCCAAGAAATAGAGGAAAGGATACTCACAGAAGCCCCCTCATTTATGATGGTACCAGCCATGACCATTCTATATATTTGAACGATAATTCGGAATGGTATGCTTGCTGGTAAATGGGGTCTGCCTAGTTGATTCCAATCGAAGGAGACAACTAGGTTGCTTGGAGGTGGGACCGAGTAGACGGTTGGGTATGGCTCTGACGAAATTCCCTCATGCGGTAAGGGAATGGGTAGATTGCCCCCATGTTCGTCGGAGTCTGTGTTGATGAAGAGAATTTGGACGGTGTCATCTTTGTTCTCTTCAGTGACTGTATCATCTGACGATAAAACCTCTGAAGGCAAGACCGGGTCAACTGCCGCCTCGACCTTTTGACTTTCGACTAGTATGGATTCAGATGGTTTATCTTCGATGATAGGCGCTACAGCCGACCACTTGAGCGGGCCAACTGGATTCTCAACTAGTGACGGACTCGGCAAGAGTTTTTTATATCCAGGCGGGAGTCGTAACGGTGAAACCGGACTATCATCCAAAACTCTTTTAGCTTCGTCTAAGAAGGGACAACGGTGGAGGGCATGGTCGCCTTCGCACAGTTTACAAGGAAATCTAGCTTTCCTTCTTTGTCCTGGGGCTTCACTTTCACTATTTGACGGTGTGCTTTCAACATGATCACCAGAGGTTGATGACACCGGATTGTGCAAACGAGGAGACCAATCCCTTAGTATCCGAGGGATGCAAGGACAATCTCTGTGAAAGTGGTCTCCTTTGCAAATGACACATGGCGATTTAGGCCTGGTCGGTGCTGTGTGTAGATTTTCGTTAGACGACACTCGTTTTCCCCCATTCGCCTTTGGCTCCTTCTTCTTTTTCTCTTTTTTCTTCTTTTCCTTCTTCTCCTTAGGATCTTGGCTTTTAGCTTTACCAGTCCCATCAAGCGAAGAGGAAGGAAGAGAGGAAGAATTAGAGGAAGTAGAAGGCTGGTGGGTAACTCTGGACTCGTCTAATTGCTGATTCGATTGTTCAGGAATAGTGGTGTTCTGAACGACATTGGTTGAGAAGAGCCATACTGGCAAGCCAATTGTCCGTCCTGGAAGCGACAATGTGGCCATATGGGGTGCACCAACATCTCCCCAAGAGGAGAAGGGACTAGGATTTCCACCAAGGGGAATCCCTTGGTTGGTAGGCTCCATTTTCTCAACCCAAAGATCAACGTAGGAAAAGGGGATGAATATTTCACTTAAAATAAATTTTAACACGCTTTGACACAACTTGTTTTTTCAGTTTTAAAGAGTCGAGAAAAAACAAAAGATGACTCTAGTCTCCTTCGATTTTTAATGAGCCTGAAGTGATAAGTGCTCAGATGGATCTTTTTCGTTAAGGAGTCTGAAAAGGAACGAAAGGGACTGCTCTGGAGGTCTAGGTAGAGGGAGTACCAAACCAATCACAAAACTGCAGAATACTTTTTACGGTACGGCAGTCAATCTTCCCGAATGCTGTGTTCGGTGCATTGCGATCAGTAGGGCGGCCGACACGGCTTCCTATGGATAAAGGTTTTATGCCTATAGGGGTCTCCCAATATATACTCGATGGCACGTGGGAGCACAAGTCCGTACTAGCACTTATCGTCTCAAAGTGGAGGAATCACCCAACCATCAGTGAGGACAACAGTTACCAGGCTTTACGACGCCGGAATACGTCTCTAGCCTAGACCTCTAGATGTTGTGCGTTAAGTTACAAAGCGTTGTTAAGTTCATTGAATTTATTTTAGGTTGATCTTTCTTATGAAGTTTGCCTTTCTGGTTCACCACGAGATGTAGATGTAATTCCTAAAATGCAATCTAAAGATGATAAGCAAGTTTTTATCTCTTTTCAGCAATGAAAATCCTAGCTACAAGGGGAAAAGAAAGACACAATCTTTTCTTAAAGAGAAAAGAGCACATTGTAAATGCACTTTTCCTAAATCAAGCCAAACAGACTGTCAATATGAAAATGCACATGTGCATGTATTTTTTTTTCACTTTCTTAATATTGATGCCTAAAAAGAAAGTTGTTGTACAAATTTGAATTCGTTTTCAAGTGAAAAACACAAACAAGCTTCTTTTCGAAATCAAAAGGTAGAGACGATTACGACACTTTATGATTTTGAAGTAAACACTTGTTTCGACACTAGAAATTCACAAATTCAAGCCAAAGGCAAAAGTAAAAGCATAATCAACTGTCAACAACAAATAAACTTTCTCCTAAGATCAAAATTGACACTTACGACAGATCTAAATCAAAGGACAACAGTATGGCTATTCTACTTTTGCAATGGGAAACTGTAAATGACGCAACAAACACACAAAAACAAATACAGTTTCTTTTATACAACTGAGGCGGAATTAAGGCAAAGAAAAGGGGTTTTTAAACAGACACACACACTAATCACAGGTTGCAAAAATCAGAGACAAAACTGGAAAAAATGAGCAAAGAACCTCAGCTGCACAGGGCTAAGCTGATCAACGCACCTGGTACACAGAGAAACTAGATTGCAACGCAGGTTGCCCTCTCGGGAACTGCGTTGAAATGCAGAAACTCTTCACAGCACCTGCGCTGGGGCAGAAACGAGAATTCTATCTGGGTTCTGGGTCACGGTTTGCAGTTTAATCTATGGTTTTTGGCCGGGTAAAAGCAATCAGTAATGCACAATCAGAGGGTGGATTTAAAGGAGGTCTAAGAGCTATCACAAAGGGTAATCAGATCATTTGTGAATCAGCTGTTCAAATCATAAACAAATCCAGTGAATGGATTGAAGTAGCAGGTATCTACTTTGCATTTGATAATGGCAAATGCAGTTCGATTGCTACTTCTGTGTTTATGAAACAAACAACAAGAGAAACACAAACAAACTAACTAGACATGATCCCCAGTGGAGTCGCCATTTTGTTAACGGGAAAAGTGTCTACTCAGAACGCCCCTATCCCACTAAGGTGTGACACTACCTTAGAAACAAACAGATAAAACTACTTTCGTATTCTTCTTTATGAACTATAAACGAAGAGGAATAGGATGAACCAACCTGTGTCTTGCGCTAGTCCTTTGATCCAATCTCTCTCCTCTTTGACAACTTCCAGCTACCTGCTCCCTTACTTGCTCAGCTTCACCAAGTTCCTGCAAGATCACAGAAGAGGAAAACTACACAAAGACATGGATTTATATTCATAAATAGCTTAGGATCAAATTTAAGCTAAACATGCAAATATAACAAAACATCATTGATACACGAGCATGTAGGAGAAACTCAAATAGTTTTATTGATATAACAAGAAGGTCCAGGAGGAGTTACAACCGATGATTCCTGATCCAGCATCAACCCCCCAGCAAAGGAATCCCCTCTTCACCTCCAACAAGGCATAAATCACCCAATACTCTGATCTCTTTCTCAAAACCAACATCAATTCTCTGCAATGTACAAAATTCCAACCTTTGGATCTCTTGGTGAGGGATCCATATATAGATGTATGCAAAGAGGATGAGTCAGCTCATGAATTGATTGGTGGCCTCTCTCTATCAGTTCTTGCTTCCACTTGGAGACTGAGAGCCTCTTACTCATCACTGGTCGAATTCAGTGAGGCAAGTGTCATTGGAGAAGATTCTGGAAGCTTCCATTGTCTCTCCACCTCGCGGAATGACTCTGCCACTTGTCATTTCCCGCTCAACGCACCCTGGTAGTGCATTCAAGTCTATTGCAATGCACCTAGCCAATGTATTTGGGTGCTTTGCAACGCAGCTAGCTAGTGGAGCAGCTGAAATGATCCTGATTTGACTAGTTCTGAGCAGTTTCTGGTGGAGAACTTCTGGGAGAAGCTGTAATTTGTTGACCTTGTTTCTTTAGGAGCTGGAACAACACCTTTAGGGACTTAGGATCCCTTGGTTTATGGACATTTCATGCTTAGAGCTGTAAGGCACAAAAATGTCTATAACAATATTGTTTCAGATAGAGATGCCAAGTTTACTTCCAAGTTTTGGAATGATTTGGTTGCAATTTAGGGATAGAATGAGCATTTAGCATGACATATCATCGACAGATAGGTGAAAAAACCAAGAGGACTAACACAATCCTTGAAAACATGTTGAGGATGTATGTAATGCTTCAACCCAAGAAGAGGGATGAATACCTTCCATTCTTGGAGTTTGCTTACAAAAATGGGTATCATGATTCCATCAAGATGAGTCCATTCGAGGCTCTATATGGAAGGAGAAGTAATAGTCATATCAGCTAGAGTGATTCAATGAACAAGGTTCTTATTGGGCCTAATATGCTTAAGGAAATGGAGTAGCAGACTCATTTCATTAGGAAAAATTCAAAGGTGGCACAAGATAGGAAAAATAGTTATGTTGAGCATTATAGGACGGATAAGGTGTTTCAAGTTGGGGAACATTTATATTTAAGGATCAAGGACAAGAAGAGTTCCTTGAGAATTAGGAATTGTGACATGTTGGCACCACAATATAGTGGGCCTTTTGAGATCCTTGGGAGGATTGGGTTAGTGACCTATAGGCTAGCCCTACCTCCTACAATTATAGCTCATGACTTTTTTCATGTTTCTTTGCTTAAAAGGTATGTGAAGAATTCTAATCATGTAAATTATTGGTTTGTGCTAGAGGTGGAAGTAGAGGGGGAGTTCTAGCCAGAACCAATATTCATTTTAGATCACAGGAGTCTCATGCTCCGGAATCGAGTCATAGAACAAGTCAACGTGTAGTGGAAGCACTTTGGTCCCGAGGAGGCCACTTGGGAAATGGTTGATGCCATGAAGACAACTTATCCTTTTTTTTTCAAGTTAAGGAAATTGTTCATAGGTTTATGTAAAATATTGTATGAGCTATAAGTATGAAGCTCCACAGACAGTATGTGACTTTTATTTTGTAATTTTTGTTTTAGAATGTTTTTCGTCTCTGTACATAAGGACAGAGAAAATTGGGGACAGTGTTCCCTTGAGGGGGAGGGGTCTATAATAGCCCAATGCGCTGATGGATGGATTTTTCCATGTAAATACATGATTGTAAGTACATTTCAAGTTAAAAATGGCTCAGTAAGGGACACATATTACAAAAGGCACTAAGGGAGGTCAATTTCTTGGGAAATTCAACTTGCTTGCTGAAGGAAGAAAACTGGACAATTTGGCTAGCCATTGAAGGTTGACTGTTGAGATTCAAATGCTCTGAAATGGTCTATTGTAGAGATGGTTGTTTAAAATTTATGAACTGTAGGCAATAGACAAAGCCCATGCTTACTTGGGAAAACAAAACAACGCTGCAAGGCATGGAAAACAAGGAGATACTACATAGAGAACAAGGAGAGAAAACCTCAATTTTTCTCAGCGAGGAGAAAACAAGGGAGAGCAATGGCAGAGATAGAAAGAAATTAAAAACTATCATGCACAAGGAGACTACCCCAGGGAGTAGGGAAGGGAAAAATCGCATGGACAAGTAGACAGAGGGAGATCTCGAGATCCTATGGACAATAGATAGAGAGACTCGAGAGCTTTAGAAAAAGGATCAGTGTAAAGTGTGATAAGCACATAACGAGAATAGATAAAATGGATCTCAATTGGCAGAAACAGTAGAAAATTAGAGTGTTATTATTCCTAGTAAAAAACCTTAAGTTAAAGTGTTGGGAGGAGTCTAACTTCTTCCTTTACTCTCAAGGTGCCATCATCCTTCAATGATGAAATAGGATCACCATAGGAGTTCTCCTTCAAGTGAGGGTAAATATTCAGATACCTCACGACGGTGGAGAGTGGATATGGTGTTCTCTGGATTCTCTTGACATCTTGGGGTAGAGGTTTATCTCTTGGATTCCTGGTAAAGGAAACTTTGGAGGTATTCATTGCTTTTCATTTAACAATCGATTTTGGATTCCATTAATTGGTTGGAACCACTCTATGGCAGTGGGTTCTAGATTCCATTAATTAGGTGGAACCACTGTCTTGCATGTTACTGGGGTGGAGACGAGACCTCTAAACTCCCTGGAGTATGTGGGTCTGTTTCTAGATGGCTAGAGAGAGAGGAGGTTGTAAGTCTAAGGAATCCATGAACTTGGTTGATTGTTACTGATTAGTTGGAGGGTGGAGGAAACACACCTTTGGATTCCATGTTTATTGATGATCATCATTTATTAGATGAAGGGTGGAGGAAAAAAGCCTCTGGATATCTTGAATGCAACTTACTGCCGAGTGGTTGGTGACTGGAGGTAGGAGGAACTTAGGAGTCCCTATTTTAGCTGAAAAATGTTGATTATTCCCTTGAGAAATATCACCTCAGTCCCTTGGGATCTAACTTGGGGATGACAGCTACAGGTAGCTTGGCTACAACTGTCTACGGTTGGGTGGAGAGTTGAAGTACCGAACTCAATTGCCTACAAACTGTATTAATTTAAGATAAGTTCTTATGTATAACCTTGTGTGATCTCATGGTTGACTGATTGTAAGTTGGTTACATTCTTCTTATAGAAAACTTATGTATGTGATTGGCATATGGTTATATGTGATGGGATGTTATAATCCTTTTTCAATTGATATGAATGAATTATAATTCCTTGAGTGATAATTGTATAGTGAAATCAGAGAGGAGAAAGGAGGAATTATCCTTGTAGCATTAGAATCACATTAGTACAGGAATGAATATGAGGATCAATGGCCCTTTAGTGGGCAATTTACTGTTGTATATTCCTTTATGGAATGATAGAGAGTTATGAGAGATGTAAGATCTTTGGTATTTGAGCTTATTGTGTTAGTTAAGGGAGTAAAATTTATTGGTTGAAAACTTTGTCAGCTATTTGGGTTTTTGGAGAAAAAATGCTCTTGTTATTGACCCATTTTTATAGATTTCCAAGTTCTTAAAGGGCCTTGTAAGTTCCCTTAGTTTTAGGGATGAATGGTGCATCCATTTCCCTAAAAAACCCCAAGAAATCCCCATGAAGTTTCTTCATAATATTACCTCTAGAAGCTGCCAGAATGATGAGGAATTAAGTGAAAATCACCTAAGTCATAGCAAGTCGGGAGCTAAGACCCAACTATGTCGGAGGTCAGGATATTCATTTGGTGAATGGGTCCCTCAGGGAAGATGACCCCGACTATATTGGAGGTCAAGAGTTCGGAATAGTCACTGGGGGAAGTGGTCCATTACGGAAGCTAACCCCAACTAGGTAGGAGGTCGAGAGGTTGGGAGAGTCACCTGAGGAAGTGGTCTTTCGACGAAGTCGATTTTGAATAGGTCGAAGGTCAGGAGGTTAGGAGTCAAGGGTTAGGTTAAATTTATAATCTTTTCACTTCGAGCTAAGGCCAACCCAACCTGATGGTGGGCCCACTGATCACTGTAGCTAATGGTATACTACAACGTTATAACTTGATGATGTGTCTAGGGGGAGTGGATCCCACTATGAAAGGCTACTTCTCTTGATCTGTAGCTCAGATTGGGGTGACGTTATATGTCACCAGATTCATTTCAATAATACAAAGGCAATGGTGATGATAGTTTTGGGTTTATAGGAGTTTCGCAAGTCGAAAATTTTATACCTCGTCATCATAACAATATTTTGAGGGTCAAGTATTGAGAGTGATTGCCTCTTGGTCATGGGTTTGAATAAGAGGTGTTGTTACATATTTTCCTTAATTAAAGGAATGGGTCATGATCTAAACTTATGCAGGAATGCAATAGAATATAGAAATAAACATAAATACGGAGATGCAGCAAAATAAATCTTCATTTCATTAATATCAAAGAATTGAAAGACGCGTACATATAAAATGGAAATAAACTAGCTCGAGCGATGGTGGCTTATCTCTAAGAAGAGATGTGTCGACTACATGCCTCTAAACTTTTCTACAATGCTTCTTGAGGGCCCTTTTATTATTGAACAACAAGGGGAAACCCTAAACAACCAAAACCCTAACCCTAGGGGATGAAACGCAAGAGTCTGTGGGATGTGTTGGGGATAGTTGGACAACCAACTTCCTGATGTCATAACTTGGTCATATGATCTTCATTTGGCATGTACGATACATTTTTAGAAGGATTTCTCTAAGTACTAAAAAATTGCGACATGATTATTCCAATGGTTGTGTTTGCTGCAGACCTCAAACAAATCTTGTTTAGGGGGTAGAAATAACCCCAAAACTTCAGGACCCAAAAAAATGCTAAAAATAGGTAATTATGCTATAATCAAGGAAAATGATGAAACCAACTGGAGGTCCAGGTGGAATAGGCAGGTGACCAACAATATCCTCTTGGATCAGCTCCATTATTCCATAAACAAGGACTTCTAATTAATTTTCTTTAATACTTGGAGGGAGTCCATTTTTCCATAAACAATGATGTCTGTCACTATATAGTCATGTGGTTAACCTAAAATTAAATTGGTGTTGTTCTCAAATGGCCATTTTTTATATTATCTACATAGATTTAACCACTAATTCATGACCCATACTCCTTAGCATGAGTAAGAGCAACACATTTATCTTATATTGGATATTCCACTTACCCACACTATATGGTGATGCTTGGTGGCATATAGGAGTTAATGTGATGAATACTAAGTGGACTACTCAATATTATGAGAAATTACTCACTCACATTAATTCCCATGGGATATGCATCATGCATTAATGATTTACTGTAGGAATATTATTTCAAAAAATATCATCCGCCCTATATATTGCATTGGAAGAGGCCCCCAAATGCATAAATAAAGAGTAAACGAATATATAAAGAATACTTTATCACCAACATTACTTTCTAATATTTTGTAATTACTTAGCAACTTAAATGGGATTAGCTGATCCAAAGTGGATCTAGAATAGACTTCTAAGTCTAAAAATGTTCCTCACAGAGGAAAATGAAAGTCAAGGGATGCTCTTGGAAATAGTCCCATTGCATAGATCTCTTCAATCTTAATATAATTCAATTTGAATGGGCTAAAATGGACTTCGGATGAAGAAGTTATTATAATAAGAAGTTTGCCCATTGTCCTTTGAAAAGGAGGCAAATCCTTATTAAAAAGGGCTTAAGGCTTTATATGCAAATATCACATTGCTCAAATCAATAGGGAAAGTACCAAGACCTATGGCATTGAGACTTGTTGATATGCGATGGCGTCGATCAAGGGATAGCGTCGATCGGCAATAGCGCCAATCTGAGATCACTGATCGAGAAAGGATAAGGACCATGGGCCATGGAACCAGCGATAAGCCAACCGCTGATATGCCGATAGCCGATGCGTCAATGGGTCGATGCACCGATGGCCGATAGCCAAAGTGTCGATGGGACGATGCGCCAATAGCCGATGAGGCACCGATCGGAGTGATCGGAGATCGGCGAATCCCCGATTCAAGGGCCAATGCACATGCGATTGCAATTTACGATCAAGGCACGGACCCGATGGGCTTATCAGTGTGATTTCATAAGTTTTGAAATCTGGATTGACAGGATTTCTGTGTATTCCCATGTGATTGGGTTTTTGGCCATATGCTTGTGTAATCATGACTTGCGATGACAAGACAGACCTGAGAGGGATATAGATGCAATTGAAGCGCATTTGAAGTCCGGGCTTAAAGCCCATGCTGTGATTTCCATAGGAACCAGGAATGCGTTATTTCGTGGATTTTGGCCTGGAAAGAGACCGTTGATTCCTTTGTAACTGTCCCTGTTCTAAAATCATTGTGCCACGCTGTAAGCGGGCATTTTATAACAATGATGCATTATAACAGGAGTGCATTATATGCAGAGAGTCACAGACCCACAGAGCCAGATGGCCAGTCGCAGACCCACAGAGCCAGAGAGCCAGAGGGCCAGTCGAAGATATAGAGGAATGATTATACATAGAGAAATAGACAGGTAGCCGCAAAGCCGAAAGGATGCCTCACAAAAGCTATAGAGCACAATTGAAAGTGAGGGAGCTTGGAGTCACTTGGAGGTCGAGCGAAATCAGAGAGCTCAACTGACGGGAGTCGCTTGGAGGTTGAGTGAACCTAGAAGTCGTGAGAGCTAGAGCTGAGAACTAGAGCCAAGAGCCAGAGCCCAGAGCTAGAGCCAGAGCCCAGAGCCAAAGCCAGAGCCAGGAGCCAGAGCTAGAGCCGGAGCTGGAACTAGAGCTAAAGCCATAGCCAGAGCTAAAGCCGAGAGCTAGAGCCAAGAGCCAAACGACCAGGGGTATTCTAAACCCACAGGTTCAATGTAAACCAATGGAGTTGAGTGTGGAACTTGTAAAAGAAACATTACCATAATCCCAGAGAGCCTAGTCGAGTTAACTAGAGCTCAAGGAGACATAACCCAAGAGGTTTGGGTGAACTCCATATTACATTGTTGTCTCATGTGTTTGCTTATTTGCTGCTTTTATTTACTGTTATCTGAGTTTTATTTCAGCATAAGCAAATGAACTCAAAACACATAAACAGTTAAGGACAAACACAAGCATACACCTATCTCAAGTTCTTTTAATTCCGCATTTATCAATTATAAGCATAGATCTTGGGAATATATATAAGCTTTCGAGTGGGAGAGGTTCTTGTAAGCTTGACAAGAAGCCTTTAGGTACCCCATTTTAGATCAGGTGGTATCGAAGCGGTTATTTCTGAGGTGGTTATATCAGAGCATCAGGTTGATTAACCTCACCTTCAAAGAAGGTGATATTAGAACTGGTTATACCATAGCAAATGGTATCATGATGCAGGTGATATCAGATCAGGATGTTTGATTTACAAAGCAATCTATTTTCTTGTTTGACTTGAAAGGTGTTCAAACAGTAGCAAGGATTTTGTTGTTTGATAGTTTGTAAACTGACTATTGTTTGAGTTTGCAAAGGTTCAGGGAAAGTTGTTGTTAGCTAAGTCCATGAGAGGACAAGAAGGAAGAAGGGCTGAAGGCATTCTTCTTATCTCAAAGGACCTCAAAGCAATCCTGGAAGCACAAGACATTTGTTGCAAAGGGTTGCTTGAATAAGCTCTTTGTTAATCTTGTTTGAAGTTCTTTTGTTCATTTTGATAATGAAAACTTCTGCAAGTGAGTCCTCAAATTCCTTCTTCATCACAAGATTCTTCGATGAAGACAAGAAGCAATACTTGTTCATCATGATGGATATGGTGAGAGAAATAGGTGTTGGACTTCGAGTGCAGTTGAATTCTGCAAGGACAACTTCATATTACAAATATGAACTTGGAAAGAGTGCATGAGTTGGAGACACAACTCCTTGTTACCAAAGAAGCCTTAGTCAAGTATCAGCTTGAGGAAGAGGTAAATAATTCTAGTTTGTCTTCAATTTCCTCTAAGAATGATTATGTTCGTTCTTTTGAAAAACATACCAGAGGCATAGGTTCCAAGTTAATGTCCAAGATGGGATATGAAGGAAAAGGCTTGGGAAAACATGTACAGGGTATTGTTGAGCCAATAATGGTTGAGGACAGGCCTAAGTATTTGGGTCTTGGCTATGGACAGTCTTATGGAGAAATTTCCAAAGCTGCCATGAAGACAATTGAAATAGTTCCAAGAAGGAGTTTCATTTCAGGTCTTCTACCTCAAGAGTGTAAATATTGTATTCATGGGGAATGCAATAGCTTGAAACATCATTTGTAGGATGTAGGTGTTCATAAGCATACACTTGAACCAGAGAGTTGTGGAAACTTTGAAACCATTGAAGAAGTTGACGGTGTTCCAAAGGGAGCTACTTCTTCATTCAATTCACCTCCTCATGAAGGCAATAAAGGTGAAAGAGAAAGGTATAAATATGGTTCTAACCATATTCCTTTTGATTATGTTAAGCATGATAAATTTCCATATAAGTATGGGAAAAGAGTTGCATGTTCCTTTTGTGGTTTGGTTACCATAATGTTTCTAGATGTTGGAAGAGAATGGCCACATACAGGAAACTTTTGAAGGAAAAGAAGCAAAGAGCCAAAGGTCCATTGGACAAGGCAAATCATGCTGTCAAGAGGATGCACATGTGTTGCACTTACTGCCATAAGAAAGGACACGTTGCTGAAAAGTGTTGGAATTTGAATCCAACAATGCTTCCATGAAACTTGAAGAAGGTGGAAAGATAAAATGGCAGGGATGGAAAGAAAGATTCCATAAATGATGTGTTTCAGGATGATTCACATGTTGATGAAGATGTGCAGACAAAGGTAACACCTTTGAAATGGATTGGTAAGAAATGGTTAGAGTTCTTATCCAATTAAGGTTGCATGTCTTTTGATAATGCATATATTTGAATTTCTTTGTTAATGAGATGCAAGTTGCAAGCTTTTACCAAGAAGGTGAATGGAAAATTTGAGTAGGAGACTCACTTTGTTGTTGCATAATTATATTTCATTCAACTTCGAAAGTACAGTATGCTTAAGCAAAAGTTGAAGGATGAAATGCATGTGTAAGCATGATATGCATGACCACAGGGATGTTGATGATTTCCTTGTATTTGAACATGTATGCATAATTAACTTGAAGGGTTGATTGCTTTGGCATGTATGTAATGTTAATGTTGACTTGGGAAAAGTTGAATTGGTCTCCAAGATGGAGATAATGATGAAGTGTTTCATCTTTGGAAAAGCATGTAGAAAAAAGATGTAAAGACATGCTTGACTTGAAGGGTCAATTGTTTTAGAGGCATGTTTTGTTGGCTTGTTATCTAGTCAGTCATTTGTGTGCAGATGTAAAGACATGGAGGTTTTCACAAGATGTGAAATCTATTTCTTTTGTTGAAGCAAGAGTTTAAGCTATCTAGTTGTTGTCTGTAATCTTGTTGTTGTTAATAGTTGTTTTTGACAATATGTCAAAGAGGTACAAATGAAAATTTTGTGAAGCAAATGTAACTTCACATTGGTTTGAGCCACCTTGGATCAATGATCAAGGCAGAGAAGTTCAAATTACCTTTTGTGACCTTCTTAGTAGGAGTTCTGCAGGAAGTCAAGGATGAAGATAGTTCTTCCCAAGAGGACAAGCACATCCAGGAAGGAAAGTGCTTGAAGGCTTTGATTCAGAGGCACTATGCAAGGCAAGTGTATGGAGGCTGAAAGAACAGGGTGTTGTTACTCTCATTTACTGTTCGGATCAGTATATCAGTCTTTTGGAGACCAAAAGTTCTTTTTTAGTGGGAAGATGTGATCCAAAATGGATCTAGAATAGACTTATAAGTCTATAAATGTTCCTCATAGAGGAAAATTAAAGTCAAGGGATGCTCTTGGAAATAGTGCCATTGCATAGATCTCTTCAATCTGAATCTAATGCAATTTGAATGGGCTAAAATGGGCTTCGAATGAAGAAGTTATTGTAATAAGAAGTTTTCCCATTGTCCTTTGAAAAGGAGGCAAATCCTTAGTAAAAAGGGCTTAAGGCTTTATATGAAAATATCACATCGCTCAAATCAATGGGGAAAGGACCAAGACCTATGGCATTGAGACTTGCCAATATGCAATGGCGCTGATCAAGCGATAGCGCCGATCAGCGATCGCTGATCGGGAAAGGATAAGGACCATGGTCCATGGAACCAGTGATAATCTGATCGCCGATATGCCAATAGCCGATGTGCTGATGGGCCGATGCACTGATGGACGATAGCCGATAGTCGAAGTGCCGATGGGCCGATGCACCGATAGCTGATGAGGCGCCAATTAGAGTGATAGGAGATCGGAAGATCGGTGAATCCCCGATTCAAGGGCCATTTCATAAGCACGATTTCATAAGTTTGGAAATCTGGATTTATGGGATTTCTGTGTATTCCCGTGTGATTGGGTTTTTGGCCATACGCCTATGCGATCATGACTTGCGATGACAAGACAGACCCGAGAGGGATATGGATGCAATTGAAGGGAATTTGAAGTCCAGGCTTAAAGCCCATGCTGTGATTTCCATGCGTTTCTGTGTATTTTCGTTAGGAACTAGGAATGAGTTATTTCATGGATTTTGGCCTCGAAAGAGACCGTTGATTCCTTTGTAACTGTCCTCGTTCTAAAATCATTGTGCCACACTGTAAGCAGGAGCTTTATAACAATGATGTGTTGTAACAGGAGTGCGTTATACGCAAAGAGCCACAGATCCAAATGGCCAATTGCAGAGCCACAGAGCTAGAGAACCAGAGGGCCAGTCGAAGAGACAGAGGGATGATTATACATAGAGAAATGGATAGGTAGCCGTAGAGCCGAAAGGATGTCTCACAAAAGCTAGAGAGCATAATTGAAAGTGAGGGAGCTTGGAGTCGCTTGGAGGTCGAGCGAAATTAGAGAGCTCAATTGATAGGAGTCGCTTGGAGGTCGAGTGAACCCAGAAGCTCATGAGAGCTAGAGCTGAGAGCCAGAGCCAAGAGCCAGAGCCAGAACCGAGAGCCAGAGCCAGAGCCAAGAGCCAGAGCCAAAGCCAGAGCTAGAGTCAGAGCCGAGAGCTAGAGCCAAATCTAGAGCCAAGAGGCAGAGCCAGAGCCGAGAGCTAGAGCTATAGCCAGAGCCAAGAGCCAAACGACCAGGGATAAGATGGTATTCTAAACCCATAGGTTTAGTGTAAACCAATGGATTTGAGTGTGGAACTTGTAAAAGAAAGATTACCATAACCCCAGAGAGCCTAGTCGAGTTGACTAGAGCTCAAGGAGACGTAGCCCAAGAGGTTTGGGTGAACTCCATATTACATTGTTGTCTCATGTGTTTGCTTATTTGCTTCTTTTATTTACTTTTATTTGAGTTTTATTTCAGCATAAGAAAATGAACTCAAAACACATAAATAGTTAAGGACAAACACAAGCATACACCTATCTCAAGTTCTTTTAATTCCGCATTTATCAATTATAAGCATAGATCTTGGGAATATATATAAGCTTTGGAGTGGGAGAGGTTCTTGTAAGCTTGACAAGAAGCCTTTAGGTGCCCCATTTTAGATCATTATCTATATGAAAAAATTCATTGCTAAGCCCACTTAAGCCATGTTGACCATACGATATATAGTGATTAACAATGTTGATCCATTGTTTAACATGGTCTACTATAATTAACTAATGATTGACAACGGTGGAAAATGATCTCTCAAGGTTAACTCTAGCTATTTATGGTTGATTACAATTGAGGTCCAATGAGTTAGTTAGCGAATGATTGCTAAATTTTAACTCTAGTTATTTACGGTTGATTATAGTTGAGGTCCAATGAGTTAGTTAGCCATTGTTGTACTAACTAGCTTGAATTGACCTTTGTAATCTTCAATTATCTTCCATGAACTTTGGGTGACTATAATCAAGTGTTGCTCACTACATTTCACTTTGATTTATATGGTTAAATGCAATTATCTTTGGCCAATCACAAATTATTTTACTTGATATAGTTAATTTTCAGTAACATTATTTAACTCTACTTTCTTTTGACTGGCAATGATGGGTATTGTTCATTTGGATTTGGCTAGTTTCAATAAACTGTGATTAACTGTAGCTTCATTTGGTTGGTTGTCATTTATTGCATTTCACTTATTTGGATTATACATAACTTTAATTGACTCATAGTTTCTCTACTCAGGATACATATGACATAACATGTGCATTATGGGATATTAAATAATACCTCTAATTCCAATAGATATTTACAAATACCTCTCAATACATCTTTCCAATAAATTCGATTTTAAAAAATGTTACTTTTGTTGGATATTCCCTATTTTTAATAAATACCCTCTTCATACCCCTAATAATACCTATAAATCTCGCCGTACCCTATATCAATCTCCAATATCTACAATATATTGACTCTATTTTTCATAAATTTAAAATCCCCCTTTACGAATGAACGTGATAAGATACTAGTCAATAAGATAAAGCACCAGTGAATTAACTTTAGTTGCTAGTGGTTGTTGTGTGTTGATTATGGTTGACCTTGGTTGAGTACACTTGACTATAGTCAATTTCAGTTTATTATTATTATTTTCAATTCAATTTTATTGACTATGGTCAAAATTGGTTGAACATGATTGAATCTGTTTGACTACAGTTTAATAGAGGTCACATATTTTTTATTATTGAAAACACAGTTTGAATTCAATTGAATTAAGTGAAGTTTGGTTGATTTTATCTTAATGCATCAACAAAACTTAGGAAACCATACAATATCTCTAGTTTTCTCAAATAATACTAGATTCTTTATCTTACTAAAAATTTATTTTTTAATTGTGATAGTTGTTAGTTTATTTCCACCTAGTTTGTTCTTCTAAACTTTTTTAGCTCATTTACATCACATAAATATTATATCATTTATTTACTCTAAACTTTTCTTGTATAGTTTATAGGTGCATATATCTATGATTCAATGGGAAAAATTATGGTGGGGAAGCATACATGTGTGAAATACAAGTTGAGCTCACTTGGTTGTATGCCCTTGCACACCTTTGTTCATATCTGATGAAGAATATTGCATTAGATAGAATTTTATTCATATATTTTATCTTCAATTTACTTTTGAGTCAATTAAAAGTAAATCCTACCTAATACCATGTCTAGAAACAACTTTCAAATTATTATTACCATATTACATCAACTACCACACTTGAGGAGATCAATTTTACACTAGATGAGATTTGGTAGTATAGCTAAGGGTGAAATAGAGAGTTCCGATTTTAAAATGATATGAAAGAATTTCCTAAACTAATGTTTGTGACCAATATCAAACAAATCCTCTAGCTTAACTAACCACAATTATATACCCCATTTGTATTCATTTAATTAGAATGGCATGGGCTCATGATTACCACTAGAAACATGACCTTCCATGGATAAAATGATCATTGATCTATCTTGGTATCTATAATTTGACATACAAAATTCATTTTAACACTTTCGTAATCGATACAATACCTCAAACACACAAGGGAAACATTAAAACATCAGGTCCACACTTAAAACTTGCACCATAAATTAGTTGGACATTTTTAATGATCAATTTTGATGAAAAGGAAATTTGGGAATCTTTAGAGAGAAAAATGCATTGAACAACAAAATCATTTCATGGAAATCAACAAAATGTGATGCATATATTTCATAAGAACATATGAATATAATTAATTCAGTTGACCATCCTAATGGATTGGGTAGCTATGATGCTTATACTTTTCCACGTGACACACTATGAATGAACAATTAAAATTTGAGCATGTGTCTTAGATTTATATAGGGATAATTTGACAATGGTGGAAATGCAATAAAAATTTGTGACAATTTCTTGAAATCAATACGGACTGAGGATGGTTTGTTGGCACAATGCTCATCTCATTTCCTTACTCGCGACATTATATATATGTGGTCGTCGATTAAAACAGAGGACGGTTTGTCGTCTTCTAAAGTGCACAAAGTGAATATCATTACACATTTATTTTTTTACATCGTGGTGCATTGCAATGTTGGCTAGTGTTAGTTTTGTCTTAGCAGGTATAACTACACTGGTACTGGTGGGTGGATGTACATCAAAAGAGTTGAGTTAATAAGCATAAAAGTTAATTCTTTTCCCTTTTTTAATTAAATAAAATTTATTCTAATTTATTTAATACTTAGAAATTTTGAGGAATTGTTGAGTGGTAGAATGAGCGGAATTAATCCATCATATTACTTAGAAAAGTGGAAGCTAATTACTCATGAATTTAATTTAGAGAAATGTATCTTTTTAGTTTTCATCTTTTCGTTGTTGGAATGCATTATCGAATGCTTGGAAAGATTATAATGCAAATAAATAATGCAATGATAAATTCATTTCAATTTATTTTTAAATCAATTGAAAATGATTCAATTATTATGAGTATAATTATTCTAAGATCAGTTAAAGAGATGTTATAAATCTTGCATTGAAATCTTTATTGTATGAACACCTACCACTATTTGGGTGATTTAACGTACATATTTCAGTTGAAATGGCCTTGGTCGTGATAATGAAGGATGGACACTACAATGATCAAGAGTCGAACACCATGAGAATAATTTAATATTTATGAAATTTGATTCCTATATGTAGCAAGTTTAAAAAATAAAAGAAAAAGGAAGAAAACTTGATCTAGATCATTGTGGTTAATCTCATGAAAATTGTATCCTTGTGATAAAAGGGATATCGTGATCTATCCAAGAAGGATATATGATGGTTGTGAAACTGAAAATCCTAGGGACAATGCCATTATGGTGACACTGGAACCCTATGACATACATTGATCACCATGAGTTATGTTATGACAAAAATTTTGCACTATTTAGAGCAAGCTATAGGGATCATTAGTTGTAGACTCCGTAAGTCTAGACACCATTAGTTGTAATAATTACCCACGATATCTATATATATATATATATATATATAAGGAGAGAGGAGGGGTCATCATTTCAAAATTAAGCACGCTTCGTCAACTTGACCAACATATGGGGCACTAGTAGGGTTTCTAGTGTGAATATCATTGCACATTTTCTTTTGTTACATCGTGGTGAGTTGCAATTTTGGGTATCGTGGGTTAGTTTTGTCTTAGAAAGGATACCTACACTAATATTGGGTATTCATTGAAGGTATATTAAATGAGCACACTTAATAGGCATAAAAGTTAAAATTAACTTTTATGGGAATTTTTTAAAACAAGTTTAAATATTAATTAATCCAGACACATAAATTAAATGTTAGTACAAGTAGATAGGCATCAACTCATAACTTATAGTAAATATTAATATACTTATCTCATGATACATTTCACATTGCTAACATTAAAAAAATAATCATAAAAATCAACCAAATTATAACTTTATTTCAAATTACATCAAATACCATGGGAAAAATTTTAACTTTTATGGGAATTTTTTAAAACAAGTTTAAATATTAATTAATCCAGACACATAAATTAAATGTTAGTACAAGTAGATAGGCATCAACTCATAACTTATAGTAAATATTAATATACTTATCTCATGATACATTTCACATTGCTAACATTAAAAAAATAATCATAAAAATCAACCAAATTATAACTTTATTTCAAATTACATCAAATACCATGGGAAAAATAGTGGGTTACCAAAACCATATGTCCTTAAAACAAAATCAATTAATTAATATTAGATTTATTATTAATTATAAAAATAATTAATATAAGTTGTTAATATAGATTGGATTTTCATCTTTTTTCTTGAGGATGAACCAAAAAAGAATGACTATGCGATTAATTTGGAAAACAATCTAAAAAGGAAGATGAATCATAGAAGCTTAAAATTAGAAATTAATATATAAGTTACATGTATAAGTAATAAGAGTTTAATGGCACTCATCAAAATAACATTCCTTTTATTTAAATTGAAAAGTTAAAAGGCCATATCTACCTTTAACGTAAATCTCAACCCTCTATCTTAACTATTACTAAAAAATTATATCATGTGGATATTCCTTGGAGATTAAATCCCTATCATCCACCAAATAATTATTGATAACAAAATTAAAATTCTACAAGCATTTTACTAAAATAGATATGCATGCACAAATGTAATATTTTATGGTCCAAATTCTCACTAATAAAGGGAATTATAACTTCTCTTAAAACACTCCTTGTGAAGTATTTGCTTTAAATCTCTACAAGCATGTGTTTTCCTTGTGAGGCAATGTGGGTACTCATTAAGATTATAGTAAAGAAAAACAATTTAAAAAAGTTCAATCTCTAAATTTGTTTATATAAAATGAGCTTCTAACTAATAACCACATTATTTAATATGTGTGAAAAACAATATCTAGTAATTGATTTATTTTAACATTAGGAAGGGGTCCACTATTCCATAAACAAGGATGTATAATCTATTTTTTTTAATACTAGAAGGGTGTCCACTATTCCATAAACAATGATCTTTTTTACTATCTAGTACTGTGGTTAACCCAAAAATAATTTTTTGTTGTTCTCGAATGGTAATTTTTGAGATTATATACAAATATTTAGTCAGTAATTCATGACCCATACTCCTTAGCATAAGTAAGAACGAAAAATTTCTCCTATATTGAATATTATACTTACCCCCCACTACATGGCAATGCTTAGCAGGGTAGAGGAATCATATAAACCAGGAGTAGAGTCGGTGCAGGGCTCAGAGGGCTATGAACTCGAACCCGACAGGGAGGGGTAATATTCCCAAGTAGAAACTGGGGGTGAAGGCCTAACAGTCTTCATGACAAACGCCATGGTGGTGCAATGGTTTTAGGACACACGTGACATAGAAATGGTGAAGGGAGATCAACAATATGCCTTTGTCTCGATGAGGGGAGATAAATTTATTATGCTAAGTCTTGGCTAGGTGGTGTAAAACAAGCGTCCTTTGCTGAAGGTGTGTTAGTGTGTGAAAGTGTATTTACTGATTAAGCCCAGATCGTGTTTGTAAAAAATAAAAAAGCTTGCGGAAAATAAACTGAAATTAATAAAAGAAAATGAACATCAAAACGATTAACTAAACCCCACCCAAACTAGTTTTGCAAACACTGTGTTGGTTGGTGTCTAAATCGATAGAAAATACATTGAAATAGTCAAGAGATATAAATGTTAGTGTGACTAGGATCAAGTGACACTAAGCTGCTGGAGACTGGTGCAGCAACAACACAAAACTAGAGGAAGAGCACTGCAAAAGGATAAGGAGATGGGTGAAACACCTAGGGCAACCGATGGGACCCTAAGGAAAATGACCAAATTTTTTTAAATGTGAAACTATAGATGGTAACAACCTATCTTAACAGGTCTGAAGGGTACAGATCTAAAGGGTATAGATCTGAAAAATGTGGTTGAAAGCACTGAAGAAACTCAAACTACTCACTCAGCTAAACTCCTCCTAGAAAGGTGGAAGCATACTGGAAGCCCCAGGGGAGGCTAAATTTGACTTCGACGAGTAAATCAGAGTGGATCAAGGCCTAAGCAGGATGAGACAGAGGTAAAACAACGCAGCAGACAACTCCCTACAAAACCTAGAAACAGATCTAAGAAAAACCCTAAAACCCATAAATCGCAAGTATTGACCTATTTTCTTGTTGGGATCGGATTTTTTGGGCTGATAAGTGTGCTCTGGCCTCCAAATCACACTTTTTGGGAAAAAAAGTGTGATTTCTGCTCCGTGGATCTCAATCGGAAAATCTCAGAAAAAAAGTGTCACCTTTGTCACAGTTGGTTCCTGTGACCTGCGGAAAAGACCAGAAAGCTTGCGGACGTCAGAAATTTAATACATATAGGGTTAAAAAACTAGGAAACATTAATAGAATTGAAAAAAGAAGAAAGCCTAAGTTGAAAACTGAAGGTCACCCAGGTTTCTGGATCTGAAGTATAAAACCCAACAGAGTCTTCAATTTTTGTTATAGTGTTTTGTTATCAAAGATGTACAAAAAGAACCCACTTAATATTGTTGATGACAAACTGTCTCAACAATATAAATGGTTGCTAAACATTGTAGATCTCCAGCAACTGATAGAAACAAAACCTACCAAAGTCCGGATCTATGCCACAATCATATTTTAACAACAAAAAGAAAGAGTAATAACTCCAATCATCCAATGGAAACGAGATATACGAAGAATAGTTTTATTTATAACACATGTGAAGGGAACAAATATATGTTACTGGTCCCCCTCTATGGGATGGGTTCTTGGCCATCCTCAAACATCTTCAGCTTGTGTAGAATCTCTCTCCTCTAGAATGTATAAACCGAGCAAAAATATGGTGTGCGACAATGAAAATAATCAAAAGTGAATAATGAATGGAAAACCCTTCTATTTATAACAAAATATTGAGTTATCCTCGAATAATGAGCAATAATAAAATATTATTGATCCCATTCTCGGAATAACCACCTATAATATTTTATTATATTTGTTTACGAGGGAAAAAGTATTTAAACTTTTATTTAGAAATAATAAATAAATATAAGATTTATTTATCATCTCAAGGAATTAGTTAAGGAATAATAAACAAATAATGGTTTATTTAATTATTCCTATAGGATTTAGTCAAATTTGACAAAGAATAATAATTAATTAGTGATTAATTAATTATTCTTAGAGAAAAATAAGATAATTAATGATTTATCTGTTTATTTTTCATGATTGGGTCAAATATGATAAGGAATAATAATTGAACAATGGTGTAATTAATTATTCCTAGAAAAAATCAAATAAATAGTGATTTATTTAATTATTCTTCATGGGTTTAACTATAAATTACTTTACAAAGGTGGTTTATTAAGTAATTTCTCATAGCGAAAGCAATTTTATTATGGTAAAATTGACTTTACATGGTGTACTTCGATCCATCTAGTAAATTAGGCTAAATGATCAATTTTTTAGTGATAACAGATTTCCCCCAACGTACAAGTGTTAGGAGAAAAACGTCTGACCGAAGTGCGTTGTAAAGACACAATCACTAGAAAACACACGGGAGTCAGAGAGAGAAAGAGAGACCAATGAAGCTGAATTAAAAGAGGATAGGGACAAAGGGGGTGAGACTAATGCAAGTCTCCTTTTATTTTGTGGTACCGAACCTCAATGAGGCGGGAAGGCATACCCATACCCGTCGAGATACCTTAGTACAAAAATAATGGTTTTTCCAACAATATAAAACTGAGCAATGAAGTACATGTTGAATGGTACATGATATGCTGGCATAATAGAGCTAGAAAATAATACAATGTGTCCCATATACATAATGTACCTAGAAAAACATCAGCCAGGACTGAATACAATAATATTTGAGTACATGAAATACAAATCCCCTTCCCTCACAAAATGGGTGGGAGGTGTTAGAGTCGGTCTAGAAGCCCTCCATCAGCGATCAAAGCTCTTTGCATTTGCATAAGTAGGTGTCTCATTAGTGTCATTTCATTGCATTCCATTAGGCATGCCATAACCCTGATGGAGGATCTGGTGTCTTTATTCCCCTCTTGGCACTGCTGGATCAAGTTGTTTCAGTCTATAAATTCTTTCAAGGTTCCTTGTCTTGTCAAAGTCCTAGGTCTAGGGTTTAGGTCCAATTTGTCTTTGAGGTCATGTCTTTAAAGGTCAATAAATGCCTAGCAGGCCAGAGGGATGACTATCAAAGTTTTTTCTTCAAAGATTTCTTCAAAGATTTCATCTTGTACAGCTAATTTTAACCTTGGATTTAAAAACCCTGTTTTTAAAGACAAGGTCTTTTTCTCATTTTTGTAAAAAATTGTAAAAATTCAAAAGTTTTCAAAAGACAGCATGCAGCCCTGGTCCCCTTTGCCAAGATCCTCAGAAGCTATCCCTACAAAAAAATTTCAAGACAAAGCATCAGTTCAAACAATTTCAGGACAAAAGGTAACCATAAAGTCAGCAACATTTAAATTTTGAAAAAGTGTCAAGTTAAAAACATTAGAAAGAGGGTTTGAGGAGAAATTAATTTAAATCAAGCCTATAAAGCCCCTCTCTCCCTCTATTTGATCATCATTTGCGTCAAAGCAATAGTGAAGAGCGATTTGGGCGATTTGGAGAGAAATTGAGCAAAATTTGCAAGCAGAGCCCGCGCGCGACCTGTTGGGCCGGCGCGACCTATTAGGGGGGTTCATCCAGTTAGGAAAATACACTGGCGCGACCTATTGAGCACGTGTGACCTGTCAGCACCTGCGTGTGACCTGTTGGGAATTCATCTACAAAAATCGCCAGTAAACTCCCAAACGACCCCAAAATTCTTCAAGATTTCAGGTAGGCCTCTGATCATCAAAGTATTTTACTTGATAAAGAAAAATGAGCATGGGAAAGGTGTTTTAATGTCGTCAAATTGAAATGAGAGGTTCATGTATATTTTCTTTAAAAATGTCAAAGTGCAAGAAAAGATAGTGTTTTGTTTTGCTGTTTCAAGGTCATCCTTGTCACCCCACTTTTTCCCCACTTCTCTTTACCACCTCCTATATCATTTCTACCTAATCTCCCTACCAAAAATACCAAAAGCCCTAAAACCCTACCCCTATTCCTAAAAATCAATAATATAACCCTAAACTCTACTTCCCATAAAACCTTTGCAATGATAATGATATGATGTTGTATAAGTCATTATTCTTTCCCTTAATTCCCTTTTCATGTATTTTCCCTAATTCCCCTTAAAAGTCTCCCTTCCCTAACATTTCCCTTGTGCTATTTGTCCCCTTGAAACAACATTACAAACAGGGAAAAACAGCAGGTCATTTGAGCAGAAGCAGCAGTACATTTCAGCCACTTTGCTCCTGAAACCATGTCAGAAACCGAAACCGACTATGAGCAAAGTGATGACCGTGAGTCAACACCAGAAATTGAGGTACAAAGGAGGCCTCACATGGGAGGTAAGAGTGGTCACCATCTGAGAGAGGAGCCCACCTCTTTGACCTATTTGCAGGCTTGTCCACTTGCAGTTACATGTTTCCGCTACCTCTCATGTTATGAATTTTGCGAGAGGATCTCTCAAATCCAGCATCATAGGGAATTGGCTCGCTTGTTTGTTTTGCATTTGCATAATGGGCATGTAAATCTTGCAGGGGTGGATTTTATATTGTCATCTGAAAGTATTGCTCAAGCAACAAGAATACCAAATGTGGGAGAAGAGTGGAACAAACGCAAAGTGTTGGACAGGTTTCAATATGAGCCCTTCGTTAAACCTGCCTACATGAGGTCCATAACTGGTTTGCATATGTGTATTCGTACCATATTCGCTTGTTGATGCACTTCACACGGGCACGAATGATGAACATACCATGGTTCATGTGCCGGGATATTGAGAGGATGGTGCCCTTGGTGCAGAGAAGGAGCCCAGCACAGCAACACAGGAGCATTTATCATTATGGTTTGATCCAGCTTGTGGTCATGCATCAGTTGGCTCAGCAGGGTATCCCATGGGAGGATTTTATCTCTCGGGATTTTTTCACAGCATCAGCATCATCTCCCCCTGAGGTTGTTCATGAGGAGGGAGGGCCTTCACAGCAGCATGATAGTCCTGAGACCAGACATGTCAGCTCTCCTCCATTGGTCACATATCAGAGAGGCCACAGGGCCTTATTTGCATCAGCTAGGCGAGTATTATCTCCACACCAGGTGGAAGGGGTCTTGCCTTCTTCATCAGCACCACGAGTGTTATCTCCACACCAGGTGGAAGGGGCCTCGTCGCCGACAGCAACACAGGTATCAGAGAGGGGCAAACAGCCCAGGATTGATGAGGGGCCATCAGGTGTTCCAGACATAGAGGTTATTGACCTTGATATCAGTTCTCCTAGCCTAGAGTCAAAGGAGATCATTCAGCACCTAAGGGCTGAAAATGACTCATTACAGCAAAGATTGGAAACAGCACAATGGACGATCACATATTTAGAGTAGCGCAACAAGCAGTTGGAGGATGAGCACAATCTTGATGAGTTGCGGAGGATTCATGAGGACCGCAACTTGGCTCAAAAGAGACCCGACGATTTGGTACCCGTTGAGCGAGAGGCTATGCTTCTCCGGGTCAATGCTCATTTGGAGAGGCTGCTAGCTAAGGCCAAAAAGATAAGGACCTGCTCCGAAATATGAAAAACCACTATTGGGCCCGAATGCACGTATGCAAGGCAAAAATGAAGGTGATTCAAGGGCGGTTGGCCAAGGCACTAAAACGACGAAAGAGGCCCGATCCCCTCCACATCTTGGCTGAGGCTTCCTTGAAGGAGCATGATACTAAATGACCTCACTACAGCACAAATTTCAAAAAATTTTGAGCATTTTTGGTCACCTATGAATTTTTGGGTAAAAAACAGGTTTTTCTCCCTGACAGGTCGCGCGCCGCGCGCGACCTATTCGATGGGCAACTTCATTTTGGGAAAACTCAGCATTTCTGGATTTTTCATGCAAGGATACACCTGCTCAGCAATTACCAAGAGATTTCATCAAGTTTTGAGCCTCCAGAAGGTCAAAAAACAAGCAAAAAATGACTTTCTGCCACCTTTTTGACACACAAGAAGCAGTCTTGGGAGATTGCAATTTTGGAGGAACAATGGCCACCAAATTCAGAAATTCCACTTGAGTTGGAAAGTAGATATCCGGACCTTTCCAACAAGCCCACTTTTGCCTCATTTGGACACCTGGAAGTGCCTCAAAAGCAGCTCCAAAGAAGCGCAACCTATTAGGATTAGGGCGTGACCTGTTGGGCAATTTTCACAATTTTTCACCTACAGCTCAGGAATTCGCCCAGCTTTGGCCAATTTTGACTTAGGATGGGATTTTTCACCCTCTTTGATGTAACTAATGTATTTTCATGTTGATATGACACTTATTTACCTATTCTAGAAGATTCATTCATGAAATAGCAAACATTTAATGAATGAATTGGTTTCCTAGCTTATAGAGGCAAGTTGTTTTGACTGCCTAGATTTTAGTGCTCAGTTTAGAATTGGTTGAAACGGCTCCTAGAAGGATGAGCTCGACCCCTAGAGGCAAGGAAAGATGTTAGATTGCCTATATTATGTACTTTCTTGGTCATTTTCATGGTTGGACTCTTGAGGGAGAAAGCTCTATTGTATTATTCATTGTATCTCTGCAATTTTGGCAAAGGAAGAAAGACCAGGGTTTTGCAGTCCTTTTTGGGATTCCTGTGGTTACATGTATTGATGGTGTGCTTCTCTTTGTACTTGTAAGTGTGTTATGTGAAATCATCCTCTTTCTTTTTCTTCTGAAATTAGGCAAATGAAGTGTTAAAGTAGAATTCATGATTTCCATGCTCTGCTTTTAAGTTTGCTTAATATCAATGTTTTCATCTGTTTAAGGAGAACTCAAGGTGATTGCTTGCTCTCCTTAGCTCCTCACTGGTCATTCCTACCCATTCACTTAATTTAAAGGCATCAATACAGTCTCCTACCTTGCCGCAAAGAACCCCCTGCAAAAACTGTGTCCAATCCCCGCACCCAAAATTGCCTTTCCCCGATTTTCCACCAAAATCCAAAAAATCCCAAAACAAACTCTTTTATCAGTTTACTAGCCTAAAATCAGTGTTTCCTTATTGGTTATCTTGCCCGTTGAAGATCTTTACCGAGATAGATCGGAGAGAGCCCTCTCCTGCCCTATAGGGCTAGCTACGAGGCTAAGTGGTTTGATGTTGCCTTGAAGTTTACCTTTCTCAGCCTGAGGTGAAATTTCAAGTGCTAACATATTGGCGACCATACTGGGGAGAACAAACTTGTTTGTGGGTTGGTGTGTTTTTCTCATAAGTCTTAGACGGAGCCTGAAGTTATGCCAGGTAGCCTTCGAAACGCTTTTGCTTTGCATAAGCGGAAGTAGATAAACGTTGCTTCAGTCAATCTCCGTGAGCTTGTGAATACAACACTTCGATTGCATGTTACCCCAGTACATTTGTAAACTCTGAAACTTTTGATGATAAGTTGAGAGTTTTCACAGGCTGAAATCATTCACTTGGCGACTCCTTTCACTGCAAGAATCCAGCAATCTGTGCTTCATGGTGACTTCACTGCAGAGAGATCAATAGCTTTGAGCTTTTCAAGATGGATCGGATTGCAAGAAGATATGCTCCCTTGAGCCAAGATCACATTCCAGGCTTTCCGAATAAAATTCCGAAGGTAGATTGGTCAATGAATTTGCCTACATTTAATGATGATGGTAAGAAGGATGCTGCTTTACATCTAGTTAGATTTCATATGCATATTCGCAAGTTGAAGGTGGATTTTCCTAAAGATTGCTTGATGAAGATATTCCTGGCCACTCTGGAAGGTGAAGCCCAATCTTGGTATGAAAGTTTGCCGCAGGCCTGTATTTACTGTTTAAAGGATTTTCATGCCTTGTTCATTGAAAGATATCAAGCATCTTATCCATCATTAAATTTGGTTCATGACTGTTGCAAGCATGCTTATAGTTTTATTGAAAGCCTTGAGAAATATTATGAAGATGATAATTTTATGGATGTTGAAATCATGGAGGCCCTGTACGAGAATCCATTTCAGCAGCATAAAGAAAACTTAGAGAATTCCCATCAAGATGATCAGGACATTTTGCAGCAGAATCAAGATCAGCAGGCTGAAGATGGTCATATAGTGGAAGATGATGAAAGAGAAGAGCTTGTTTCAGATCTGCCCACAGAAGAAGACCAGATTGCAGAATGTGATAATGTTAGGACAACTACTTCAGAACAACATTTAGATTATGATGACCAGGAATATCTTGTGCTGAAGCCCATCAAAGAGAGCTCTACTGTTGAGATCATAGACAGAGTTTTGGATTCATATGTTCATGAACAACAAGGTGAGATCTTTGTACAAGTAAGTGATGAATCTCCTTTCAATAACTCAGTAATAAATGATAGTCTGAGTGCCCTATCATATGAAGATAATTACTGTTTAAGCAAAAGAGAACAAAAGGCATTGTCTCCTTTGTCTGAAGAGGAGATAGATCAGCTTTTGAAAGGTCTTGTTACAGCCCAAGCTACAGCAGATTTGCAATGCACACATAGTCAGGAAAGTGTTGGGGAAACTTCTTCCTCTGTTGAAGAAGATGATTGTCTTGTAGATCAGCAAAGAGATAATGTTTTCCTTCACAAAGATGATAATCTGGCTGTCATATCATATGAAGATGACCTACCATATTCTCAGACTACCGAAGATCATAGCATACAGGATTACCTTTCAGATTCTTCATATGTTTCATGCGTTGAAATGCTTTTCCAAGAAGAGATCTGCCCATCCATTTGTTCAGAGTTTTTTGAAGCCCATGAGCATACTTTCACCGAAGCACATGAGGAAGGTAAAGCAGAATTTGAAACAAAGGACACATTGATCTTTCAGCAGGAGGTAGCAATGGCAAATCTTCATGTTTTTTACGATCCTCTAGCAAGTTTGTTGCAGCCAGCAGTGAAAGTTTTTATTACAGTGTTTTGTTGCAGCCATGGTCAACTATGTTTTTGGATGCCCAATGATAGGTTTGTATTGTTGACCAGAAGATCTGATCAGGAGCATCAATCAAGAAGGCATCTGCTTGATTGGTTGCATTGGCATTTTGATATAGTTTGATGTATATTGTCTTGTAAGAAACACAGGTGGTTGTCATCATGATTTCAAATCTTGATGGACTGTTGCCCTTCAAAAAGCTTTGAAAAGTCTTGTTTTAAGTCAGTCATGAGTCATTTGTGTTTGGTCTGTTGAGTGAGTTTTTCAAGTTATTTCAATTTGCCATCGAGTCGGTTTGAGTCAAGTTTCAGTTAAGTTTCAGTCAGTTTTCAGTCAAGTTTTCATTCAATAAATGCCCGAAATGAAGACAAAGGGAAACATGGAAAGTTTGATAACTTATGGAAAGGTCCTTATAAAATTGCAGCATATCGTGGTCCAAATGCCTTTCTTCTCAAAGAAATGAACGGTGATGATTGTCTCGGAGGGTCGGTCAACGGCCGGCTGCTCAAAAGGTACCATGTCTGAGCATTTTCTGCTCTAGCCATTGTCATTATAATTACCATTTTACTTTATATTTCACTGCAAGTGTGCACTGACCTTTCATCTTTAGTCTGGGGCCCGCGGTGAAGGCTATAATTCTGAAGATGGGGATTAGTTGGTGTGAGTTTTTATGTTGTTTATATCAGTCCATTTTCTGTCCAAAGGTTGAGTTAGTTTGGGTCAAAGTTAGTCCAATTTTCAGTCAGTTGGTAAAGTCAATAAAGTTGTCCCGTTTTGGGTCACATATGTAAATAATGACTCCATTGCCCAATGATCGAAAAGCACTGGTCTGCTCTCCCAGAGGTCTAAGGTTCTTGGTACCTCCAAGGAGCTACCATCCCCATTGGAGCCAATGTTAGAGTCGGTCTAGAAGCCCTCCATCAGCGATCAAAGCTCTTTGCATTTGCATAAGTAGGTGTCTCATCAGTGTCATTTCATTGCATTCCATTAGGCATGCCATAACCCTGATGGAGGAGCTGGTGTCTTTATTCCCCTCTTGGCACTGCTGGATCAAGTTGTTTCAGTCTATAAATTCTTTCAAGGTTCCTTGTCTTGTCAAAGTCTTAGGTCTAGGGTTTAGGTCCAATTTGTCTTTGAGGTCATGTCTTTAAAGGTCAATAAATGCCCAGCAGGCCAGAGGGATGACTATCAAAGTTTTTTCTTCAAAGATTTCTTCAAAGATTTCATCTTGTACAACTAATTTTAACCTTGGATTTAAAAACCCTGTTTTTAAAGACAAGGTCTTTTTCTCATTTTTGTAAAAAATTGTAAAAATTCAAAATTTTTCAAAAGACAGCATGCAGCCCTGGTCCCCTTTGCCAATATCCTCAGAAGCTATCCCTACAAAAAAATTTCAAGACAAAGCATCAGCTCAAACAATTTCAGGACAAAAGGTAACCATAAAGTCAACAACATTTAAATTTTGAAAAAGTGTCAAGTTAAAAACATTAGAAAGAGGGTGTGAGGAGAAATTAATTTAAATCAAGCCTATAAAGCCCCTCTCTCCCTCTATTTGATCATCATTTGCCTCAAAGCAATAGTGAAGAGCGATTTGGGCGATTTGGACAGAAATTGAGCAAAATTTGCAAGCAAAGCCCGCGCGCGACTTGTTGGGGCGGCGCGACCTATCAGGGGGGTTCATCCAGTTAGGAAAATACACTGGCGCGACCTATTGAGCGCGCGCGACCTGTCAGCACCTGCGCGCGACCTGTTGGGAATTCATCTACAAAAATCGCCAGTAAACTCCCAAACGACCCCAAAATTCTTCAAGATTGCAGGTAGGCCTCTGATCATCAAAGTATTTTACTTGATAAAGAAAAATGAGCATGGGAAAGGTGTTTTAATGTCGTCAAATTGAAATGAGAGGTTCATGTATATTTGCTTTAAAAATGTCAAAGTGCAAGAAAAGATAGTGTTTTGTTTTGCTGTTTCAAGGTCATCCTTGTCACCCCACTTTTTCCCCACTTCTCTTTACCACCTCCTATATCATTTCTACCTAATCTCCCTACCAAAAATACCAAAAGCCCTAAAACCCTACCCCTATTCCTAAAAATCAATAATATAACCCTAAACTCTACTTCCCATAAAACCTTTGCAATGATAATGATATGATGTTGTATAAGTCATTATTCTTTCCCTTAATTCCCTTTTCATGTATTTTCCCTAATTCCCCTTAAAAGTATCCCTTCCCTAACATTTCCCTTGTGCTATTTGTCCCCTTGAAATAGCATTACAAACAGGGAAAAACAACAGGTCATTTGAGCAGAAGCAGCAGTACATTTCAGCCACTTTTCTCCTGAAACCATGTCAGAAACCGAAACCGACTATGAGCAAAGTGATGACCGTGAGTCAACACCAGAAATTGAGGTACAAAGGAGGCCTCACAGGGGAGGTAAGAGTGGTCACCATCTGAGAGAGGAGCCCACCTCTTTGACCTATTTGCAGGCTTGTCCACTTGCAGTTACATGTTTCCACTACCTCTCATGTTATGAATTTTGCGAGAGGATCTCTCAAATCCAGCATCATAGGGAATTGGCTCGCTTGTTTGTTTTGCATTTGCATAATGGGCATGTAAATCTTGCAGGGGTGGATTTTATATTGTCATCTGAAAGTATTGCTCAAGCAACACGAATACCAAATGTGGGAGAAGAGTGGAACAAACGCAAAGTGTTGGACAGGTTTCAGTATGAGCCCTTCGTTAAACCTGCCTACATGAGGTCCATAACTGGTTTGCATATGTGTATTCGTACCATATTCGCTTGTTGATGCACTTCACACGGGTACGAATGATGAACATACCATGGTTCATGTGCCGGGATATTGAGAGGATGGTGCCCTTGGTGCAGAGAAGGAGCCCAGCACAGCAACACAGGAGCATTTATCATTATGGTTTGATCCAGCTTGTGGTAATGCATCAGTTGGCTCAGTAGGGTATCCCATGGGAGGATTTTATCTCTCGGGATTTTTTCACAGGATCAGCATCATCTCCCCCTGAGGTTGTTCATGAGGAGGGAGGGCCTTCACAGCAGCATGATAGTCCTGAGACCAGACATGTTAGCTCTCCTCCATTGGTCACATATCAGAGAGGCCACAGGGCCTTATTTGCATCAGCTAGGCGAGTATTATGTCCACACCAGGTGGAAGGGGTCTCGCCTTCTTCATCAGCACCACGAGTGTTATCTCCACACTAGGTGGAAGGGGCCTCATCGCCGAAAGCAGCACAGGTATCAGAGAGGGGCAAACAGCCCAGGATTGATGAGGGGCCATCAGGTGTTCCAGACATAGAGGTTGTTGACCTTGATATCAGTTCTCCTAGCCTAGAGTCAAAGGAGATCATTCAACACCTAAGGGCTGAAAATGACTCATTGCAGCAAAGATTGGAAACAACACAATGGACGATCACATATTTAGAGCAGCTCAACAAGCAGTTGGAGGATGAGCACACTCTTGATGAGTTGCGGAGGATTCATGAGGACCGCAACTTGGCTCGAAAGAGACCCGACGATTTGGTACCCGTTGAGCGAGAGGCTATGCTTCTCCTGGTCCATGCTCATTTGGAGAGGCTGTTGGCTAAGGCCAAAAAAGATAAGGACCTGCTCTGAAATATGAAAAACCACTATTGGGCCCGAATGCACGTATGGAAGGCAAAAATGAAGGTGATTCAAGGGCGGTTGGCCAAGGCACTAAAACGACGAAAAAGGCCCGATCCCCTCCACATCTTGGCTGAGGCTTCCTTGAAGGAGCATGATATTAAATGACCTCACTACAGCACAAATTTCAAAAAAAATTGAGCATTTTTGGTCACTTATGAATTTTTGGGTAAAAAACAGGTTTTTCTCCCTGACAGGTCTTGCGCCGCGCGCGACCTATTCGATGGGCAACTTCATTTTGGGAAAACTCAGCATTTCTGGATTTTTCATGCAAAGATACACCTGCTCAGCAATTACCAAGAGATTTCATCAAGTTTTGAGCCTCCAGAAGGTCAAAAAACAAGCAAAAAATGACTTTCTGCCACCTTTTTGACACACAAGAAGCAGTCTTGGGAGATTGCAATTTTGGAGGAACAAATGGCCACCAAATTCAGAAATTCCACTTGGGTTGGAAAGTAGACATCTAGAACTTTCCAAAAAGCCCACTTTTGCCTCATTTGGACACCTGGAAGTGCCTAGAAAGCAGCTCCAAAGAAGCGCGACCTATCAGGATTAGGGCGCGACCTGTTGGGCAATTTTCACAATTTTTCACCTACAGCTCAGGAATTCGCCCAGCTTTGGCCAGTTTTGACTTAGGATGGGATTTTTCACCCTCTTTGATGTAATTAATGTATTTTCATGTTGATATGAAACTTATTTACCTATTCTAGAAGATTCATTCATGAAATAGAAAACATTTAATGAATGAATTGGTTTCCTAGCTTATAGAGGCAAGTTGTTTTGACTGCCTAGATTTTAGTGCTCAGTTTAGAATTGGTTGAAACAGCTCCTAGAAGGATGAGCTCGGCCCCTAGAGGCAAGGAAAGATGTTATATTGCCTATATTATGTACTTTCTTGGTCATTTTCATGGTTGGACTCTTGAGGGAGAAAGCTCTATTGTATTATTCATTGTATCTCTGCAATTTTGGCAAAGGAAGAAAGACCAGGGTTTTGCAGTCCTTTTTGGGATTCCTGTGGTTACATGTATTGATGGTGTTCTTATCTTTGTACTTTTAAGTGTGTTATGTGAAATCATCCTCTTTATTTTTCTTCTGAAATTAGGCAAATGAAGTGTTAAAGTAGAATTCATGATTTCCATGCTCTGCTTTTAAGTTTGCTTAATATCAATGTTTTCATCTGTTTAAGGAGAACTCAAGGTGATTGCTTGCTCTCCTTAGCTCCTCACCGGTCATTCCTACCCATTCACTTAATTTAAAGGCATCAATACAGTCTCCTACCTTGCCCCAAAGAACCCCCTGCAAAAACTGTGTCCAATCCCCGCACCCAAAATTGCCTTTCCCCGATTTTCCACCAAAATCCAAAAAATCCCAAAACAAACTCTTTTTATCAGTTTACTAGCCTAAAATCAGTGTTTCCTTATTGGTTATCTCGCCCGTTGAAGATATTTACCGAGATAGATCGGAGAGAGCCCTCTCCTGCCCCGTAGGGCTAGCTACGAGGCTAAGTGGTTTGATGTTGCCTTGAAGTTTACCTTTCTCAGCCTGAGGTGAAATTTCAAGTGCTAACAGGAGGGAGGGTAGAACAATTGGAGAAGCCCTGTTGAACAAGGAAGGGCTCTGCAAAGCTAAATGGATCATCTGGAGGAGACGTTCATGCTATGAACACTGCGATCAGTAGGAATCGAACCCATCAACTCTGTGGAACTGAATCTGAGGCTATATCATAGTAGATATGCATCTGGGCATGTGGGAGCTACCTGGAGGGCCACCCCCTCATGAGGTCCAAAACATCTCACACACACCCAGCAATCACTGGTACAATTTGTTGTATCACTGGACCATCAAGTGTATGAATCATGAACATGAAACAACCAAGTAAAATGGAAATAATGTGTCCCTCTACTCGATCCGAGGCACCGAACAAGAATGGAAGCTGGAACCAAGATACATCGTCCTCTAGGCATTTATTCTAGAATAAATGAGCTGATGTCGACAGAATAGGGCTCGTGATAGGTGAGGCAATGAGCATCCTCAACTAAGGCACGAGGAAAAAATAGTAATGTGACTAATGGACTAACACCAAGGATAAAGGGGAAATTAGGATTGAGGGACAAACAAAGGACTTCCCTTGTCAGAGTATATAGTGCATGGTTGACCTGGCAACAACTGATTCAACTCCAAAGGGGATGGGGACAGTATGACTGGAGGCCAAAATGGGAAACATAGGATGAATGGTATGCAAATATGGATGGAATACTATGAAATGATATGATGGGACATGAAATTGACTCCAAGAATGCAAGGGTGACTCATCATGGATGATCTAAACAAGGGTGACTCGATGATGCTGCCACACAGACTAGGTTAGGTGGGGACCATCAAAACATAAGTAAATGATGGTTACTCATGATGAAAGTCAACATATGGTATGGCAAGTATTAAGATAAGGTGGACTTCAAAGTACAAGTGTCGCTTTATGACGAAATTTGATTTTGAGAGGCAACGAAGTGACATTTCTTGGAAAAATGGTTTCCTAATGAAGTGTCCAATCATCAAAAACTAAGGAAGACCCATTATAGAGATAGATGAGATATTTCCAACAGTTCTAATGTTTCATCAAATGGAGTTATGGTCTAGTCGCAATGTGTGACAAAAAAACTCTGGCTTTTCCTATAAAAGGGTGTTTTCCCTTCAATTTGAGAGGAGAAGGTCTTAAATCTTGTCGAGATTGTAGTGGACAAACTAACCATCAAAATAGGGATCTATGACTTTCATGCAAGTGGAATTACTTGTCTAAAGATGGCATTGATGCTTCTTGGAATGATGGTTCCTGGTGAAGAATTAAGGGAAGAGGAAAATGAGAATGAACTACTAGAGGAGGTCTAGAATCATTCTCACCCACTAAGTCAAACATGGGGACTATGTGGACATAGAGTAGAATATTTGAAGATATGGTATCAAATATCTATGATATGTGATGTGCATATGGCTCGCTAGAGAGGTCGGTAGGACAAACTATCCAAGGAATGGGAGGATAATTGACCATACCTAGATCCAGTGAGATCTAGGCTGAGACTTATGTTAATCAATTGAGAAGATGCCCAAGGGAAAAACATCATGCCCCCAAGAATGTGATACTTCCCACAAAGATATTTGATGGAGGGGACTGATCTGGTATGCAAAGGTTGGAACAATGCCCTCTAGCAGGAGGAGTTTGTGGAGTGCCATTGTGTTTTGAGTGCTCGAAAAAGGGATTCAAGCATGTTGACCCAACTTGGCATGAGATCGTCCAAAGGATGATAATGAGATGTAGGGGTCAATGTTCCCCCCTAGTATGCTATGGGCGTACTGGATGTATTTAGAGTGGTGAACTCAAAACACTTATATGATACATAATATGACTATGCATTTTATATGATGATGATGGTTCACCATTTGTTTTGTTTATGGTTATCTTCTGTGGTATACATGTGATAAATGCCAATCTAGAATGTTGTTTGCAATGGAATCTACATAGTTATTTTGGGCTCTAGTAATGTGACTGAATGTAATGGTTTCAAATTCACGTACCAACATCTTAACTTGTAGATATTTTCTAAATAGAACTTGGTTATACACATGATACACACCATTCAATTCCATGACAAGTAGCAAGGAATCTAAACAAACATGAAGATGAAGGATGCGATGAACATGGGCATCGACTAACAAACCTATCATTGCATCATATTCAGCCTAGTTATTGGTGGTAGATCCAATGCACATGTCATTTGAAAGGACTAATGTATTCAAGGGTATAAAAATGGCCTAGGCTACCGAGGCTAGATTCCAGGAGAAGCGACTCACACTGTCGGCATGATCGATATATAGTGTGGATGATGGATCCATTTGAAAGGTGCAAAAGACAACGGATGAGATGATGCAATCTATTAACTTCATGGTAGAAATAAAGACACAAAAATTAAATGGATGTGCTATGATCAAAATTTCTTAAGGTAGATCGCATTGGGAGAATTAGGAAGGAAATGGCTTTCAAAATCCTATAAAGAAATTCCCCCTTACTTAAGTGCAGGGGTAATCAGGGGTAGACATAGCTTCCATGATTTCCTCACCAGAATGGAAGATGGGCAGACGGGAGGAAGATTGACTACATGATGTGGTGACATTACCTGGTGCATCAACCTGAGAAAGAAGGTTCACATACACATCATCTTTAATGGTAGACGACGAGCTAGTAGATGGGAGGATCTACGGATGTTGAGACTTGGGATTCTGTCAACATAGGTTTGATGGAATCACGCGTAGAAACCTAAAAAAGGTTTGTTTGTGAGGAACTCAAGGATGACTACAGGTAAAGGATATGGCCTATGGTGTCTGTCATCTCGACAGTGGGGGGAGGGATCACAATGGTGGCACCAGAGTCCCCCTGTTCTGGTTGACTAGCGGTAACAAAATCCATGGGTAGAGGAGTAGATGATCCACTAGGAGTGGCCTCGTATTCGCCAAGTGCCCGAAGGAAATCAAAAAATTCATCGAGATGAGGGAAACAATGGGAATAGTGACCATGATGATCACATAAGGCATAAGGATGACTTGTGCGTAGCATTTTGAGTTTCTTGTCTAGTTTCAGTAAGTTAACATGGACTTTTGGGATATTTGACTCAGGGAATGCTTCATGAACCAAAGGTTTGAGTTGAGGAATCTCAGGACAATTATTGGTGGAGTGCCCAACAACTTTACACAAAGCACATGGAGGTGACGGCTTTAGGGCCTTAGGGGCTGGAGGAGCTTGGGGAGCCTTATATTTTGATTATTTCCTATTAGCTTTGCCCCCCTGACCAAATGCTTTCACAACAGAAGTGGGTTCCTGTTGAGGTTGTGATGGAACTCAAGCAATGATAGGGGTCGTAGGCACCAATTGGACCGGGGTCAAACCATGATATGGTCTAAGCTGACCACACAGAGTGTTCACTGGGGGATCAATGTACCATACTAGGATCCCCAAAGTCATGTTAGGAAGGACCAGTGAAGCAATGACAGGCACATAAAATATTCCTGGAGGGGGAAATAAGAAAGTTATTTGGCCTATAGGGTAATGTCACAGAGGAGCAACTCTTGGATGGTTGAGACCTGGAGGAACAGTTCCTGGTGGGACCATGGGAGAGGCACCCACTAATGAATGAGGTTCTGGGCAGGTGGATCTAGATGGATCGACTGAGATGGTAACAACGGGGTGTTGAGGAGCTGGTTGTTGATCAGAGTTATTGACCTTGTCAGAACCCATCATGAGGATTTGGTAGTCACCAAGACCAAAAGGTTGGGGAGGATGGGCTGCTTGACCTAGATGAGGTTGAGAAACAAAAATTCCTTGCTGAGGGAAATGATTTGTGCAAAGTGTCGATTGAGATGGTGTAGGATTCTAAGGCAATTGTTGACCTCTAGAAGCTGCTTAAGCTTCCCACATTTGGCACATCTGGGGTAAGAGAGGAAACTCATGTGTATAATGTCCATGTACACCACAACATAAACAAGGCTTGTTCATATAAATAGCCTTGTTTTGCTTCGGTTGACTGCCCTATTGCTGGTTGTTGGTGTTAGGTTGGTTCCCTGGGGGTTCACTAGGTTAATTACCTTGATTACCTTGGTTACCCTTGTTGCCATTCCCCTTATTATTTTTCTTTGAACTTTGGGGATTGGTTGCAATCTGTTGTGCAAACACTTAACCCTGAGGGGGTAGTGGCTACTGGGGCTGAGGATGCATGGGAGGTTGCAGTGCTAATGCTTAAGGGGTTGTAGCGCTTGGTTGTGCATAAGGAGAAGCAATAGTTTGGTAGATAGGTTGGGACCCTGAAAACATGTTTCTAGCAAGAGGAGCATAAGTGTTAGAGGATTTGGTGCCCCCTACGGGTAGCCATAACTTTGTTGAGTATATGGCGAAGAGTGTGAAAGGGATCCAATGATGTCATCAGTGGCGTGAGATGTCACCAGTGCATTAGCACTTCTAGGATGAGGGAGGTCTAGAATGACGGTATATACATAACTGGATTATGCATGAATCAAGTCATATCTTAGGGCAGTTTTGAGAGCTTCTTCCTCAGTCTGAGGAAAATGGGACGCAACCTATTTTCCAATGGGTGCTAAAAGGCTCCTAAGAAACCAATCTAAATAGACACGGCCTTTGAAGCGTGGGGCACGACATGTGCTCCTCCGTCAATGCCACTCTTGAACATGGTCAGATAGACAAGTGGTGGAGGACTCATGGAATGAGGTTAATAGCTATGTACTAGTGTCGTTCCAGAGAGGTAACTAGAAATAAGAAAGGAACACTTTAGAAAGCATCACGAAAATGGAATGAGATGCGGAGGGCTAGTATACATACCATTTTGCAGCACCTACAATGAGCGTGCGTTGGAATAACCGGAGAAGAATGGATTCATTGGTAATGGAGTTGGACAAACACCACATGTGGAAGGATTAGACATGGTTGGAAGGATCCTCTCTAGCACTACCCTCAAATATTGGGATGTTTGAGGGAAGCTTAGTCAGCATAGCAAGCCAACTAGCATCATGGTGTATGGGTTCATTTATCAACTAGTTATAATTTGATAGGATTAACACAGCCATAAAGGGGAGCATGGGGATGTCAGAATGGTTCCTGAGAGTGTTCCACTTGATGTGACCTCCGAGATAGAACTGGAGCCAACACTAGGTTGGGTCCTGTTATGTTCCTATACTAATAGGTGTCATAATTTATGATCGAATTTGTTTATCTCTATAATATGTACATACCTTTTCTTTCTGCAAATGTTTTCCATATTCAAAAGCTCAAACAAAAAAATAAAAAATGTAAAGAGGGTATGTCCCAAAATAAAAATCAAGGGACAAAAAGATTAAAAAAGGTTAAATAAGATAAAAAAAATGAACCCCAAGAAAGAAAAAGACCATGAAAGTGTGCAAGCCCAAATGCCACTGCTATTTATTTTTATGCATAATAATGATTTTGTGCAACTTGTTATTTATGCCACAATCCATGGTAACCAAATAGTTTAATCTTGGTTAGTCCATGTTTTGAATTTCATGCTTAGAGATAGAGAATAAAATCTGACCAAACTGTTTAATCTTGTTAGATAAGTAGATAGGTAGAGTTAATAAAAGGAGCTCAACAATTTAATCTAAGCCCTTGGATTTAATAAGGATAGACTTAGATAGATTTCCATTGTAAAAGAAAAGAAAATTTTGAAAAGGGTTTTCCAGTTGAAGTGCATTGTAATAAAAATTAGAAAAAATGGAAGGATTTGTAGGTGGGTAAGTAGATGAATGGTTGCAAAATTATGTATGATGAATGTTTAGTTGAAACTTATATCATTTAATTTCATCATCATATTGCTTTAAAAGTATGGATAAAAAGGAGACATTTACAAAGTCAGGTGATTAATTTCCTCATTCATTTTACCCCGTATTTCACTAATTTCCCACAAATAACAATCAAAGTACCTAAATCCTTAAGTTAAAGGGGCTCAAAGCATTTCTCTGACTTCTGGAGGGACCGGACTCTCAGCCCAATAAATTATAAGGTCTAAGTGCTAAAGCCCCTTATCAACATTCACCCCCTCCATAATTCATTCATTTTCCCAAAAAACCCCCTTTTTCTAAGGTAAAATCATTATTGCCTAGGCAAAGTAATTATCCCCATATAAAAACCCACGAATGCACTTAAGCCTAAATTATGATGTTCAAATGTGGAAATATCAATATATTTCAAAAGAATTTTACTTAGCGCGTTTTCCATTTCCATTTTCATATTAACATCTAATTTTATTTAAATCCCGAAAATACACTTCTTTCCCATATATATTATTAAAATTCCTTATTTTAATATCCCGCCACGATGGTTTGAAATATAAACAATAATAAAATAATTAGATGGATTAATTAATCATTATGCGATTAATTAAGAGCCATAACCCTCCGCCATGTTAAAATGGATTAATTAATCAAATTGTGATTAATTAATAACTGTCCTCCATTCAAATCATCCCTGACGTCATTAAATATCCCTAATCCATAATTATTATCCCATTGGGCCCCTACATTAACTCCCGATCAAATCATTGCCCTAACTACTGTACAATCTGACCCCTACAGATCTAACGACTGACGCTCATATCGAGTGGCCCCCAACTCCAAACTTTACCCGCCTGCTGTGAGCGGTTTTACTACTCATCCCGCCACTATGTGTCGCCTGATGAATGGCATTGGGCAGACCTCTCCCAATACCGCCAAGCTCTCAAAAGCGGTGCGATGGATTCCGCTTACTGCCTCCGTTTACCACCTCCACTAAATGACAGAACGTCACCTTCGCTAGTTAGTGCCAACTGTCGCTTTCCATTATACCTGCCAAAAACATTGACTTTGTAAATAAAACCAAAATACTCATTATTCTTTATTTTACTAAGAAAAGAGCCTATGTTCTCTATGCACACGTAGAGTACGTTCAAATTGTCACCCTGCTTCCAACCGTCAACCTCCAGAAGCTACCGAACTCCATATTACCATTACAGACCCATGCACCCCCTGCGAACAACACACCAGTGCCATTTGTTCCTTCACAACCAAAACAAGGTATTTACCCCGTTTTCAACTTAAAAACCCTGTTTTCATATTGAATCTGAGCTAAATTGCTTTAAGAATTAAGTAATTTAGTGAAATTAAGCTATTTGATAGTCTTGACACTCTCTGAGACGACCCAGTTTTCCATAGTTCCCTGTTCTCTGCCCTCGTCCTTGAATCCACAAGAATGAAGGATGGATGCCCTAGTATCCTTAAATGTCATTCCAGTTACCACTCCCCACAGAGATATAGACCATATTCCCCTGGCTGAAAAATATTTTTAGATAAAAGACCTCACCTTCGACGAAACCCCTCTGAAATTGCATTGCAAATACCGAGACAATTATTTGAACCATGCAGATAAGATAGGCCTCTGGGAATCAAACCTTCCCAAATATCAATTCCCCAGTGTTCATGTCTTTCCTAAACTTATTCACTACTGTCATGCAAACTATGACCCTATCATGAGAGTTGTGATGTCCCCAAACCAGAAAGTCTTGTTCACTATCACTCCTGAATCCATAAATGAAATGTTACAATTACAACCTGGTCAGGATCTCACCCCCCTTACCATTGCTGATTTGCTTGAAAGATTCTCTAAACTATCTAGTTCCAGAAGTACCCAAATCCTCCAGACTTTCATTGTTGAAGAAAAGTACATGCCAAAAGACCCCCCTCCTTATGTGTCAGTTGTCTTTTCTGAGCTAGGCAAAGATATCACAACAATGATATCATGCATTTTAGGTTTTACCACTAATGAGTATGTAGATGAGATTATTCTTGCTTACATGTCTATTTTTACTCCTGGTCAACCTGCTGTAGTTAAATGTGATTAAGAAAAATTCATCGCAGATAAAATGCATGATCAATTTATGAGATTAGAAAATGAAAGAGTGTTCAAATATTCATTAGTCTTGTATCATTTGTTTCTCTACTACCAAACTGATAAGTTTCCCTTCTCTATCCAAAAACTTGATACTAGAGGGAATCCTAGATCTATCATTTTCTAGACCTCTCTATTCCACAGGTCAAGTTCTTCTCCCTATCCATACACAGATTTTATTGACCTATTTGTACATCCAGTGACTACAATGTTATTAGGAAATCCCCCTCCCAAAGTCAGTGCAGACATTAAGAGGGTTCTCCAGCTGTCCAAACAATACAAAGTAGGGGATTGGTACTTGTAACAAAAACATATTGAAATCAAAATTTATGGGTGTGAGCTGCCTCCTTACAAATTACCTAGATATCACCCCATGCGATTATTTTCTCCATAGTACTATAGGCAAATGATGAATTCTAATGAGATTCACTTTGTCAAAACCAAGAAGAAGGCCCAACTAAGAATAAAAGATCATCTAGGCCCATTTATTTGCAATAATAGAGAAGCAGGAAAGGAAGTAGATGAAATCATCCAAAGATTGAGATTAAAACAGAGTTTCATCTGGGCCTATGACCCCCACAACTTCATTTGTAATAGAAGGCAGAAACATAAGCTATCTCCTTATATCCACCATAGGATCTCAAAAATTGAACAATATGCCAATCAATATGAATGGGTGGAAGGCACTCTGGTATCTCAAAATAGCACACAAGTTGCAGTTGACAATGTATTGGTGGATTTAGAAAGAAGGCTTGATGAAGATTCATTTGTATAGGTGTCTAGAGAAACTTCATCACAAAAGTAGTCATACAAACATAGCACTCAGCCATAAGAGCAACAAAAGTCATGAGAACAGGAAGAAGATTCAGAGCAACTAGAAATTTTGAAGGAGCTAGATCAAATAGAACCAAACATGAGCAATCCTCCCATTTTGTAGACTCCTCTAAATGAGGAGAAAAATCCAAAGAGAAGCTGAGAGGAGGCTATTACTTCTACTGTGCCCATTGACCAAACCTATGAAAAAAGGCAAAGGTTGAATCCCCTGTCTAAACATGAATTTCTTGGAGAAACGACAAGTGACACAGCAGCCAAAAGAGGTGATAGTATGTAGACTATCCCAACAAGAGGGACACCATCTACTTCACAGATACAAGCATTGGAAAGACAACAAAGCACAGAGGTGTCTTCATTCAGAGCTCCTTCAGAACAAAGCCAAGACATAAAAGGAAAATATAAATAAATTAAAGCAAGGAATGAGAAACTGAAAGCTCAAATCTATGCCCACTATCTTAGAATGGCTCCAACCAACCAGACAAGGCTGATGTCAGCCTTTGATATAAGGGAAGGAAAGATGCAGATGAGCTTCCTAAAACCAACTATGCAACAACCAAGATCCATGGCTGATTATTTAAAGATTGATTTTGAAGTTTTGGCAAAGGATATTCATCCTATGGACCAAATAGAACTGCATAAACAAACTTGTGAGATGGGATATTCTGCATTGACTAATAAGGCCATCACAGCACATCAATTGCAAAACTCATTGAACAATACCTCTACATATCTTCAACTGGAAAAGGCCTCCTCTCAGGCTAAAGACACCAGAATAAAAACTTTAGAAGACTTGGTGATAGAGTTGGGACATGATCCCAAGGATGTCAAAGCAGCGGATTAGTTGATTAAAAAAGAAAAATGATGATATAGCTACACTAAAGAAGCAACTCAAGATCCCTCCTCTCCACCATCCTCAAACTACAAAAGTTATAGAGAAGCAAAAGGAGGAAGAACTTATGGGCTTAGTCCTTAAGTTAAATGATTAGTTAAGAGAAACTGAGAGGGAATTGGGGAAAGCAATACAGTCTAAGCAGAGTGAGCTGGCCACCGCTCCTCAGACTATCATACCTACAATTTCTACAGCAGTACCCTCCACTCTGGCAACTTCCTTGGCACCAACACTTCCACCAATGATAGCATTGCTAGTAGCAGGGACTATTTCAACCACAGGTACATCAACCAGTGCAGAGACATCAGCAGAAAAAATAAATGAATTGATTAAAGCCATGGAACAAATGAGTATCCAGGCCACAAAATTGAAAAAGCTCAAAGAACAAATGACAAGTTTGGAAACAAACTACGAGCTTGCACAAATTCAGAATAAAGAAGAAGAATGAAAAAAAAAAAGGATGGAGGAAAGAATCAGAGTCCTGGAGAAGGATTTGACATTAGAAAATCCATTGGGAGACATGAAAAATATATTGTGGACCAATATCATTGATTCCATCAATAATATTTGGCCTTCTATCCAAGTAATCTTTGAACAAACTAAATTGATTAAAATAGCTATGGAAGCTATACAGAAGACTAAAGAAGAACTAGGAGATAAACGTGAAGAGGCAAGTCAATTGATTGACTTTTTGAATAACAGAAAGAGGTACCAGTTGGACGAGTTAGAGATTGAGGATAGAACAGCTACTATTATTGAAATAAAGAAAGTTCTTACTAAAAGGAACTTAATGCTTAATCTAGAGAAAAGGTGTCAGAGTATTCAGGTAGACATAGATAGCTTCATGTTGAAATATGGCATTTTGAGAGAGAAAGGCCTTCCTAGCCCACTGGTTATACATGACAAGTTAATGACACAGGAAGACTATATCGAGAGATTAAATAAACAGGCCAGGAGTCAAGCAAGTTCTTCAGGAGTAAAAGCATTACCTACAGGAAAGGTACTTTATGATGGCCTGGAGAATATATTCTACATAGAGCATGAAGTAAAACATCTATTCACCAGCAAACCCAATTTTGCTAAGCATACAGAAGCTGATGAAGTTTACATGAAGATGATTAGGATGAAATTACCAGATAACGAATGGTGGACCAGTTTGACTAACTTACTGTAAAGTTACTATGGTAAATATGTGGAGTAATTTTTTTTTACTATGGTAAAGTCTGGTAATACAGGATGAAAGGATGAAACATCACAGGTAAAGAGTATCAGTAGGTAAAGAGTATCAGTAGGTGAAGATAAGAGTGAAATCCAACACATAAATACCGAGGCAACTGCAAGAGCCAAATCCGAGTTCCAGTATCCAGCACATTCACAAATAAAGGGACAACAAACAATTTGTTTTCCATCTATCTCTATCTTCACGTGGAAGATAACTTTTGTTTCCTCGAATAAATCTCATATAGTTATGAGATATTTTGTATTAATTTTTGTATAAATACTTCACAAATTGAAGTAATTAGGGGGGATTAAAAAAGCATTTCGGTAGACTTTTTGTTTTGAGCTAAAGGAGAAATTGTAATCAAGGTTGGACTGGTTTACTGGATTAAATAAAGCTGAGGACATTTCACTCAATTCATGTGCACTATGGGAAACAAATAAGTATCATTGCTCTAAGTTTTATTATTGTTTTCCTTTATGTTATGAAATATCATATGTGTTTCTTATAATTATTAAAAGCAAACAAGGAATAATATCATCATAATTAGCTTAAGTGCTCTCTGTTTTAACTGTTTTCTTCTTTAATGTTTTCTACTAAATTGCTTAAGTCTGGGAATTCTTAGTTGCTCCCTTACTTCTATAATTCATTCCCTCTATTGGCCCCTAGTATAGGATTCTTAATTTCCCTTGCTATTTGCCAAACCTCCCTTCTTCATCTTAATCCCTGTCAAGGATTCTTCATTGCCCTTGGCCCTGGTTAAGATTTTCATCCATTGAGACCTTCAAATTTGTCCTTGTTGTGCTATCTTGCCTTGTGAACTCTTACCTCGGTGATTAATCAAATCTTGTTAAACCTTTCCTACTTGACTCCATAGCCCAATGGCCTAAATACCTGCTCTGCCCATCTATTTCCTTAATTCCACCAAACAAATCAAAACAAATTCCTTAAGCATTAATAACTAGCCTAATATCATATCAAAACAAAGTTAAATCTTAAAGAGAGAGCCCTCTCTGGACTTAGGTGGGCTAGAATCTGAGTCTAAAAGATTGGTTTGTGGTTACCTTGGGCCATTCCTTCTTTAATAGCTTCTAAGGAAAAAACTTGAGTGATAACAGGTTCCTACGCCAGTTGGGAGTCTAGACATGGTGAAAATATGCAGTGAAGGAGGCTAGGAATCAGATGAATGAGGAGAAGAGTCGGTGTGGGGACTCGGAGGGCTATGAACTTGAGCCTGATGGGGAGGGGTAATATGCCCAAGGGGAAACTCAGGGTGAAGGCCTAATAGTCTTTGTGACAAATGCCTTGGTGGCACAATGATGGTAAGGCACACGTGACATGGAAATGGCGAAGGGAGATCAACAATATGCCTTTGTCTCAATGAGGGGAGATAAATTTATTATGTTAACTCGTGGCTTGGTGGTGTAAACCAAGCATCCTTCACTTAAGTTGTGCTAGCGTGTGCAAGTGTATTTATTGATTAAGCCCACATCGTGTTTGTAAAAAAGAAGAAAGCTTGCTAAAAATAAACTAAAATTAATAACAGAAAATGAACATTAAAAAAGTTAACTAAACCCCACCCAAACTTGGTTTGCAAACACTGTGTTGGTTGGTGGCTAAATCGATGGAAAATAGACTGAAATGGTCAAGAGATCTAAATGTCAGTGTGATTGGGATCAATTGACACTAAGCAGCTAGAAAGTGGTGCAGAAACAACAAAAAACCTAAGAGGAAGATTGCTGCAAAAAGATAGGGAGATGGGTGAAACACCTAAGGAAACCAATGGGACCCTAAGGCAAATGACCAAAAAAGTTTAAATGTGAAACTATAGATGGTAAAAACCTATCTTAACAGATCTGAAGGGTACAGATCTGGAAAATATGGTTGAAACCGTTGCAGAAATTCAAACTACTCACTCAACTAAACTCCTCCTAGAAAGGTGGAAGCGTACTAGAAGCCCTATGGGAGGCTAAATTCGACTTCGACGAGTAAATTAGAGTGGATCAAGGCCTTAGAGGGATGAGACAGAGGTTAGACAGCCTAGCAGATAGCTCTCTACAAAACCTAGAAACAGATCTAAGAAAAACCCTAAAACCCAAAAATCACAGGTACTGACCTGTTTTCCTGTCGAGATCGCACTTTTTGGGCTGATAAATGTGCTTTGGACTCCACCTCACACTTTTTGGGCCAAAACGTGTGATTTATGCTCCGTGGATCCCAGTTGACAAATATAGGGAAAAAGTGTCCCCTTTGTCGCAGTTGGTTCCTGTGACCTACGAAAAAGACCAGAAAGCTTGTGAAAGTTAGAAATTTAACAGTTCTAGCGTTAAAAAACTAGGAAAAATTAATAGAATTGAAAAAAGAAGAAACCTTAAGCTGAAAACTAAAGGTCACCCAGGTTTCTGGATCTGAAGTATAAAACCCAATAGAGTCACCAATTTGTGTTATGGTGTCTTCTTCTCAAAGATGAACGAAAAGAACCCACTTAAGATTGTGGATGACAAACAATTTCAACAATATAAATGGCTACAAAACATTATAGATCTGTAGCAACTGATAGAAACAAAACCTACCAAAGTTCGGATCTATGCCACAATCATAATTAAACAACAAAAAGAAAGAGTAATAACTCCAATCATCTAATGGAAACCAAATATACAAAGAATAGTTTTTATTTATAACACCTGTGAAGGGAACAAATAGATGCTTCCAGTGCCCTTCTATGGGATGGGTTCTTAGCTATCCTCAAACATCTTCAGCTTGTGTAGAGTCTCTCTCTTCTATAATGTATAAACCCAACAAAAATATGGTGTGTGACAATGAAAATAATTAGAGTTACAACAGTGAGTGAAACAGTGAAAATAATCAAAAGTGAAGAATGAATGGAAAACCCTTATATTTGTAAGAAAATATTGAGTTATCCTCGAATAATAAGCAATAATAAAATATTATTTATCTCATTCTTGGAATAACCACGTGTAATATTTTATTATATTTGTTTAGGAGGGAAAAATTATTTAAAGTTTTATTTAGAAATAATAAATAAATAAATGTTTTATTTATCATCTCAAGGAATTGGTTAAGGAATAATAAACAAATAATAATTTATTTAATTATTCCTAAAGGATTTAGTCAAATTTGACAAAGAATAATAATTAATTAGTGATTAATTAATTATTCTTGGAGAAAAATGAGATAATTAATTATTTATCTATTTATTTTTCATGATTGGGTCAAATATGACAATGAATAATAATTGAACAATGGTTTAATTAATTATTCCTATAAGAAAATCAAATAAATAGTGATTTATTTAATTATTCTTCATGGGTTTAACTATAAATTACTTAACAAAGGTGGCTTATTAAGTAATTTATCACAGTGAAAGCAATTTTACTATGGTAAAATTGGCTTTACATGGTGTACTTCGATCCATCTAGTAAATTAGGATACATAATCTCTTTTTTGGTGATAACACCCATCACTTACTACATTTGACTTATGCGAATTACATATAACTTTAATTGATCCATAGGGTCTCCACTCAAGATACTTATGGCATAACATGTGCATCATGGGATATTAAAGAATACCTCTAATTTCAATAGGTATTAAAAATTTCCTTTTAATACATCTTTTGAATAAACTATATTTAAAAAAATTCTACTTTTATTAGATATGCAGTATTTTTAGTAAATACCCTCTTCATACCCCCAACACCTATAAATCACTCCATACCCCATATCGATCTTCAATATCTACAATATATTGACTATATTTTTCACAAATTTAAAATCCCCCTTTATGACTGAACATGATAAGGTATTGCTCAATAGGATAAAGCACTAATGAATTAACTTTAGTTGGAATTGGTTGATGTGTGTTGATTATGGTTGAATTTAATCGAGTACACTTGACTATAGTCCATTTTAGTTTATTATTATTTTTTTCAATTCAATTTTATTGACTATGGTCGACATTAGTTGAGCATGATTGGATTTGGTTGAATACGGTATAGTAGAGGTCACATATTGTCGATTATTGAAAACACAACTTGAATCCAATTAAATTAAGTGAAGTTTGGTTGAATTTATGTTGATGCTCCAACAGGCCCTAGGAAACCATAAAATATCTCTGGTTTTCTCAAATACAACTATATTATTTATCTTACTAAAAAATTCTTTTTGAATCATGATTGTTGTTATTTTATTTCCACTTAGTATGTTCATCTAAAAAAACATCAGCTCATTGAGATCACCTAAATATTAGATTATTTATTTACTCTAAACTTTTCTTTTATAATTTCTAAGGGCATAGATCTATGATTCAATGGGAAAAAATTATGGTGGAGAAGCATACATGTGTGAAATACAAGTTGAGTTCACTTGGTTGTATGCCCTTGTACACCTTTGTTCATAACAAATTAACAATATGGCATCAGATAGAATTTTATTCACATATTTTATCTTCAATTTACCTTTGAGTCAATCAAAATATCAAATCCTACCTAATACCATATCTATAAACAACTTTCACTTTCTTATTTCCATAGTACACTAAGCACAACACTTAAGGACATCACTATTACATGGGATTGGGTAGTATAGATAAGGGTACAATATATACTTTCGAGTTAACAATATGAAGGAATTTCCAAAACTAATGTTTGTGACTAATAACCAACAAATCCTCTAGCTTAATTAACCACAATTATATACCCCATGTGTATTCCTTTAATTATAATGTGATGGTCTCATGATTACCACTAGAAACATGACCATCCATGGATAAAAGGATCTTTGACAACATTGTTGTACTACTTAGAGAGAAAGATAGAGGAATCATTGGTTGTAAGACTCCATAAGTCTAGAAACTCTTCCTGTGCAAGGAGGATTTGCGAAGGAATGGATCACCTAGGGAATTATGTGGATAGAGAAGGGAATGCTTGAACTTAAATAGTGTGTGATTACAAGAAAGGGGAGACTTGAATGAACTAGTTTTCAAATATTAATTTACTTACTCATTCACATAATGAATGCATTTGGTGTGTCCAATAAAATAACAAGTTGAACTTGTTCCTTGTGGAAGCCTTGAGAAGAAACAAACAACACATGCTAGAATGCATTGGAATGTCAATAGCTCTAGAGGTAACTAGACATTGAAAAATCAATGACATTCCTTGAAGTGGCAACTAAATACATGGAAAATATTATTGATATGAAAGTGACATATGCCTTCTTTTGCATAGAATTATTCTAATGATAGTATAACGCTGAGGATGGTGTTACTTAAAGGGGAGATGATTGTGACACCCCTTTCATTAACTTAAAATTTGTAATTTGTAATTAAGAACATATAATTTTGGGATGCTAACATTGAAGCTATAATGTCAAACTATATTATATGATGTAATGCTTATTTTTATTGATAAAAATGCTAAGTTGAATAAATGGGACAACCAATAGAGTATGATGCCATAGGGAGGGGGAAACTTGACTTAAGAGGAAATATATACCTTGGGTGAATATTTCCCTTTGATGTGATGGTTAGTCTTTTGAAGAAGCTAAAAGGTTGGGAATATTAAGGGTCAAAGTGTGATTATAAAAATAAGAGGGAGGAGAAATCAAGGGGTTTTTCTCGTTGCTGCTTAAGCTTATAACTCTTCTCTCTTCTTTTACTTTCTCATACATCTCTCTTTACCTTATTTAGAACATTCAAATTGGAAAAAGGATTGTGACAGAGACTAGAGAGGTTAAGACCTTATTACTAGTTAAGGTTTATGAGTGACAAATTATGTGATAATAAATGAATGTGTTGTATTGCTTTTTCTTTGGACTAGAGGGCTTTTAGGACTAGGAATGGTCTTGGTTATGTGTGGCACATAGAGCACTGAAGAGGGGAAGGTTGAGGGACTACAAAGATAAGAACAGAATTCGCTTATGTTTTTTTTCCCAAGGAAAAATCATTATTTTATTATTGAAAACAAAATTACATGTTGCAAATGCTTAATATAATTCCATCATCTATTCTCTGGCTGATGACCATAAGTTCATACAAAAAACAACTAAATAAAGATGAAGAGAAAAGTTAAGGTTTTCTCCATTTATTTTTCTCTACCTTGTGCCATTCTCCTTGAGTTGGCATGGAAGAGACAAGAGCAAGCTGATTTCCTTCTTCTATTCTTGTAGAGTCCTTGTCTGAATCTGAGTTGTCTGATGTATGTTGACGTTTAATTCCACTGGTATCCTTTTCTTCTAGTATCTTTTCTAGCTGAGCCAGGGTGATTTGTAAGTCAGATGGATCTTGTGATGCATTCCCCTTTTCTTCTGTTTCTTTAGGTGTTTGGTTGTTTTCATTAGGAATGGGATCATTCCCTACTTCATCCTCTTCCTCATCAAGTTCATTTGGGGGGAATTGCCATCCTTTGGGTTTCTTTCCTATTTTCTTCTTCCTTCAAGTGTCGTTCTTGGCTTCAAGGCACATGTTCTGTAGATGTCCTTTTTTCCAGCAAGTTTTGCATCAGAAGGTTGTGTTCTCGTAATCTATGAGCTGAGTCCAATTATTCTTATTGTGTATCATTTGTATGTGGTCTGGTAAGCCTTTGTTGAGATCCACTTCCACACAAATTATTGCAAAAGTATATATATTTTCCTCCATTCTTTGTCTATATTTTTTGATGTAACACCCTATGATATTCCCAATACCTTCTCACTTGATTATGCTAGAAATTTAGGGGGAGGTTGCGCAGGCTTACCCATACCAGCATTTTGGATATGCTCATGGATTTTGCATCAAATTCTGGGAACCATGGGGAAATGAATAGGTTCATTGATCCCCAAAACCATGGTCCTTCCTAAAGATTAATGTCATGTGCCTCTAATGATGGGAAATTTATAACGAAAAACCCTTTGGAGTAGAGGTGTATTTCACATTGTATTGTCCAGTTTGTGAAGATCCAATGAAAGAGATCCACTGGTTTTGGCCAAAAACTGTTGAATCTGCAAATAATGGCTTGTGATTCATATGTAGTGTATTGATCATCTATTTTTGTAGTGTTTATATGCAGTTCTGGAATATAATTCAGTTGCTCCACTATGTAGGGGTTGGGGGCAGTGCATGCTTGTTTTGTGGGTGTTGTAGCTACAGTTTTTCCCTATAGAATATTCTTGTAGGAGGGTCCTCCATTTATGTGTTCTTATCTTGATTATGTACCTTTAGATGTACTGATTCTAGAGCCTCCTCCAACACCTTTTGTTTTACTAGATCCCGTTGCTCCACCTCTCAAATGCAGATTAAGGATTATGGTGGTCGCTGATATAATGTTGTATTCCTGTAAATACCGATTATCCTGCATAGATCTTCCCTCACAGATCAGGTGTTGTAGATGCACTAGATATCCATATTTTTGCATGATATTTTGCTTCATTTGGAGTACTCTGTCTGTAGCATGCACCCAAACTAATGAAGACTTCCCAGCAGGGTTTTTTTTTTTAAATTGGAAGCGATTTTGTTCTACATGTTGCAAAGATTCAAGGTCTAGATTGGTGTCGTAAGGCGGTTCTAATTCCAGTGACCCAGATTGCATTGTGGTCATATTTGAAGGCATGTTGAGGGAAATAATTGCAGAAGTTGTCCAATCTTACCAACTCAATGTAGTGAATCTAGATTTGGCTTAAGACAGTGAGATCTAGTGTAGAATGACTGTAGATCTCAAGGAAAATTTTAAGAACCACCCTCAATTTATATGTATAATAAATGGGCTAATCCCCATGACACATAGGAAAAATGGGAGGTGAGTTTATCAATAATATAATATGTATATATAATTTTTTTGGCAAATCTCTCACCAGATTATATTATCTTGTACAGTGATGGAGAATCTTTCACTGAATTATAAAATCTTGTAAGATCTTGGCAAATCTTTTACTGAATAATAAAACATTGTGAAGTCTCAGCGAATGTTTTGTTAAAGTATGAAACCATATATGATAATAAGAAAACATATTCATTAAACTATAATATACTAGCATACATGTTTGGGAAAAAAGAAAAATAATTTTATGTTCCTACAACCAATGTTCCAAGTTTCAGTGGTCATGTTTGTCAAGGTTCTTACAATACACTCTTTCATATCCTTCTATTAGTTTTGATAATATTCCACAACAAAGTTCTTGTACGTGTTGATATTGACAATGAGTTCTGTCAAGGTAGGAGAGATGAATCTTTTCTCTACAAATTTTGTCAAGCTACCACTTTTTTCAAGTTATCAAATTTCTTTCTTATTCCATAGACTCCAACTACGAGATAAAAAAAAAAAAAAACCCACATCTAGTTTGTTTACCCCAACACGCCAACAAGTAGCAAACCCCAACTATATTATATAAGAAAGTATTAGGTATCCAAAGGCTTGAAGGGGATCTAATTGAAAGAAGTGACCATTGTGAGAATCCTTCCAATCAATATATGAATATATAAATGTAGATTTATTATTATTTTAATTGGAAATCTTCAGTTAAATAATAAAATTTAATTACGTCTCTCCCAATCTAAATTGCTTATTAGCATAATTCACTACCCTCATAGGTCTCGCATTTTTAATAGTGTTGTAACATGTAGATTAATTTCCTTTTTGGTGAACAATCTCCACCTTTTAGGAAAATATGGTGCAGTGGCTCCAACCCCTACAAATCATTAGGACAAACTAACAATAGCACAGAAGATGAAAGGTTGTACAAACCAGCTGATTTTTCAAACAACTAATGCAACATCAGTACCTAAACTTTTCATGAAGATATCATATTGAGAATGTTTGAAAAATGGTGAGAAATCTTCTGCGAGGGTGATGCGGAAAGAGTGATAAGGTTTCATTGTTTTGAATTTTTTTTGTTAAATCAGAAAAAGTTAAAAAGCAATATTAATGGAGATATTGGTATTTTTTACTAACTTTTGTGAAGTGACTAAATGTAGCTTTAACCATTCACCTTAAGATGTTTTTATAATATAGTTTCCTAAGTCTATTTAATATCTTCATTATCATAAAAACCAACCTATACCCATATTAACTCCACATCTACCACTCTTAGGGGGATGAAATCTATTTATCCCTCTGAGCACTTGGTAGACCCGAAATTAAGATGGATCTAAGATGATAGAATTTCCCCTTTAAATAGTCTATGCTCACATGAATACCATGGTATTACCATGGGTCAATACCATGGGTTATCATAAACCTAGAGCTTAAAAATTACTATTAGTAATTTATAAAAATTAATAAAATTAATAATTGATTTTTTATTTATTTATTTATTTTAACCAGTTAAAATGTTTTACATACATTAAATTACAGCATCCATTTTTACGCTTGATCCACCAAGCCCCGAGAGGATCAGATATTTTTTCACTCTATGCTAGTTTGCATATCACGATATTTGATCCTCTCAGGGCTTAATAGATCCAGAGTAAAGATGGATCTATGCTGGTTTAATTCCCCAATTTAAATAGGCTACATTCCACGTGAATACCATGGGTCAATACCATGTGCCATTTTTATTTTTATTAATACTAATATTAGGGTTAATAATGTTTTTTTGCATGGTATTAATAATAATCTAGCCGAGGGTATTTGGCCCATAGTATTTTGCCCATAGGTTTCACCTAAATATAATGCATTTTTTGAGTGTTCTTAAATATAAGGTGATTTATGGAGTAAATATAAAAAAAAATGTTTTATTTGTTTACCATACCTCTGGTTTATTTATATTTTTATTAATTTACCATACCTCTTTTACAGATATGGTATTTTGCCCATAGGATTCACTTAAATAAAACCTCTTTTTTGAGCCTTCATAAATAGAAAGAGGGTTATGGACTAAATATAAAAAGAGGTTTTATTTATTTACCATACATATAGTTTATTTATATTTTTATTTATTTACCATACTTTTTGAGCAAGTATAAAAATAGGTTTTATTTATTTACCGTACGTCCACTTTATTTATATTTTTATTTGTTTACACCCTTGCATGTATATAAGGTGACTTATGGAGTAAATATAAAAAATGTTTTATTTATTTACCATACCTCTCATTTATTTATATTTTTATTAATTTACCATACCTCTTTTATAAATATGGTATTTGGCCCATAGGATTCACTTAAATAAAACCTATTCTTGAAAATTAGGGCGAATGGAAGGTTGTAACTCCTAATTTCAAGGGCTAAATTTACCTTTTCTACCCTCTCCCTTAAAATAAGGTGGGCTATTTGAGGCAATTTGTAAAAATGTACTATGATACAAAATATTCGCCCACTAAAAATTTAAAACCCCTTAATTTCGCCTAAGGGCAAACATTCGCCCCTAAAATTTTCCATGGTAGATCTACAACGTAGGACACTAGACCCATTAGATCTGGGCATGGCGGGGTCTGATCTATTGTTTGTTTCTCCAGATCTGGTCCTAGGATCCTGCATTGGTCTGGATGAGCCACCATTAGGGAATTTGGATCTAATTTGGGCTTTCCTGATGCAGATATGTTGGTATTCACTGCGACTAATATTCTTCTTCTAGCAAGAAAAGTAGATTCAGAGATCTGTTCTTCCCACACCTTCAATTCATCCCCAAAACTGCCTTCGATTGAGTGTTTGAGGTATAACATGCCAGGTTCACATCGATTACCCCAATCCAATTTCTATTTGTAAATATCAGGTAATGCTCTATCTATATCGTATTTATAGCAGAGGTTTGTGAAGAAAAAGTTAGATAAAGTTGTAGTATTATCGAAATGCCAAGAAAACCCAGTAGCTACCACCACTACCCAATTCTTCTAAAGAGATATTGTTCCCTGTATCACACCATCGAGAAGGAGGGTCACTCCATACAATGGTAGGGCTTCTAGATCTGGCCAAAATAGAGGTCGATCTACAATACAGAGGTTTGGATCAAAGAACCAGAGTCTCAATATATACACAATGCCTCAGATCATGGGATATGACGCCCTATCTGGGCACAACAGTGGCCACTCGAACAGATGGGAGTCATGATTTGAACCATAGTAGTTCAGATCGTAAAAATGACATGCAATTTTTTTTTATTCTTCTTCATACCTTCAATAGTGTCATTGATTGTCAGTCTTACGCTCTCCATTGACAATCAGGATGACACCATCACAGATCGCGATGTCAAAAACCCTTGCCATTCCCCAATCCAAGGACTCCCTTATGTTGTGAATACCTACATGGTATTTTTGTGAATCTAGCTTGGTCACAGATGGGAGGGCCAAACACTAGGATTGTTTCCTATATGTGGAGGAGAATGCCCTTCACTTCTAATGTTAAAATTCTGTCTATATCTAAGTGTGTGAAATACCCTTGAGTTAATTTCTCCTCAAGGCATAAAGACCTAAAATGGGGGAGGCAAAATGTGAGAAATATTGTAAAACAACTAATCCTGTGGTGGCATGGAATGTGGGTCACCCTACTTCAGTTCCAGTACTTTTTTGGCTATAATAGATAAATAGTTATATCTTTGTTAATGATATTTTTGCCATAGATTGTTTACTTACATGAATTATTATTTAATTCTATTTTTTTTTAATTTTTATATGTACATGCATTTATCCTTTAACAAACCTTTTGTGGTTGCATATGTTATACTATTTGGATTTATCTTTAAACAAGCTATGTTGGAATTTTTTCTATAACTTTTCTTTTGGGAGGTTACTGAAGTTAAAAAATGGATCATATTAAGGGGAAATCCTACTGATATTCTTGTCAAATGTTTAGATCTTGAGTCTCAAAATTTTAGGAAGTATGATCAAAGGAAGTTGGGCTTCCTAAATGAATATTTAAACATGCCATGTTGGAATTTCTTTTGTAACTTTTCTTCTTGAAGGTTCCAAAATTTGAAAATTAGACCATAGTGAGGGGAAATATGACTGATAATATGATCCAACTTTTAGATATTGGGTCATGGTATTTTAGGATATGTGATCATACGAAGTTGAACTTCCTAGATGCTCCTAAAATGATGCATCAAACAGGTCATGTTGGCATTTATGCTATAACTTTTCATTTGTGAGGTTCCAAAAAAGGCTAACACTTGGACATTAGTGAGGGAAACTTTGATTAATCATTTTATTCAGTTTTTAGAACTTGGAGTACTATAATTTAGGATATATTACATAAGGAAGTTGCCATAATAGTTTTCATGCAAAGTGTTGAAGCAATGGCTAAATGGTTTAATGATTTATTGCAAAAAGATTGTTTTATGAAATGCCCCAATGAAAATGTTGTTTTTTGTATGAGGGTAGTACCATTGTATGTTAGCATTGTTGTATGAAAATACTCTTATAGTTGATCTATGCCTATTTTCATGCAAATCGTTTGAATAAATGTGTTAAAGGTGTTTTATTACAATTTGTATACAAACTAATTGAATAAAATAACCAAATATATCAATAAAAAGTTGCATTATTGAGTGGTATATTTCAGTTAGAATGTTACAAGTGGAATTAGAGCAATGTCTTTTATTTTATTTCATAGAAAATATTTGACAAAATGGCCACAATAAAATACTAGTTAATTGGTTGTATACAAAGTGTTTGAAGAAATCTTTACATGTTTGAAGTGAATGAAAAAATGTATGAGATGAAAATCAAGTTTTTGCAAGTGTGGTTAGGATAAATTTAGTAGGGGTACATGAAAAAAAAAATTAGGTGCCTTGTAGCCTTTGTAAGTCATTGAGATAACTGGGTATGTGACAAAGTGATATCAGAGTTGATTGTTAAGCTCGTCAAGAAGAAAAAAATTGACACCTCATATCCTTAATCCTGCATTAAGGCATAGGGTATGTTACACTTTATATGGAAACACATACAATAGTCTAGTGAGTAGGGAAAATCCAATAAACAAAGATGTACTTGAGCCAAAACTACTCAAGGAAACATAAGAGAGAGTGGTTAAGATTAAGCACAATTGAAGGCAATATTAGATAGGAAAAATAGTTATGTAAATTGAGTTATACAAAGATAATTTCAAACTGGGGAGAATTAGTCCTTGAAAATTAGGTCAAATAAGGGTTTTTTGACTTTGGGAAGCTACACAAAGTTAGAAATGAGAATTTGTGATCCATTTGAGATATGAGATAGAATAGGACTAATTGCATACATGTTTGTATTTCCTGTTTCCATGAAAGTGCATAATGTATTTGACATGTCATTATTAAAAAAGTATGTGCATGATCATAACCATGTCATTGATTAGACCTTGCTACAAATCCCAATGTAGACTTCCACATTTATCCAGTGTGTATACTATAAATTCACTAACAAAGCCATAGGGTAGATATTGGTCTAGTGGAATTAGTAGAACATTAAAGAAATGACATGAGAGTTGTGAGATGAGATGCAAGACAAATACCTAAATCTATATAGATATTTTTATGTAGAAATAATTTTAATGTAAATTTTTTATATATATGTGTAGTGATGTGCACTAGGGATAGTGTAATATTTAGGCGCAGGGTAATGTAACACCCCAATTTTGATCCATCTATTTGTAATGTATAAACGTGTATATGATCAATAGCCCAGAGAAAAATAATGTAAAATGTAAACATTTTACATTAAAAAAAAATACATCATTGATTGTGGATGGAGGAGGACATGAAATTGAAGTGTTATGATTCCATCAGAGAGGAATGAAAGGGGTATGGGTGGGCTAAGGTAAATAATTATTATTATTATTATCCCAAAGCCTTTATATTATTTTATCCTACATCCTTTTCTTATTTTTTCAATGTTTTATGTCCTTGAAGTAAGTTGTGAATGTACCTGAAATGATTCCCCTATTCAATAGGATTTTTGTTTTTGTAGATTTCCATTTTAAGTAATGTGTCATGTAAAGGAAGAATTAACTTGTACTAATCCAAGTATCCATATTTTTAATAGAATGTTATTTAATGTTAATAGAAAAAAATATAAAATAACATTAAAAGGTATATTATATAATGCAATAACTGGTGTTTGTAACATCCCCATGTGTAGCATTCACCTATTTTGACCCTTTTATTTCATAATAACGAAGGTAACTATAACTCTAGTGTGGGGAAACCACAACTAGATTAAATGTTGTTTTAACCCTTATAATTATTAATTAAAAGTAAGTAAACTAGCTAGAGGAAGCGACAACCTATGAATTAGAGTTTGAGGGATGTTGCTTGTTTTACTTGCCCACTTGCTTTCAAAAAGCCATGACCCATAGCTAGTCAAATTAAATGTTGAGGTTGCTTTCAAAACAAAAAATCCATTTCCTAGCAAACTTTTAAAGTGAAACGATCGGATCTGAATGAGGAAGGACAAATTTACTGACAAATCATTTATGAGAACATGATTACACTGTTTCTTTTTCAAGTGGAATAGATACAAGCACAAATTTACGAAATACTAATAATTAATTCTAACAATGTAAATTGTCTCTTAACAATTTTGGTTTATCATTAAACAATTACACTTCAAAAATTCAACCATAAAATCACAAGGAAAGTAGAGATCACAATGCACAAAGAGAACATAAAAATTACCTTGCTAAAACCAAATTGGCAGAGAAACCCAACAACCTTTTCCTTAGATAAATTCTTCAATTTAGCAAAAGGTATATCTAATGTAGTGATGAGCGCCATAAATGGGTAATTATATGGGCTCATTTTGCCTCCTAACTTAGCTTAATCCACCATTCTCATTATTTTATTGCATGTTTTTTATTATATTTATGCTAATAGAGTCAGTTGGGTTGGTCATTATGCCTTGAAGTCTAATGTGTGCTTAATGCAGATTTTTGGTCAATTTTGGAGACAAAGTCAAAGATTTAATGAACATTTGGCAGCAAATATTCAAAGAAGACAAGGGAGAGGATTTATAGGAGGGTGTCCCCCTCATTTATGACTCCCTACTTCGAATTCTCCTTCAGAAAGCTCGGAGCACAAGTAGCCACATCAATGCACCAAAGAGGCAGCCGAGCAAGTGAAGGATAACTGCTGTCTATCTCAAGTTTTGGGAGCCAAGCCTCCATGATTTTAAGGAAGTTGTTGGGAGCTCCAGTTGTATAAGTAGAGAGGCCTAGGGCCTCATTAGGTTGTTGGATGTTAGTCAAATTTTCACACTTTTGTTGCAGCTTTGCTCTGCTCAACTTCGAGCTTACTTTTGTAGACAGTTTCATGTAATCTTACTGTTATTTTGATAATGAAGATGAGATTGTTTCTGAGCTAGCACTGAGTTACCTCAGAGGGCTGAAGCTCTTGGGTTAGGGCCCAATCCAAGCAGCCAAGCACCTCTTGTTTTGTATTTATATTCTTTGTTTCAGTTTATGAATGAGTTGTTGATAGATAGATTTCTTTCTTAGTTAAGAATAGGTTGCTTTTGGTAATTTAAAAGGTTGTTTCCATTTCAGTTTGTTGTAGCAGGTTGAATAGTGATAGAGGAAGATAAAAAAATGCCATCAACAGATCCTTGGCCTCCTTTCTCCCCTTTGGAACCATGAATTGAGGCCAAGACCCTATTTCTGCCACAAAAAACACAGATTTTCCTTTGCCATAGGATTTCTAGTGTTGCAGCTTGTTAGAAGGTTAATGCTTTGCTGTAGATCTATTTCATCATGCTCATTTATGTCTCTACAATAAATTTCCTTCCATGTTTTCTTTCCATATAGCATTGTTCAGCATTTACTTTCCTAGATCAGAATTTAGACTAGCTTGATGAACAATTCTATTTTTTAGTGTAGCTAGTTTCTTTGCTTGCTTAGTCTCAGTGTTTGATTTTCAGTTCTCTTGCAATACATCTCTGCTCAAAATAATTCAACCAATCATCCATCACTATCTCTCTTTGATCCATGTTCCACAGGTCATCCAAAGTCCCTCACAAATCTGCCCTAATTTTCTGCACTTTTCTCATGAACTTTCCTCTCTTTCTTGGAACCAGTCCAACCATCTTTCTCTTCCCTAATCCTCCTTGATGAAGCTTAGACACCTTAATACATCCTCCTAGCCATCAGCTACCCTTTCCACCCATTTTTCCACCTTCAAAACCTCTAAAACAACTCTCAGCATCCTCCTGTAGACCTCCTGTAGGCCTCTTGTAGATCCCCTGCAGCCTCCTGTAGATTTTGCTATAGGTGTCTTTTTGAATTCCAATTGCAGGGAAAGCCTCTAGAAGGCCACCTGAGACCTCCTAGGACCCCTCCACACCTTCCTACACTTCTGCAAACTCCAAATTCACCCTCCATCGCCACCTGATCGGTGCCACATTCACAAACAAATAAATTACGTGCATGACAATTTCACCTAAAAATACATAAAAATCCAAAAAGATGTTTTTTTCTCATTTCCTTCTAGAAATAGCTTGAGTAGATGTTGTTTACTTCCTAAGTAGGTAATGGAATTCATTTTATGGTTTTTCACCTCTCTTTTTGCAAAAGTAGGATTAGCTGGTTAATTAGGGTTTGCTAGGTTTACTTCACATTTCAGTCTTCTTTCTCTTTCTGCAAGTAGAGTAACCTCTGTAGAGTAAGCTTTCCTTTCTTTCATCACATATAAAGCTTCTTCTGGAATTCATAGAAGTTGGCTTGAGCTCCTAGTGATCTTGTGCCAGCTAACCAAGTGACAACTTGCAGTAAGAACTAGTACTTGTGCATATAGCACTGTCGCTTCCAAGTTTGTTACAAACTACCGAGTTGATAAAAGTAAAGTAGAAAGCCCAAGAGTTGCAGCATTATTGCTACAATACTGGTGCTCACCACTTTTTGGCACCGCTGTCGGGGAAGTGTTAGAGTATTTTGTGATTACTGCTTTTCTTCTATTTCCTACTGCAACATTCCGCTAAGTAGTTTATTTCAACAAAAAGTAGAGTAGTTGTTTCTTTCAATTTTTGCATTTCCTTACTTTCATTTCAATTCTATAATTTTCATTCCAACAAAAGTAGATTAGCCATTTCCTTGCTTTCATTCCAATTCGGCAATTTCCATTCTAGTAAAAGTAGATTCGCCATTTCCTTGCTTTCATTTCAATTCTACAATTTCCATTTCAACAAAAGTAAATTAGTCATTTCCTTTTTGGATTTCATTTGCTTTCCTTTTTCAGTTTTGCAATTTCATTTCAGTAGTTGCAATTTGTTTTTTCAATCAGTTTCAATTTTGCAGGTACAAGCAGTGAAAAAAACAAAAACCAACCAAAAAAAAGATTTCCTTTCATGCCTCATAGGAATAAAGATAATTCAGGAAAATTCTTACCCAACACCCCCACCACATCACATAGCCACCCTTCTCTCTTCTTCGGTGGTAGTAATCAAGAATAACCTTTAGGTGAACAACTAGAGATATTTGAAGAACTTATAGGGGAAGAAGAAGAATAAAACATTCTTCCTGAGACAATGGCTGAAAACATAAATGCTAGGGGGAATGGAAAAAGAGTAGAGGGCACCTTTCCCATCCGAGAGACCAATGGGGACACTAAAATGAAAAACATAAGCCCTTCAGCCCTACCTCACTTCCATGGATTGACTACAGAAGATCCTGACACCTTTTCGTTTGAGTTTGTTGTTATCTATCGAACCTATGACTATTCAGAAGATGAGAAAAAGTTGAAACTATTTCCTTCTACCCTCAAGGATGCAACATTGCGCTGGTTCATGGGGTTACCTGGCAATAGCATCACAACTTGGGCTCAGAAGCAGCACAAATATCGAGACTACTGTAGGTCAAAAGACACAAAGGAAGGCATCTTCCGAATGGCCATGGGAAGTGATGAATCATTGGAAGATTATGAAGAGAGGTTCCAGCTCAGTTATAAAAAGGTTAGGTGCACACTTGACCCCGAATCGTTGAAGTTGGTCCTGCTCAGGGGAATTCTGAAAGACCTTCTAGACACCCTCCATCTGCTGGCTGGGGGAGACATCTACCAACTACCTTATGAAGACATCAAGACTATTTTTAGAAACCATTCTAGGGCAGCCAAAAAGAGAGGTAGGGGGAGTCAACCCATAGACAATACCTCCTCATCAAGTTCATCCATAAAAGGTGAACTCAGACACATGCTGGAAGACTTCAAGAGTGAGATGCTGCAGACTCTTTCCATGCAAATAGATACCTTGCATATCAAAAGGAAATAAGAGGACATAAAGAGGGCTTTGGCCATTTTCTGTCCTAGGTGCACCAAAAGGCATCTTAGGAAAGAATGTCCATTGAACTCTATAGAGGTTTGTTCAGTCTATGAAGAAGATCATTCTACATATAAGTGGCCTTCCTTGCCCGGACTTAAAGTTGTATACCAAGGGGCCGAAGGAGCCACTGAACCACTCTATTTCATGAACCAAAGGAGATTGCATCGACCTAAACCATACTAGTAGGGAATGCAAGGGACATCTTAGGCATACTACAACCCCAACCAAGCCACTTCCATACCTTCTTGGGGCCCTCCTACTCATCCTTCCTGGTCCACACCTCCTGCATAGGCCTATCCATCTCAATATCATGCCCAACCAACTACTCATGCATTTCAATCATATGCTCAGCCACAACCTTAGTGGAACGCATCTCATCAAGGGTGGAGGCCCCAGTAAAACTCTCCTTCTAGTTTTTTGCCTCCACCACCTGCTCAACCACAACCATTGCCTCCTGCTCCACCAAGGCAACCCCAAATTCCTACTCAACCGAACCCGAACCTGAACAACAAACAAGCTCAACAAGTATATAGTGGGGAAACATCATGCCCAACCTATGCTGTGGTGATTTCGAAGATTGACCTACGATCTTGGAAGGTTCTCCCAGATAGCCAACCTCCCCCTCAGGAGGTTGAGGAAGATAAAGAGGAAAGTGAACCAAAAGCAATTCCACCCTTTCTTGAGAGACTATCCGGGACAACACAACCCACCCCAGAAGAAACTGAACTTCTGGGAGAATTGAAATAGTTATGTGTAAAGATACCACTTCTCCAATCCATAAAGGATGTGCCTATATACAATAAGATGATCAAAGAGAAGTGCTTCAGGCATCCAGGCAGGTGCAAAAGAGATTCCCCAACCATCAATGTCATAGGACAACTGTCCGACCTGATGTTGGGGCAGGTAATCTATCCGAAATATCTAGACCCTGGAAGCCCAGTAGTAGATGTCCACATCAATGGCACAATGATCCCACATACCTTGATTGATCTGGGAGCTGCCATTAATGTGATGATAAAGGACACCATACTCAAGCTCAAACTCTAGGGCTCCTTGAGAAAGACCACGACAGTACTACAACTAGCAAACCACTCCACCGTGACCCCTGGAGGGATTATGGAGGATGTGATAGTCTCCATCGATTCTTGGGAGTACCCTGTTGATTTCTTGGTTCTCCAGCCAAAGGCAAAGCTCACTAGGTATCCTCTCATCCTGGGAAAACCCTGGTTGGCCATTGCCAATGCTTACATAAATTTTCAGGCTGGGAACATGACCATCAAGAACGAGCATATGTCCAAGCAGCTAATCCTATACCCTTCTGCCCAACCCCTGCTAGAACATTATCTACCTCTCTGGTTGGAGGAGGAGGATGAGGATGAAGTCCATTCTGCACCACTGTGTGCAGTAGAAACTATCATGGCGGGGAAACCGCAAAATGAGGATGATATCATTGGAAATTTAATTCAGAATCCACCCCCTAGTATTTTGCCATTAGAATATCTAGTGAAAGAAACCCAAGACAATCCCCTAATTGATCTCTGTGTGACCAACCCAGCCTCTCTCCGTGTTAAGAATATAGAGTCGACCCTAAAAGAACCTTGAAAATCAACTCATCCCTATCAACCTCCCAGAGAAAGGAACTGTGCAGCTTATTAAGAAAACATGTAGATGCCTTCACCTGGAGTTATAAGGAGATGAAGGGAGTGCACCCTTTAGTATGTACTCATCATATATACATTAAGGAAGATTAGAAACTAGTCAGGCAGCCTCAAAGGAGGATGAATCCAGCTCTTAAAGACATTTTTAAAGAAGATTTGCAAAAACTGCTTGATGCAAGATTCATCTACCCCATCTCTAATAGTGAATGGGTCTCTCCTTTGGTGCTAGTTACAAAGAAAAATGGTAAGTGGAGAATCTGTGTCAATTATCGAGAATTGAACAAGGGCACTAAAAAGGACCATTTTCCTTTGCCTTTCATAGATCAAGTGTTAGATGGTCTCGTGGGAAAAAAGTTTTTCTCCTTCCTAGATGGGTTTAGCGGGTACAACCAGATTCAAATCAACCCAGAAGACCAAGATATGACCACCTTCACTTGTTCTTGAGGTACCTTTGCATACTGGGTCCTCCCTTTTGGTTTGTGCAACGCTCTAGCCACTTTCCAGAGAGCAGTATTGAGTATATTTTCTGAACTAGCTCATGATGCGGTGGAAATATATATGGATGATTTTATTCCTGATGGTTCTAACTTTCAAGAAGCTTTATCTAACCTAGGGAAAGTTTTGGAAAAGTGTATTGAAATGAACCTATCCCTCAGTCTAGAAAAATGTGAATTTTTTATGACTGAAGGGACCATGCTAGGTCATGCAAAATCTCAACAAGGATTGCAGGTGGAACCCATCAAAATTTCCATCATCCAAAGGGTCCCACCTCCTCAAAGGGTGAGAGATGTCCGAAGTTTCCTAGGCTTAGCGAGATATTACAGAAGATTCATTAAAGATTTCAGTAAGTTAGCCTCTCTGTTGTTTGGTCTTTTTGGAAAATATGTCGAGTTCATATGGACTGAAAACTATCAAGAAGCCCTAGATACCTTGAAAAGCAAACTTGTAACTGCCCCAATTTTGAGAGGCCCAAACTAGGCCCTACCTTTCCACATTCACACATATGCCTCGAACAAAGCAATAGGAGCAGCCTTGGTACAAATTGATGAAAAGTTACCTTATGCCATGTACTTCATAAGTAAAAACTTTTTGAAGGAAAAGTTAAACTACACGGTCGCCGAGAAGGAACTCCTAACTATAGTGAATTCCTTAAATAAATTCAAACATTACATCACAGCCTATCAAACCTTTGTGCACACTGATCATGTTGCAATAAGGTATTTAACGAATAAATTAGATGTAAATGCGTGCATTATTAAATGGTTTCTTTTACTATAGTAGTTTGATTTAACCATTGTTGATAAGCCTGGTAAAGAAAATGTTGTTGCTGACTTTTTGTCTAGAGTAAATTTTCCTGCAGGTGAGGAAGGAATGGTGGATGATCAAATGCCAGATGAGCACCTATTTTCTATCTCAATACTCTCTCCATGGTTTGCTGATATAGCAAACTACTTGGTTTCAGCACAGTTCCCACCACACCTATCCTCAAAAGAGAAGAGAAAGATTGTGAGGAAAAGCGCTCCTTTCACTTGGATTGGGGGCAATCTCTTCAAACTTGGCCCAGATCAGATCTTGAGAAGATGTGTCAGCGAGGAGGAATTTTTTGACATTCTCCTAACCTGCCATGACAGGCCTTGTGGAGGCCATTTTGCAGCAAAAATGACTGCCTTCAAAATCTTGCAAGCAGGTTACTATTGACCCACTCTTCATTAAGATGTGAAGAGATATACCAGCGAATGTGATTGGTGCTAAAGGATGGGGAAACCTACTCTAAAGGATGAGATGCCCATGCAACCTCAAGTGACCTTTGAGCCATTTGAGAAGTGGGGCATGGACTTTGTGGGTCCTATCAACCCTCCTTCAAAACAGAGGCAATACATCATTGTGTGCACTGATTATCTGACAAAATGGGCAGAGACAAAAGCAATCAAGGTAGCAACAGAGGAAAAAGTAGCTGAGTTTTTAAGAGAGAACATATTCTATAAGTTCGGGTATCTAAGAGAACTGGTTACAGATCAAGGCAATCAGTTCACTTCCAATTTGATTGAAGACCTACTCACACATCATAGAATCAAGCATAGGACTTCCACCCCTTACCATCCACAAGCCAACGGGTAGGTGGAAGTCACTAACAGAGCTTTGGAAGGAATTCTGACCAAGGTAGTGATCAGCAGTAGAAACGATTGGGTGGATAGACTAGTTGAGGCTACCTGGGCCTACAACACAACATGAAAGACCACCATAGGGTTCACACCCTATGAACTGGTCTATGCGAATAAGGCTTTTCTATCAATAGAATTTGAATACAATACACTAAGGATGGTAGCTCAACTGGACCTAGACCTCAGCCATGCACAGAGGGAAAAGCTACTCCAGCTCAATGGATTGGATGAACAAAGATTGCAAGCCCTTCTCCACACAGAGGTAGTCTAGCTTCAAAGGAAAATATGGCATGACCAAAATATCAGGGAGAAGAAATTCCAAGAGGGTGATTGGGCACTGCTCTATGACTCAAGGTATAAAGACTTCAAAGGAAAGTTGAGGACAAGATGGCTGGGACCCTACATTGTGGAAAAATGCAATGACAATGGTTCAGTTATGATCAGAACCATTGATGAGGAAGCCATCCCCATGCTTGTCAGTGGACATAGGTTGAAAATTTACAAGAAGCCCCTCTCTAAGCGAGAGTTCATTGAAGATCTGAATAAGATAGTGTTGGTAGTGGAGCAGGTCTCAGCCTCCACTCCACCCACTCACTAAAGAAGCAAAAAAAAGAAAAATAATAAGGGCTCAAGTGAAAACCTCCATGAGGCGCTTGAGTCCCATCATTGGGTTGAAAACCTCTTTTGAGGTGGCCTAGTGATGACAAAAACAAAAAAGAGAGAGAATAAGATCCCTGGGTGAAAACCTCCCTTGGAGGTGCCCAGGGCAGGCAATTAGGGTGAAAACCTCCTTGAGGCACCCTAGTTGTCTTTCAAAAAAAAAAAAACAAAAAAACAGAGAAAAGAAGGAAGAGGAAATTGACTTTTAAAATGCATTGCAAGTTATAGGTGGACCACAGGAAGCAAGAGAAGATGCCACAAAGCCTATTTCACCTCCTCCATACTCTTCTCAATCATTTCTGACCTTTCTTCCACCTCACTATGTGTTTTTTCCGAACACTGTGTATCCTACAGGAGGCCCTGTGTGTTCTACAGGAGGCTCCTGTAGAAATCACAGAGAGCTCAAAATGGATTTTAAAAATAGTTTGAGGAGCTGGGAAGTTTCATGAAGATCATGTAGGCCCTCCTATAGCTATCCACCCTCCTGGCCATCCATCCCACACCTGCACCACCTCATTATCATGGATTTCTTTCCTTCCTGCTAAGAAAAAAACACAGAAACCAGTTTTTAGAAAAAACAAAGAAATAAAAAGAACAACACCTCCAAAGCTCACCTGCAGCTTACCAAATACCTCTCCATCACCATCAGCATCTCTGGTAGCATCCTCACAGCTCCCAGCACAAGAATTAGCTAAAAATTTTAAAGGGAGAAGCAACTACAGGAGCTCCTATAGGATTTCCTGTAGCAGCTAATCCCCTTAAAATCAAGCCACAGTAGCAAAATAGGTGCAACCATAGGATTGAAGAGGATGTCTGAAGTAGATCCAGCCAGAGGGTATCTACACAAAGAAAAAAGCCATAAATTAGGGAGCAGAAAGCATACAGCAGAGGAGATACAGGCATGCAACAACTGAGATATGAGCATGCAGCAGCAAAGGAACCAAGATGCACCACAACACGAACGTTTGACTTGCAGGTAAGTGTCTAACCCTCTCCTCTGTTGCATCCGTGTAATTCAAAAATATGCATAAGTGAATGAGATAGTTAGGGTTGAATGAGAAAAGGTGGCTAGTTAACTAGCCACCCTCATCTAGTTGACTGCACTCATCTGGAGATGCCACCATACATGTGCCTAGTCAACTCACAGAAAATCCAAAGGATAGGTAGTGGATGTTATACAAACTCCGATGAACTCTGATGCAATGATGGAAAGTGATTGAAAGAAAGAGTCATGAAGAGCCATGATGACAGATCAGTGGGGACCACCGGTCTGAATATGGCAATGTACCTTTTTGCTAGCTCACCCCATCACCGGAAATATATCAAAGAAGACATAAGTATTCCTCCTTGAAACTCCTTCACCACCTTTTCTTCCAATTCTACCTCATCCACTTAGCCACTGCAAGCTCTATACCACCTCCATAGCCTCGAAAAAATTGTTCTCTATCGATTTTATCCATCCTTCTACTATCGGAGTCCTACAGGAGCAGTAACAGGTTCTACAGGAGTAGTAACAGGTTCTACTAGAGAACCTACAACCAGTTCTATAGGAAGGGCAATAAGCCATTTTTAAGGAGGAAACATGGAGTTTTTACTCAAATTCTGGCTTGAAGAGGTAGGTTCTGTACAGACCCACCTTGAATATTAATATGTGCAAGAAATGATACAATTTTAAGGAGGAATTAAGCCTGTAGAAGGAGAGGAATTCCATAAAAACATTTCTACCTATTTTCTTAAAAAAACACAGTTTTTCTCTGTTTCCTGTGTCTTCAAATTTTTTGTCTCCATCTCTACCTGGGGTGTTCCAAAAGGGTATAAGAAAAATGACATGGGGATTCATGAGGAAGGAACCCACGAATTCAGTTAGGATCCATGAACATCCCGAGGCGGTATCCATTTTCACCAGAGCAGATTGGATGCCATTTTTCGAAAAATTTCAAGGGTTTGATGAAGAAGTGGATCAGGAGTTTTCCCTTACTTTAGTACCTCGCTCAAAGACCCATGCCACTGGTACTTTCAGAGGTCTCACCATGGAAATCACCCCAGAATTTATCAATAGAGTTACTAGCCTTCCCCTTGGATTACCTTGGAGCAAATATGAAAAGCCAATGGGACAAGTTGCTAAGAAAACCTTCTTCCAACCAAATGAACATCCTATAGAAGACAAAAATGGCATTAGAAGAACAAGCATACCTTACCCTTGGGATGAGGTCAATTACCAGATCATCAAGTATATTTCCTGTGAAGGGAGTATAGCATAGTTTATGTCTACCATTTTAGACTTCTCCATGAGCTGAGATATGGCATCGACACTCCCACACCCCAAAAACTCAACATACCCTATTTTCTCCTATAGTCCCTTATAGACTCTAGCATTCAGTTAAAGGTAGGAGGTCCAGATCAGTTGGCTCACCATGGGTTAATTAAACTATTAGTGGAAGAAGCCCTCCACACCTTCACAATCCCCATAGCATGGGAAATCTTCATAAATATGACAAGAGAAGATGATATAAAGGCCCTCACATATGACCATAGTCCTTCTGAAAGTGAGGGGGAAGAACAAAAAGGAGAAGAAGGGGAGGAAACTGAGGAACAAACAGAGGAGGAAGACACCAAAACAAAGAAGGAGGAAACTATACCAGGGGAGGAATAAACCAAAATAGTGCAAGAGGAAACAAAACCAGCAGAGACAGAGAAGACAAAAAGAGAGGAACAAGGGGCAGAAAAGACAGAAGTGTCTCCTGAGACCCTAGAAAGGGAGGTAGCAGCTACTCTTGCTGCCCTCAGCATCCCTGTGAAACCCAAACAAAAGGGGAAGACCACAACCATCTTCAATAGTGCCTATTTTAATTGAAGATTCATCCACTATCAAAGGGAAAGAATCTCCCTCTAAAACTCCAATCACATGTGAAAGAGGAAGTCCCAGATCTTCCACCTGGAAGGAAAGAGTGCAACTACAGGACTCAAAAACAGCTCTACAGGAAGCATAGATTGTTCTATAGAAGACCCTAACTAAGCTACAGGAGACCAAAAAACTTGAGGAAAGGGTAAAAGAACAGCCAAAGTGGAAGGAGGAAACAATAGAGACTCGAGACTCAAGAACCTGACCCCCAGCCTAGTTTGGGCTCTTACTACAATCTTCTTGAGGTGGGGTGGGGGGGGGAGGGGGGGAGGAATCATTCCACAGAAATTTGCAGTCCCACTTTTCTTTGAGCTAGAGAAAGAAAGAATAAGGAACCATAGACGGATGAAAATTTCCAAATCCAAGGGGGTAGAGGATAATGGCCACATGGAGAACCAGATTAGAGAGATGGGCAGGGAATTAAGTGATGTAAGACATAGAGAGGCAATCAGAAGAACTCACTTGGAAATAGAAAATGAGTTTCTAAGAAGACAGCTGCAAGAAAAGGAGACACAATTGGCATGCATGGCCAGTTAGTCTATGGAGGCACCACAGTGCAGAACACCAGCAAAATCATATGGAGTATACCTCGAATACCAATGGTTGTAGTTTCAGATCAAGACTTTGGCACAGAGAGGCACCATGCCTTTCCAAGATTATAAATAGTTTACAGATCTATGTGACCAAAGTTCAACAGAAGATAAGGCAAAGATAGCAGAGTTCTATTTGCATAACATGGCCCTCACCGATATGAACCTATGGGACCCCAATGCTAGGCTAGGGGACTTGCAACTGATGGCCATGGAATAATGGATGAATCATGAGGATAAAAGGGCAAGATAATTCAAAAAGTTGATGGAAAAAGAGAAAAATGAACCCTTAATGATCAGAGCTAAGCCATCAGACCCCATGGCTCTCATTAGTGTCCACCAGCTGCTTGCAAATAATCCTCAAAGTGCCCCTAAGTATATCAATGAGCAGGTTCAGGCCATTGCACATTTTTAGGACATGCAAAGATTAATTGGGGAAGACTATATTCATGCTTGTATGAGGAAGTGGAACACTCTCCCACACAGTCTGAAAATCAGGGAGTATCACTCCCCAACAAGGATGAAAGAAACATTAAGAAGAGTGCCACTGTACAAGCGCTTTATGTAGAGTTTGAAGGCCAATTGGATTGGCCTCAAATTGAGTCCCCCATTGCTAGTAGGCCTACTAGAAGGTGGAAAAGAGGAGGAAGAAGAACAACAGTGGGAAGAGGTGGACAAAAAAGCAGGATTCCATCACAAAGAAGAGGACCTCACATCAGAAGCATGGGATGTCAGGGAGGCCATCAGGGCCATCAAAGATGAGGAGATGAACTAGTTTCACAGAGGATGAGCAACACATTCAGTAGGGGGTGATGATGAGCCCCATAAATGGGTAATTATATGGGCTCATTTTGCCTCCTAACTTAGCTTAATCCACCATTCTCATTAGTTTAATGCATGTTTTTTTATTATATTTATAATAGAGTGAGTTGGGTTGGTCATTATGCCTTGAAGTCTAATGTGTGCTTAATGCAGAGTTTTTGTCAATTTTGGAGACAAAGTCAAAGATTTAATGAACATTTGGCAGAAAATATTCGAATAATACATGGGAGAGGATTTATAGGAGGGTTTCCCCCTCATTTATGACTTCCTACTTTGAATTGTCCTTCAGAAAGCTCGGAGCACAAGTAGCCACCTCAATGCACCAAAGAGGCAGTCGAGCAAGTGAAGGATAACTGCTGTCTATCTCAACTTTTGGGAGCCAAGCCTCCCTGATTTTAAGAAATCTATTGGGAGATACAGTTGTATAATTAGAGAGGCCTAGGGCCTCATTAGGTTGTTGGATGTTAGTCAAATTTTCGCATTTTTGTTGCAGCCTTGCTCTGCTCAACTTCGAGCTTACTTTTGTAGACAGTTTCATGTAATCTTACTGTTATTTTGATAATGAAGATGAGATTGTTTCTCAGGTAGCACTGAGTTACCTCAGAGGGCTGAAGCTCTTAGGTTAGGGCCCAATCCAAGCAGCCAAGCACCTCTTGTTTTGTATTTATATGCTTTGTTTCAATTTATGAATGAGTTGCTGATAGATAGATTTATTTCTTAGTTAAGAATAGGTTGCTTTTGGTAATTTAAAAGGTTGTTTCCATTTCAGTTTGTTGTAGCAAGTTCAACAGTGATAGAGGAAGATAGAGAAAGGCCATCAATAGAGCCTTGGCCTCCTTTCTCCCCTTTGGGACCATGAACTGAGGCCAAGACCCTATTGCTGCCACAAAAAACACAAATTTGCCTTTGCCATAGGATTTCTAGTGTTGCAGCTTGTTAGAAGGTTAATGCTTTGTTGTAGATCTATTTCATCATGATCATTTCTGGCTCTACAATAAATTTCCTTCCATGTTTTCTTTCCATGTAGAATTGTTCAACATTTACTTTCCTAGATCAGAATTTAGACTAGCTTGATGAACAGTTCTATTTTTTAGTGTAGCTAGTTTCTTTGCTTGCTTAGTCTCAGTGTTTGATTTTCAATTCTCTTGCAGTACATCTCTACTCACAATAATTCAACCAATCATCCATCACCATCTCTCTTTGATCCATGTTCCACAGGTCATCCAAAGTCCCTCACAAATCTGCCCTAATTTTCTGCACTTTTCTCATGAACTTTCCTCTCTTTCCTGGAACCAATCCAACCATCTTTCTCTTCCCTAATCCTCCTTGATGAACCTTGGACACCTTAACACATCCTCCTAGCCATCAACTACCCTTTCCACCCATTTTTTCACCTTCAAAACCTCTAAAACAGCTCTCAGCATCCTCTTGTAGACCTCCTATAGATCCCTTGCAGCCTCCTGTAGAGTTTCCTGTAGGTGTCTTTTTGAAGTTCGATTGTAGAGAAAGCCTCCAAAAGGCAACCTAGGACCTCCTAGGACCCCTCCACACCTTCTACACCTCTGAAAACTCCAAAGTCACCCTCCATCGCCACCTAATCGCTGCCACATTCACAAACAAATAAATTACATGCATGACAATTTCACCTAAAAATACATAAAAATCCAAAAAGATGTTTTTTTCTCATTTCCTTCTAGAAATAGCTTGAGTAGATGTTGTTTACTTCCTAAGTAGGTAATGGCATTCATTTTATGGTTTTTCATCTCTCTTTCTGCAAAAGTAGGATTAGTTGGTTAATTAGGGTTTGCTAGGTTTACTTCGCATTTCAGTCTTCTTTCTCTTTCTGCAAGTAGAGTAACCTCTGTAGAGTAAGATTTCCTTTCTTTCATCACATATAAAGCTTCTTCTGGAATTCATAGAAGTTGGCTTGAGCTCCTAGCGATCTTGCGCCAGTTGACCAAGTGACAGCTTGCAGTAAGAACTAGTACTTATGCATACAACATCGTTGCTTCCAAGTTTGTTACGAACTACCGGGTTGATAAAAAGTCAAGTAGGAAGCCCAAGAGTTGCAACATTATTGCTGCAATATTGGTGCTCAACACCTTTTGGCGCCGCTGCTGGGGAAGCATCAGAGTATTTTGTGATTACTGCTTTTCTTCTATTTCCTACTGCAACATTCTGCTAAGTAGTTTATTTCAGCAAAAGTAGAGTAGTTGTTTCTTTCAATTTCTGCATTTCCTTGCTTTCATTTCAATTCTGCAATTTCCATTCCAACAAAAGTATATTATCCATTTCCTTGCTTTCATTTCAATTCTGCATTCCAGCAAAAGTAGATTAGCCATTTCCTTGCTTTCATTTCAAATCTGCAATTTCCATTTTAGCAAAAGTAAATTAGTCATTTCCTTTCTGCATTTCATTTGCTTTCCTTTTTCAGTTCTGCAATTTCATTTTAGCAAGTTCATTTCAGTAGTTGCAATTTGTTTGTTCAATCAATTTCAGTTTTGCAGGTACAAGCAGTGAAAAAAAACAAATACCAACCAAAAAAAAAAATTTCCTTTCATGCCTCGTAGGAATAGAGATAATTTAGGAAAATTCTTACCCAACACCCCCACCACGTCACATAGCCACCCTTCTCTCTTCTTCGGTGGCAGTGATCAAGAATAACCTTTAGGTGAACAACCAGAGATATTTGAAGAACCTATAGGGGAAGAAGAAGAATAAAACATCCCTCTTGAGACAATCATTGAAAACATAAATGCTAGGGGGAATGGAGAAAGAGTAGAGGGCACCTTTCCCATCTGAGAGACCAATGGGGACAATAAAATAAAAAACATAAGACCTTTAGCCCTACCTCACTTCCATGGATTGACTACAGAAGATCTTAACACCTTTTTGTTTGAGTTTGTTGTTATCTGTCAAACCTATGACTATGCAGAAGATGAGAAAAAGTTGAAACTATTTCCTTCTACCCTCAAGGATGCAGCATTGCGCTGGTTCATGGGGTTACTTGGAAATAGCATCACAACTTAGGCTCAGATGCAGCAAGCCTTCAATAAAAAATATTGAGACTACTGTAGGTCAAATGACACCAAGGAAGAAATCTTTCGAATGACCATGGGAAGTGATGAATCATTGGAAGATTATGAAGAGAGGTTCTAGCTCAGTTATAAAAGGGCCAAGTGCACACTTGACCCCGCATCACTAAAGTTGGTCCTACTCAGGGGAATTCTGGAAGACCTTCTAGACACCCTCCATCTGCTAGCTGGGGGAGACATCTACCAACTACCTTATGAAGACATCAAGACCGTTTTTAGAAACCATTCTAGGGCAGCCAGAAAGAGAGGTAGGGGGAGTCAACCCATAGCCAGTACCTCCTCATCTAGTTCATCCATAAAAGGTGAACTCAGACACATGCTAGAAGACTTCAAGAGTGAGATGTTGTAGACTCTTGCCATGCAAATGGATACCTTGCATATCAAAAAGAACAAGAGGAAGCAGAGAGGGCTTTGGCCATTTTTTGTCCTAGGTGCACCAAAAGGCATCCTAGGAACGAATATCCATTGAACTGTATAGAGGTTTGTTCGGTTTGTGAAGAATATCATTCTACAGATAAGTGCCCTTCCTTGCCCAGACTTAAAGCTGTATACCAAGGGGCCGAAGGATCCACTGAACCACTCTATTTCATCAACCAAAGGAGACCGCATCGACCTAGACCATACCAGCGAGGAATGCAAGGGACATCTCAAGCATACTACAACCCCAACCAAGCCACTTCCATACCTTCTTGGGGCCCTCCTACTCATCCTTCCTAGTCCACACCTCCTCCTTGGTCTTATCCATCTCAATATCATGCCCAACCAACTGCTCATGCATTTAAATCCTATGCTCAGCCACAACCTTAGTAGAACGCATCTCATGGGGGGTGGAGGCCCCAATACAACTCTCCTCCCACTCTTTTGCCTCAACCACCTGCTCAACCACAACCATTGCCTCCTGATCCACCAAGGCAACCCCAAATTCCTGCTTAACCGAGCATGAACCCAAACAACAGACAGGCTCAACAATTATATATTGGGGAACCATCGTGCCCAACCTATGCTGTGGAGATTCAGGAGATTAACCTACGATCTAGGAAGGTTCTCCCAGATAGCCAATGAGGAAATTGAAGCAAAAGAAATTCCACCCTTTCCTGAGAGACTATTCAAGACAACACAGCCCACCTTAGAAGAAACTAAACTTTTGGGAGAATTGAAACAGTTATGTGTAAAGATACCACTTCTCCAAGCCATAAAGGATGTGCCTATATACAATAATATGATCAAAGAGAAGTGCTTCAGGAATCCAGGTAGGCGCAAAAGAGATGCCCCGACCATCAATGTCATAGGACAACTGTCTGACCTGATGTTGGGGCAAGTAATATGTCCGAAATATCTAGACCTTGGAAGCCCAGTAGTTGATGTCCACATCAATGGCACCATGATCCCATATACCTTGATTGATCTAGGAGCTGACATTAATGTGATGACGAAGGACACCATGCTCAAGCTCAAACTCTAGGGCTCCTTGAGAAAGACCACGATAGTACTGCAGCTAGCAGACTGCTCCATCGTGACCCCTGAAGGGATTGTGGAGGATGTGATGGTCTCCATTGATTCTTGGGAGTACCTTGCTGATTTCTTGGTTCTCCAGTCGAAGGCAAAGCTCACTGGGTATCCTCTCATCTTGGGAAGACCCTGGTTGGCCACTGCCAATGCTTACATCAGTTGTCGGGCTAGGAATATGACCATTAAGAACAGGCATATGTCCAAGCAGCTAATCCTATACCCTCCTTCCCAACCCCTACTAGAACATGATATACCTCTCTGGTTGGAGGAGGAGGATGAGGATGAAGTCTATTCTACACCACTGTGTGCAGTAGAAACTGTCATGGGGGGGGGGGGGGGGGACCGCAAAATGAGGATGATATCATTGGAAATTTAATTCAGAATCCACCCCCCAGTATTTTGCCATTAGAAGATCTAGTGAAAGAAACCCAAGACAATCCCCTAACTGATCTCTGTGTGGCCAACCTGACCTCTCTCCGTGTTAGGAATATAGAGTTCAGCCCAGAAAGGACCTTGAAAATCAACTCATCCCTATCCACCTCCCAGGAGAAGGAACTGTGCAGCTTATTAAGAAAACATTTAGATGCCTTCGCCTAGAGTTATAAGGAGATGAATGGAGTGCACCCTTCAGTATGTCCTCATCATATATACATTAAGGAATATTTCAAACCAGTCAGGCAGTCTCAAAGGAGGATGAATCCAACCCTTAATGACATTGTTAAGGAAGAATTGCAAAAACTACTTGATGCAGGATTCATCTACCCATCTCTGATAGTGAATGGGTCTCTCCTTTGGTGTTAGTGCCAAAGAAAAATGGTAAGTGGAGAATCTGTGTAGATTATCAGGAACTGAACAAGGCCACTAAAAAGGACCATTTTCCTTTGCCTTTCATAGATCAAGTGTTAGATGGTCTGGCAGGAAAAATATTTTTCTCCTTCCTAGATGGGTTTAGCAGTTTCAATCAGATTCAAATCAGCCTGGAAGACCAAGATAAGACCACTTTCACTTGTCTTTGGGGTACCTTTGCACACTGGGTCCTTCCTTTTGGTTTGTGCAACACTCCAGCCACTTTCCAGAGAGTAGTATTGAGTATATTTTTTGAACTGGTTCATGATGCGGTGGAAATATATATGGATGATTTTACTCCTTATGGTTCTAACTTTCAAGAAGCTTTATCTAACCTAGGGAAAGTTTTGGACAAGTGTATTGAAATGAACCTGTCCCTCAATCCTAAAAAATGTGAATTTTTGATGACTGAAGGGACCATGCTAGGTCATGCAATATCTCAACAAGGACTGCAGGTGGACCCCAACAAAATTGCCATCATCCAAAGGGTCCCACCTCCTCAAAGGGTGAGAGATGTCCAAAGTTTCCTAGGCTTAGCAGGATATTACAGAAAATTCATTAAAGATTTCAGTAAGTTAGCCTCTTTTTTGTTTGGTATTTTGGGAAAAAATTTCGAGTTCATATGGACTGAAAACTGTCAAGATGCCCTAAATACCTTGAAAAGCAAACTTGTGATTGCCCCAATTTTGAGAGGCCCAAACTATTCCCTACCTTTCCACATTCACACAGATGCCTCGTACAAAGCAATAGGAGCAGCCTTGGGACAAATTGATGAAAAGTTACCTTATGCCATATACTTTATAAGTAAAAACTTGTCAAAGGTAGAGTTAAACTACACGGTAACCGAGAAGGAACTCCTAGTTGTAGTGCATTCCTTAAATAAATTCAGAAATTACATCACAGGCTATCAAACCTTTGTGCACACTGATCATGCTGCAATTAGGTATTTAATGAATAAACCAGATGTAAATGCTTGCATTATTAGATGGTTGCTTTTACTGCCTGACTTGAGGGAGGGTTGACTTGACAAGCTTGGAGAAAAAATTTCAAAATTCAAATTTCAAAATTTTTTGTTTTAAATCTGACATGAAGAACATGTCTTATAATAATTCTTTCAAGGGATAATCAATGAAAATGACATAAAGAACATGTATTACAATTACATTATATATTTCAAGGGATAAAATAAAAATTATGAATACCAACCATATCTACAAAAATTTAAGACTCCTTATTAGCTAGGGAGGTGTTCATAATGACTAGACAGATGTTCTTTTGTTGACAAATTTCCATAAGAAAAGATTAAAATAAATCATCATCAATTACCATAATTGGGTCAACAAATGTGACACATAGTAAATGAGTAGCATCAATCCATTACCATTTTCTAGTCAAACAACATTGACACATGGTAAGTCAACATCATTATCAAGTTACCAAAATTCGGGTCAGTACCTCAAATTTATGGTATATCCTCACCATAATTAGAGTTGATACTTCAGGAACATGGTACATCATTTAGCTTCAATTTGTCACCATAATTCAGGTTAGTACCGGACACATGGTATTCTGATCATTCATGGTTCACCAGCATTCGAGTCAATATATTTGACACATGGTGAATCTCCAAAGGCCACACTCTAATTGAGTAATTTGGGGCCTGATGCTAAACAAACTTGATGCTCTAGGACCAATGTTCCTTATTTGGGTTAGCATACTAGACATAGGAATAATGATTGTCCTCTACTGGACCATTCTCCCTAATTTAGGTCAATATACTTGACACAAGGATAATGTTAGTCCAAGATGCTATGTCATCAGAACTCCCTCTCATAGAGAGAGGCATTCTCAAAAAGTCCAAGCTTATCCCAAAAATGTACAACCTTCACTCTAAACAAAAGATTTGTAGGTATATCAACTATCTGCTCATCAATAGAAACATATTGGAGCATCATTTCTCCCTTCTGCACTATGTCACAGATGAAGTTATACTTAATCTTTATGTGCTTTGACCTATCATGGAAAACTGGGTTCACTATCATCTTCACACAACTTCAACTGTCACAATATATTATAGTCGGTTCTAGCACCTAATCAAATAGTACTGCAAGTAACTTATGAATCCATACTGCTTCACAACTTAATAAACTGGCTATAATATACTCTACCTTAGTAGTATTGAGTGTGACAAATGTATGCTTCCTGCTCATCCATGAGATCATAGCGGAGCCCAAACTGAAGCAACCTTTGGATGTACTTTTTCTATCTTCAACACTACCTTCCCAATCTACATTTGTATAACGCTGCAATTGTATATCACTGTTTGAGACATATCTCAAGCCATAATCAATTGTACCACACAAATATCTCAATACATGCATTACTTCAATCCAATGATCATGTCTTGGTTCCATCTAGAACTAGCTTAGAGTATTTACTATCAAGAAAATGTCTAGTCTGGTATCAACCAAATACACTAGTGAGCTAATCAAATTTCGATACATGGATGTATCTATACATGGATGTATCTACTAAATCTGAATTATAGTCTCTCTACTTTCTCAAAATTTTCACCATGGGAGTTTCCATCAATTTGCAGTCCATCATCCCAAACTTCTGCAAGACCTTCATAATATATTTTCCTTGAACAAGGAATATTTCACCAAGCTTCTACCAAAAGTCTAGCCCCAAATAGTTGTGCATCCAATCAATATACTTCATATTGAATTCAAAGGCCAACTCCCTCTTACACCAAATAATGAGATGTTGATCCACACTTTTCAAGTCAACATACAATAATAGAATCACGGTTTCATTCTTCTCAACCTCAGTATATAGGTTTGGATCAACATCACTTTTGGAGAAACCAAATCTTGTCAAGTAGTTGTGAATTCTTCCATGCGCTAGGTGCTTCCTTAAGTACATCGAAGGCTTTCTTCAATCTTAAAACATGATACTATCTTCCATGAACCTAAAAACCTCGAGGTTTTTCTACGTACACTTCTTCCTCAAACACACCATTCACAAACGTAGTCTTTACATCCATTTGATGTAAATTCCAACCAATAGAAGAAACACTAGAAATAATAAATCTAATGGTAGTGTACCTAGAAACTAGAGAAAAAGTCACATCGTAGTCCTCTCCCTCTTTTTGGGAGAATCCTCTAGCCACAAATCTTGCCTTGTATTTGTCAATACTACCATCCAGTGCATGTCTAATCTTGTATATTGTTGTGTTATTCAACAACCCCCCATTTATTAATAGTAGTAGTTAATATTACATTAGTAAATGGGGACCCTTTAAAAATCCATCCAAAAAATAAAATTAGCATTTAGGCATTTCTTTTATTTTTGGAATAAAGCAAGATATCAATCAAACCCCCTTTTTTCAAAAGAACTACTAAATGCTTGCCTACCCACATACCGCATGAATAAGCATCATCAAAAACCTTGCTAACCCACCAAATCCAGTGAAAAACGTTTAAAAGAGGAATCTATGCTTTATACCTCGAAACTATCATATTTTTTACATAAACTAGGTCCTTAAGCTTTTCCCTTCAAAGGCCAAGTCTCGCATTGCATATCACTATTTATGAAGAGCTCGTCTTAAAAGGTTATCTCAAAACAAGCGAGATGCGAAATTGCAATGGCATCATAACCTTATCGCATCGCATTTCGAGCATTCAAAACAATGCCGCAAACTTACCATCAGTCGATATTGCAAAACGTGATCAAGACTTGGACCCACTCCTTAAATACATCATGAACAAATGTTTAGGTCTGGCACTCATTAAAAAGGTTTTTACATAGAAAAGCCTGACAAGTAGCTATGTTTTGAGACAATAAATGAGTGACTCGCATCTCGCAGAAACATAAGAGAAGGTAAGAAAAGTGAAAAGGTATAATGCAATATTGCTATCTGCGATATTGCTTCGCAAATCGCAAAATCACCATTATTGTAGTTCAAAGTCTCGCCACCCTAGAAGTTTTCTTCCCAATTTACGATGCAGACATTTATCAGTATTAAAGCTAAGGGATATCGAAGCATTAGTAGGAGTTTAGTAAAATTTAACTGCATTTATGTGTGAAAAACCATTTAATGTGATATGATATCTTCTTACATGTGTTCGAATAAAACTCCTTTCATCACCTTTACAAGTTATTTTCATTATTTCATTTCATGATCATTGTCATCCTTGTGTATCTGATAGCTGTTGTTCTTCACTTTCAGGGAAAATCAATAGAGAAAATCGTTGGGAGAAATGGTAAAGAAAGGGAAGGCATTCATCTCTAAGAAGTCAAAAATGACTCCTTTGTTTACGGATACTACATGCAACAAAGAGGGAGGAACCTCTACATGTGAGGCCATGTATAATATACTAGAGGAAGATCAACCAAGGATTTTGGAAATGAAGGTTATAGTTGAAGGACGTGATTCCTTAGACGCTTCTATGTTTGAGACAACATGCTCATTTTTGCATCACATAGCTAGCACCCGAAGATAATCCCTTATACAGACATGGTTAAATGGGTTATTGGTGAAGTTGACATCTTAGACAGAGAATTCAAGACAAGAAGCCAAGAGGTTATGGTATATTTTACACTGGACAACCTGTTGATTATGTACCACCTACCATAGCCACAAGTCATCTACAATAGGCAATTCGTCGAGAAGTTTGCCAAAGAGAACAAGGACCCAATGAACTGCACTTGGACCTGGTCAAATAATGAGGGAAAAATCAAGAAATACAAGAATTGTATGTACACTACTGCATCTATTTGTCCCCCTCATAGTTTTGTAGTGGCCATGCTATGTACACTATTTGGCAAACCGATAGTACTAAATTCTCCCCAGAATGGTTGCCATTAATAGATGCAGCCATTAATGCAATTGTAATGAATTGGGCACAAATTTTATCTGACAATTTAGCAAGAACAATAATGGAGTATAGAAGGAAAAGGGTGTTGCTTCGAGGGTTTACCCTCCATTTTTTATGAGCGCCTATGTAATGGATGCAATTTGTTTCGGTTTGAAATTTCCTATCATGGGATGGAAGTGGACTATTCAAAATCCACTTCCCATTCACATATACCATAAAGACATGTGGGAATCTAACTTTCAACCACATTTTTTCAAAATTTGTCATGGAGTTATGCTCCCTATCCACAAACGGCTTTATAACTGAGATTCCCCCATGTTTTCCCAAGAAGCCGAGGTAGATATCCTCCCAATGGCCAAATGGTTTGGGGAGGAGACATTTACGTATATCAAGGTATTTGGTAGCATTACCTCCCCCCATGTCCTCCCATACTATGTTCCGAACAAATTGATGGCTAGAGAGATAGCCTATCAAACAGCTAGTGAGGGAGGGATGAGAAAAACATTAAAGGAAGCAAAAAAGGCCATCTGGCCTACATTCATTTTACAGTGTGGAGAAATTTCATTATTGACCTGGGACATTCATTTAAAGAAGCAGAGATTATATTATCTCTGCAATTAACTAAATTCCCTAGAAGGCAATATGACCCATTCCGCACTGTCAAAGACTTTACCACCATGGTGAAAATAAAAGTATTCAGTAATGAGGAAGATGCATTTCATGACATCTTTTTGCAAAAAAAACCTTCACAGAGGTGAAGCATATGGCACAATTACTTTTTTTCCGTGAAGATCTTGAAACCTTTTACGAGTACATAGAAAGGAGGTTAACAAAGGTCCCATTGGACCAATTATTGATTGAACCAATAAGGGAGCCTACTCTTAGTGTAAGCATAGAAGGTGACTCCAAAGAAAATTCTAAAACTGATTATGGAGTAGAATCCCAAGAGAAATCTACCAGGGAATCAGAGAAGTCATCACAAAATGGGAAAAGTAGAAGCAGGAAGTCGGAAAAGGATACAACCCAATCTACAGAGAAGAGAGTTGAGCAAACTTCAACTAGCAAACAGGCTAAAATCCATGCCACCTCCACACAGCCAATGAAACCCCTGGTGATTTATTTAGTGGAATAATGGAAAAAATTTAATAAAAGGCTCAATACAGAGGAACAAACGCCAGAGTTGCAAACTCCACAATAGAAAACAGCTCAGGAAATTACAACAGAGGAGACTGTAAATACTCAAGAGGTAGAACACATCCCTATTAACCCCACCTTTGAAATTGTTTTGAGAATAGAGGAGATTCCCCCCCTAGATGTGTTTTATATCCCACAACACAAGGCCATTGTTAAGAGACAAAGGAAGAAAAGGAAGTTAGATTCTACAGTTGTTACTACCCCTGATAATGAATCGATGGATGTTCTCTGGCAAGACTCACCCATCGACCCGTCCGCCAACCTTACTAGACCGTCATAGTTTGTAGGTGACTATGCTACAGTGACCATCAATAAAGCAACAGAGGTGTAAATTTTTCTTAAAGAAAAAGAAGATAAAGTTTTGTCGCTTGAACAACAACTATAGCAAGCAAAAATAGACCAGCAGGAAGAGATATAGTTAGCTAAGCTACAACAAGAGTTCCAACAAATGCAAATAAAACATCAAACCAACTTAGTGGAGAAGGAAGTGACAATACAAGGAATAACTGATCTACATAAAGATGATCCAAAAATTGATCAATTTATTACTGAACTGCCTGGCCTTAACTCCCAACTGATGCACCAAAAAGATATTATGCGAGAAGATTTCACAATGGAATTCGTATTGTGAAACAAGTGACAAATTGACAAGTCAACTCGTGGAAATGAGACTGGAATATGATGAAATCTTCAAAAAGGTCTCCAAATTCATCACCTGGAAGAATTCAAAAGATGGGAGAAAAGCTGACTTAACACATATTTCAATAAAATTGGAAAATGTTTATTACAAGGACATCACTAGAATTGAGTTTTTTGGTTATTTTGAAATTCTAGATCCATTATTTAATTCCAAGTTTAATAAATTATGTGTTACTTGCCTAAACTAGAGGATTCACATAAAGAAATCTTATTTGCAAATTGCGATTCTCGACTTAAAGAGGCAGAAAAGGCAACAATAGATGCGGCAACAACAACAAATGGTGTCATTGAAAATATTAATGAAAATTTACATAGCGTCAACCTTGTGGCAGAATCCATTCCAGGTTTTCTTCCTAATGTAAATAAGCTTGAGCTACATTGGAGACAGGAAAAAGAAGAAAAAACAAAATCAATTATGCAAACGACCAGGTTAAACTAGGAAGCATATTGGCAACATTTGGTAAAACCTCATAGCCATTGGATGACCCTGCGATGCCTAACCACTTCTAATGGAGCAAATGGTGCCAACACTGACCAACACCGTATTCACTGGACAGTTGAAAGCTGAAGTTTTCTGACCGACACAACTCAAGCCCATGACGGACATTTGTAATCTAAATGATAAAATGCAGAATAGTTAGTCACCATGCTCATTTCTATTTTGGTTTTATTTTTCATAATTTGAGGAAGGTCGTTTAAACCTCCTCAACTATTTTTGTAATAATCTATTTTTAGTTTTATAGTTTAAGTATTTAAACCCCTCTCATGCATTTAGAGAGGGGTCTAGAAATTTTATCAGAAATAATCTTCAAAACATGCACTTCTATCCCTTTGAGGAAGTTTTGGTGGAATTAATGGAACATGATTTATTTTTATCTAATCTAGCATCTTCTATTGAAATTGCACTTTTGTACTCTTAGATGGTGTTGAATGGACTGAAAGTAGATCAATATTGCTGAAGCACATGAATAGGACGTATTATAAATGGTACTTTTATCTCGTAATTCTTTTTACTTATGTATCAAGAAATAATTTCTCTTCAAGTTATTTTTGTATGAAAGTTTGAATCTGGTTGCCATTATTGCACTTATGTATGATGATGATTTATATTTTATGCTAAATACATGAATAATTTCTTATGCGATATATCTTTCACAATTGTTTCAGCTAATGTTTTATACGAAACAATTATTGTTAAATGAATTTATTTCTCATTGCAATTGAATGATCTTTATTATCAATTGCTTTTAGACATTAATGTAGATTGCATACATCAATTTACTCCCAGGTATAGTTATAATTAGATAGTGTTTAAATTATGATAAAATGCATGTGATTATAAGTTTAGATTAGATCACTTTTAGCTTAATCATTATTCCAAAATATCACATATCACCCCATCAACACAATCATAAAATAGATTGTGAAACTGGTCCAATTATCCCCAGTCATACCCGCTACTCCAAATGGAAAAGGAGCTACCAACCAAGGTCCGGACTGGGTGGTTTTCCACCATGTTGAAGCAATGATTTTCGAGGCTTCAACATATACCCATTTGGAGGTTACCACTGAATTCTGTTTAGGTCTTGGCACAATCTCCCATACATCGTTCTTCATAATCGATTGGTATTCTTCCAATATTGCATCCTTCCGAAATTGTTGATTAATCACTTCTTCAAAGGTGGAAGGTTTAGAATCAATAATATTATTCATTAATGTTGCATATTCAGAATACCTTTTTGGTCTCTTTCTTTCCCTTTAAGTGCCACATGGTGCTGCATGTCCTTTTACTTGCTGCAAAATGGATCCTATCTAAGTTAGCCTTTTCCTCATTTCAAGAACAACAACTGGGTCCACTATATCACTAGGTCATTCTATCTCTTCTTGACGTTCTATAGTATGTTATGAAGAATTATATGGACCTAAACCCTCTTCCTTGGGAGCTTCATGTTCTTTGTCTTCATCAGAGTACATGGAAGCTTCTTTATATTTCTAATAGGAAACATTTTCATTATAGGTCACATCCCTTATAACATCAACCTGTTTTTGTCTTGGAACATAGATTATATACGCTTTTGATGACTCACTATATCCAACAAATATTCATTTCTTTCCTGAAGGAATCTAGCTTCCTTCTCTTATCTTTAGGTACATGGATATAGACTGGACAACCAAATATTCTCAAATGAACAACCTAAGGTCTCTTTCTGGTGAACACTCCTTCAAGAGTCTTGTCTTCCAAAATTTTATGAGGAATTCTATTTTGAATATAGACATATGTCATAGATGTTTCACTCCATAGAAACGTAATTAGGTCTTGATCATGCATCATAGACTTAACAAATTCTTTGATGGTCTTGTTCTTTCTTTTAAAAACAACATTTTTTTATCAACTCCCTCTTAAAGGCAATGAGATCCTTGGAAGCATATTCTCCTCCATTATCAAATCTCAGGGTCTTGATTTTCTTTGCCTTCAAGTTTTCCACTTCAACCATAAATTCATGAATCTTGTTAAAGACTTCATCCTTTGTCTTCATGAAGTAGTTCCATGTCTTGTGAGAGAAATCGTAAATAAAGGTTACATAGGACATGGAGCCTCCAAGTGATTTCATTGCAATTAGACCGAACATATCATAATGAACTAGATCCAAAATTTCCTTGGACCTACTTTTGCTACTTGGAAAGGGCTTCTTGACATTCTTCCCAAGTGCACATCCTTTACAAACTTCTTCATGCTCTAGTTGCAAATATGAAACACCTGAAACCATTTGCTTAAAAGTAGGAAAATCTCTATAGTAAAGGTGTGCGTATCTTCCTTGCTAAATTTCACATGGATTGATGTCATTATGTATTAATTCTTGATCAAGTTGCTTCAATAGTTTATACAACCTGTCTTTATGAACTCCAATTACTCTAGAAAAATATATACCTGAGCCATTGGGCCATACAACAAATTTTCCATCATAAAATGCTACTCTATCTCCCTTATTTTCCAAGCATGAAATGGAAACCAAATTCTTTTTCAAACCTATTACATATAATATGTTGCTAACATGAACATTCTCACCTTATTCTACCTCAATGGATGTTTTACCAATGCCTTTAGCTACATAATTGTTGTTGTATCCAAGCTCTACCTTTTGAGATAATCTTGTTTCCATTAGAATTAAGAGGTTGTCATGATATCCAGTCATGTGTCTTGAGGAACAACTATCTACTAGCCAAAAATCATCGCTATCTACAATAGAAACTATAAGAGAAAAATAAATTTAAGAAATATTTGGTACCCAAATCTTCAGTCATAGGTTTCTTTATCAAATTTTTGTTTTTCTAGAGTGTATGCATGAATCTTAATGTGTTCCTATCAACCTTATTTATAGTATATAGATTGGGTACTGGGGAATGGAGAGTGATGTGCAGGGGAGAGGGGGAGAGGGGCCATAAGATCTTCCTCCTTCATGTGGTTGGCCATGTTTAGTAGAGAATAATTTAGAATTTGGATGGTCTTGTAGAAAACTTTCCTCATTCCAAAAGACGAACAACCAAGTCATTGTTGACTTCATTGTTGCTCCATCAAGTCGAGGAATGTTTGCTCCAAGATTAGACTACTCCAATAAATTATTCTTGAAACCAAGAGGAGCTCATTCAGGTATTCATGTACCTCAGTCTTGTCTAATATTTATTTAGTCATAAAAATGTTTCTTAATTTCTTTTATTATTTTTCTTATTCTTTAGCTACCTTTAACACATTTTATGTGCTTTGTGGGAATTATTATTCTAGAAAGTTGTCAACAAATGTAACATGGCTAGAAAGAAAGTCAACGAATTGCTACTCTTAAGTAGCCATTCCTTTTCAAGTGTGTACCCTACCTTTTTCATTTCAATTCTAATCCTCCTTTGTTGTTAGTTATTTTCTAGTCAATTTTCAGTGATTTGTCAATTATTATAGTGCTTGAATTCCTTCTTAATTCATGGACTACATGCATCCACTTTGCTAACTTCATCCTACAATCTTGTAGGACAACCTCATTCACATCATCATGTATGTGTTAGGGTTTCTATTACTTTATATAAAAATTAATCAATCCTAGGGCACAAACCCTAGATCCTTCTAATTCAACCTTTGGCTATAGTTCACACATTGAAATACTCAAATAATTAAGACCTCTTCTTTCATCTTCCTCTTGACTCACTAGGGTTCTGAATTAGCAGGATCCCAAATGACACGACCCTATATTCAATAATCAACTAATATATGTAGTTGAAAACATCTTAATAAATCAGACTCAATATCCAAGTGACTATGAATACCAATACTAATAAAAGATATGAAATACTTATTCTTTTAAGAAAATTCAGCTCTCTCTTGAACTTGAGCTAGATGATCATTTTTCACCATATGTCATTCCCAAGAGCCACAACTTGTTTCAACAACAATGAAGGTTTCCTTAATAATACTTTTCAAGGGTTTTGCAATGTGCTTCAACCTTCCAATGGAAGTAGGTTCTTAGACCTTTCTCAATAATCTTGTAGAAATATGGTAGAAATTGCAACTGCTCAAGAAGTTTAATCTAAAATCAAGAGACAAAATGCTACTCTACTGGTCTACAAAATTCAATTCACAATTTATAACAACATTTGCAAGTATGCAATAAGAAAAACCACACATGCAAAATATTGTTATGGGGGAACCCAGTTGGGAAAAACCCCTCAAGCCTCTTTGCACTAATCAGAGGAATAGATAATGTATTAGAATTTCTTACCCTCTTTGAACACAATTTTCAAGTGAATAACCTATCTCTCTACTAAATAAGAAGCTTTGACCCAGACTTAGTAAATTTTTTCCTCTGCTTGAGCCCTTATTTCCTTGCGCAATTCCTGAAGAATTGGCCCCTATCTTTTAGGAATTTTCCTCCAATTCATTGCATAATTCCCAAGCATCGAACACCTGACTGTATGCAACACATGTACACTCAAACTAGTTTACAACTACTTGTTACACTGCCTTGGAATCTCCACCATAGCCAAGGAACTTGAATTCCTTGCATGCACTAGCTATTTTGAGTTGATTGATTAGTTGATTGGATTATCACTGAGTTGGATTACTATCCTATTGCACAACTAACCTTCCACTATTTCTATCAACGTTTAGAAGTAGTTTAACTAAATACAACTAGAAGTAATTAACCTTGATTGCTACAAGTTAGAAATCACACATTCTTATCTGAACTCCAAGTTTTCTAACTCGAATTTACTAAGTAAAATGAGTGACATGAGCCATGTCACACAATTTACTTGCCTCCAAGTTGTTTGTTGATGTGGAAATTTATAATTTACTCAATTTTACCAAGGCAAAGTCTAATTGAGCTTTCTTGCTACATTTTTTCAACAAATCTTCATTTTGTCTTGTTTATGGTCGAATCTAGCACACCCTTTTCATCAAAATATTTCAAAAGCCAACCTAATTCATGGATATCAATAGAAGTTATCATATCTTCCACAGATTCATCATAAATCTATTTATCATTTACCATAAACAGTTCTCAACCAGAAACAGTTAGTCACAACCAACAAACAATATCTAAAATAATCAATCAATTGTACATAACATGATCGATCAACAAAATCATAACTTCTACAAACAGTTCTACAATCCATCATCCAAGGATCTTGATCACACACTTCCTTCAATCAAGGAATATTTTACCAGGTTTCTACCAAGCCTCAATTCCCAAGTAACATCATATCATTCCAAGATACTTTTATGCCAAATTTTACTTCAAGTCCCCTCTGAAGATAACATCTTATCCTCTGACACAAGGGTCCTATGTTTGTCAGAAACAAACCAATCAAACAATATAAAGTACAAGGTCTTCTTCAAACATGAGGCTTCTTTACATATTCCTTATTATCATCATCTTCTCCCTCTTACTATGAGAACCTTCCCAAATCTATCTTTCAATCATGTTGGATCTTTGACATTTTTCTAGGGCACAATAAATGTATTCATCAAAGTACCAATTCCTCCACTACACAGGTATTTTATAAGACTATAAAGTCCTCTAGCGATGCATCACTCTTTCATGTCATCCTTTTTCTGACAAACCCTAGGTAGGCCTTGCAATCCCCTTTGACATGAAAGAGACAAAGATCATATTGACAAGAAACTAACCAAAACCATCAATCAAGGATGAAGTACATAATACTTATCTCCCAAACATAATCAACCCCTTCTTGATCCATGAACTCCATGTGTCCACTTTGTCTCCTTCATCATGCAATCTTGTAGACACGCTCATTCATAACATCATGCATGGTTTAGGGTTTCTGTTAGCATAAGAAATCAATCCTAGGGTACAAACCCTAGATGTTTTCAGGTCAACCCTTAGCTAGATCACATATTCAAATAATCAAGACCTTGTATTTCATCTTCCTCTCAACACACTAAGGTTCTAGATTCCTAATTAAAAAGAGATAAAATGACAAGACCCTAGATTCCTTCAATGATCAACCATAAGATGTCCTTGACATCATTAAGAAAAATACTATCAATACCAATAATAATAAAAGAGGAAATAATTATCCTTTTAAGAAGAGTCAACTCCCTCTTGAATTTGATCTATATGATCATCTTTTCACATCTACCATTCCCAAGAGTTAGGACTTGTACTAAAGGTTTCCTTAATCATCGAACTCTGTAGAACTTGTTAATCTATCACAATTACAAGTTCTACAAGAATGCATATGTTAGTTACAAATTCCAAAATTGTTGAACATATGACTTCTATGGATCTTCAACAAAGTTTTGATCCACAAGAGAGAATACTATTATCTATTCAATGTATCCATGCAGACCCTTATCCTTCAACAACTCTCCAACAATATAATCAAGAGCATACATTTTAACAAGGAAACCTTAACACATAATCATAGCTAGATATAAAATAATAAAAGGGAAGATACAAACTTTGTTAGTTTATATTTACATTCATTTTTCTGTAGCAGGTGTAGGATATCTTCCTACACTAGAGACCCCTCAAACTTTTAATCATTGAACCACTAAAAATTATTTCAAGTTACAAACATGGATCTTCTTAGTCACATGGAGTGCATATTCATATCAAGGTGATGTACTTCATCAAATATATCGAATCATTCACAAATATATAAGGAGTAATATATAAAATAATTTTTATGGTTATCTACCAACATGCTTTTGATCATTCTCACATTCCCATGGAGTCTTTGTCTTATGTTGCATTGTCATTTTTTGTCATCTTGTTCCTCGGTCTATTTTCCCTTAGTACCAATGTTGATTATAGAGATTGAAAACTATTCAATGAAGAATGTTTCATTTGCACTAAAAAGATATAGTGTTAAATTGGTGATGATGGAGCTAGTGTAATAGCCATGCCTCAAGCTAGTTGGTTAACTGATTCTTTCTCTGCTTCTTAAATTACAATCCATATGGTATGGATGGTAGTTTTAGAGCTTAGTGTTTGGATTCAGGCTCTCTTGTACGACCTAGAAAAAATTCCTAGTAATCTTAGTGACATTGCAATATATTTGGGGTAAGTCAACTTATTGTCATCTAATTGGCACCCTTTTTTATGCATACTTCAAGTTGCTTCTTTATTTTTAGGTTTTGGTATTTTTTATGTCATTCTTATCCAAATTATTATCACGTAGTCATCATCAAACACAAGTCTTGCGTTACTTTGATCTCCATCCCCGTATTACTTTCTCAACTTTTTCATCCTTCATTATCTGCTTGTGATTTTCACCTACAAGTACAACCAAGCAAAATATACAAAGACAAGAGGGAAAAATCAAGAAGGAACTTATCTCTAAAGGGTATTTTAATTATGTTATCATGATTTCTGATGAGCCCCAAAAATGGATAATTATATGAGCTCATTCAGCCTCCTAATTCGACTTAATCCACCATTCTCATTAGTTTATTGCATGTTTTTTATTATATTTATGCTAATAGAGTGAATTGGGTTAGTCATTATAACAACAAGTCTAATGGGTGCTTTGTGCTGTTTTTTTGGTCAATTTTGAGACAAAATCAAAGGTTTTAATGAGCACTTGGCAGCCAAATTCGTGGAAGAACAAGGGAAAGGATTTGTAGGAAGGTGTCCCCTTCACTTATGGGCCCTTACCTCGAATTCTCCACCATCAGCTCAGAGTTGAAGGGCCAGCAAATCGATTATCACAAGGGCAACCAAGCAAGGGCTAGTAAAGGTGTTGTTAACTACAAGTTTTGGCAGCCGAGTTCCTAAAGTTTAGGAGGGCTATTGGGGTCCTCAATTTGTATAAATAAGAAGGCTTAGGGACTCATTTCAGTTAGTCAGTTTGTAGGCAGAAGTTAGCTAGTTTGTAGTTCGATTTTAGTCATTTTTTAGTCATTTTTTAGGCAGTAGATTAGCTCTGCATTCCAGCACACTTTCAAGCTTTCCCTTGTGGACAGTTTTTGATGTAACTATTATTTCTTTCTCAATAAAGATGAATCCAGCTTTGCACCAGCTCTAATCTCTCTTAGGAGGCTATAGCTCTTGGGTTTGGGCCCAACCCAAGTGCCTAGTACCTCCTTTGTTTACCTTTATGTGTTTTTGCTACATTCTTAGAATAAAATATGCTATTTAGATTTAAATCTTGTTTTGTTATTTAGATTGCTTTTGATGATTAAAAAAAAAGGCTTTTCATGTTCAGATTGATTTGACAGGTTAATAATAGAGAAGATCTTCAGAAAAAGGCTATCAAGCACCTCTGTTTACACCTCTCCCTCAGTGGGACCATGAGTTGGGACCAAGGTGTCCTTGCTGCCACCAAAAACATTGTTTTTGCTTCATCATGCAATTATTAGTGTTAGATTCTCATTTGCAGAAGTTGATACAAGTTGTGATTACATGCTCAGGTTCATGATTGCTTAGTTTGCATAGCTACTTCACATGATTTCGTTGAAAATAAACTGATGTTCATTTTCTTTGCTGTTATTTAGGTCAGTTTAGGTTAAAGTAGCTAGGTCCTTGATTTATTGAGTCTTTGTTTGTCCAGTTTGAGAAATAACTTGCAGAGCACCTATATTACCTCTCTATATACCTTTCCTCCATCAGATAATCTGCTCCAACCCTTAATCCATGATTCCTACCCTTCATTTGCCATACTGTTCCCACCTTGCCCTAATTTCTACATTCTTGTGCATCATCACTTCCTCCATCCTTGAACCAAATCCAATCACTCCTTAGCCTCATCCACCAAGTCCTAGACCTCCTCACACCCTTAACCTACCCCCATACTCACTTCTCCACCTTTTTCCTCTATCAACCCTCCAAAATCCTCTTTTTCGGAAGATCCTGTAGAAATTTCAGAACATCCTGTAGAACCCCTGCAGACTTCTTGTAGAAGCTCACGAAAGTGGTTTCTTGAGATCCGATCACTGTGAAACTCTCTGGAAGGGTTCTAGGGACCCCTTAGGCCCTCTTCAAACCTTCCCGGCCTCATGCAAGCATTTCCTTTCACCAATCCACCTCTGCACAGTCAAAAACAGTTAAAGCACATGCATAATAATTCTGCCAACTTACTCAAAAATACAAAAAGATGTTTCTTTTCATATTTCACTTTAGAAATAGCTTAGTCACATGCATTTTACCTTTCTAAGAGTCAATGGCATTCCTTTCTGTAGCTTTCATCATTTTTCTTGCACCAGTAAGGTTAGTCGGTAAAACTAGGGTTTGCTAGGGTTTGCATTTCCTTTCAGCTTTTCAGTTTCGTTCTGCAAGTAGATTAGCCTCATAGAAGTTGGCTTAAGCTCCTAGCGGACTTGTGCCAGCTGACCAAGTGACAGCTGCGGCAAGAGCTAATACTAGTGCATACAACACCGTCGCTTCCAAGTTTGTTACGAACTATCGGGTTGATAAAATTAAAGAAGGAAGTTCCAGGAGTTGCAGCATTATTGCTGCAATACTGGGGCCCACCATACTTTTTGGCACCATTGCCGTGGAAGCGTCAGAGTATTGGTGATTGTTGCATTTCTTCTATTTTCTACTACAACCTTCTGCTAAGTAGTTTATTTTATTTCCATTCTGCAATTTTATTTCTGCAAAAATAGATTAGACATTTCCTGCTTTCATATATTAGCATTTCAATTCCACAATTTCAATTTTGCAAGCATAGATTAGCATTTCAATTCCGCAATTTCAATTCTGCAAGCGTAGACTAGCATTTCATTCTTGCAATTTCATTTGAGCAAAATAGATTAGTCCTTTCCTGCTTTCATTTCAATTCCGCATTTTCATTTTAGCAAGATAGTTAGTTGCAGTTCAATCTATTTAAGTTTTGTAGGTACAAGAAGAAAAAAAGCAAAAAACAACCAAAAAGATTTCCTTTCGTGCCTTGTAGGAGTAGAGATAATTCATAAAAATGTTTGCACAACACCCCTACTACTTCACACAGCCAACCTTCTCTCTTCTTCGATGGTTGTGATTAAGAAGAAGCCCTAGGTGGACATCAAGGCATATTTGAAGAACCTCTAGGGGAGAAGAAGAAGAACACATTCCTCTGGTGCAAATGGCTAGAAACAGAAATGTTGGGAGCAGTACCATATCCAAAAATGAATTTTCAAATCAGATGGAAGATTTCAAGAGTGATATGCGGCAGTTTCTTGCCATGCAACTGGATACCTTACAGATCCAAAGGAAGCAAGAGGAAGCCAAGAGGGCTTTGGCCATCTTTTGTCCCAGGTGCACTAGAAAGCATCCTAGGAATGAATGTCCATTGCACTCCATAGAGGTGTGTTTTGTTTGTGAAAGAGAACATCCTACGAACTAGTGCCCTTCCTTGCCCGGAATCAAAGCTACATATCAGAGGGCTAAAGGAGCCACTGAACCACTCTATTATATGAACCAAAGGAGGCCACATGGACCCATACCCTACCAATAGGGAATGCAAGGGACATCCCAGACCTATTCCGACCCCTATCAAGCCACTTCCATGCCTTCTTGGGGCCCCCCTACTCATCCTTCCTGGTCCACACCCCCTCTTTGGTCGTATCCTCCTCAATACCATGCTTCTCCAGTTGCTCATTCGTTTCACTCTTATGCTCAGCCACAACCTCAGTGGAATGCACCTCATCTGGGGTGGAGGCCCCAGTACAACTCTCCTCCCACTCCTTTGCCTCCACCACCTGCCCAACCACAACCCCATCCACATCCATCTCAGATATACACCCCCACTCAACTACCCATACCACCATTTCCAAAACCGCACAATGGAGTAGCTCAACCCAATTACAATGCTTAGGCACAATGTGTCCAAACAACTCCTCTTGAGCTCCAAGATATTCACGATAGCTCAGGAAGAGTATTGGAGAAAAGAGATTATATTGACAACATTGAAGGATCACATCCAGCAAAAGAAGATTCAAGAGAGGAGATCAAAGAACCATGGGCTGCACTTGATGAGGAGAAGAGATTAGAATCAGAGATCGAGAAAGCTCCCTCATGGTTACCATCAAATCCTCCATGTAGTCAAGAGAAAAATCAGCAAAAAGAGGAAGATGAGAAGGTCATGATAGAAGGTGACATGGAGAATGATCCAGATCAGCAAAAGGGCCAAGGATATCAGAGCTATATTGAGATATGGTTCCAGACAGTCACTAAGTTGCAGCAGTACTCTCTTCCTCAGCTATGTTTGATCCCTTCAAAGTCAAATCATTTGGTCTCTGAGATCTGGATAGTTGTCAAAGCATGCATTTCAAGCCTCCACATCATTTGTCTCTAATCTCGATGTGAACATGGCTCCATTGGAAGTATTCTTATACTTGAAAATGATTTTGTTTTTCAAGTAGGGTAGGGTAGAAAAAAAGAGAGGAAAAAAAGAGAAAAAAGAAAAAATGAAAATAAGAGTAAAATAAAAATCCAAGGTGAAAACCTCCTCGGAGGCGCCTTAGATTGGCTCATTGATTGAAAACCTCCATGAACCAGTCAATGGGGTGGAAAGAAGACAAAATAAAAATAGAATAAGATCCCTGGGTGAAAACCTCCCTTGGAGTCGCCTAGGGCAGGCAATTAGGGTGAAAACCTCCATGAGGCGCCCTAGTTGTTTCAAAAAAAAAAAGAGAAAAAGAAAAAGAAAAATAAACCTAATTTCCATTTGAATAATTACAGGTTGCAGCAAGGAAATTGCAGGTTAGGAGGATCACTTAAAACAAAGACAGAGGAATTTTTGTGCCTTCTATAGGAAGTTCTGTGTCTTCTACAGGAAGCCTACAAACAAGCCAAAATTGATCTCCGAAGAGGACCAGAAGGCTAGGAATATGTCCATGAGGCCTGCAAGCATCCATGTTTCCATCCCTCACCCTTCTCCATCATTTTTTCCATCTCATTGTGCTTCTTTCCTAAAACTGCGTGTTCTACCGGAAGTTCCTGTAGAAATTACAAGATTTCTACAGGAAGCTAGAAATGGTTTTCAAAAAGGCAGTTTGGTGAACATGATAGCTTCCACACGGGTTTATAAGTCCTCCTACAATCCTCCAACCTCTCTCCCATCAATTCCATGCCTGCATCACAGCCCAAGCTCATTTTTTCTTACCATGCAAAACATTGTAGAATGCTTGGAAGCAAAAATACATAGTGCTAAAACTTGTTTTTTCCCTCACGTAAAAACCGTGCATCCATTTACAAAAAATTTTTACGGGGAGTTGTATAGGGATGATGGAAACATGCCCGAGCAATTTCAGCTAATTCCGGTGCACAGTTTCCAAGAAATCAGCCTCCATCACCCTCAACCATTTTTACATTTTCTCCCTATCCGTGCATCCGTTTCAAAACCTGTTTCATGGGGAGATGCATATGGGTGATAGTAACCTACCCAAGAAGTTTCAGCCGATTCTGATGCACGGTTTCCGAGAAATTGATCTCTGTAATCTTCAGCCATTTTCCATTTTTCTTGAAATCTGTGCATCCATTGATCGCAATTTTGCTATGGAAGGTGCATAATGATGATAGGAACATGCTCAGAAAGTTTTAGATCGATCCGGTCTATTGTTTAGGAGAAATGGAGAGAATAAGTCACTGCCTTGTAAAAATTCAACATCAGCAGCTTGAGGGTGCAAGTCTGAACGTGGAAACAAACACCTGTAGCTTAGATCTAGCCAGAGGACACCTACACAAGGAAAACAGCCATGAATCAGCAACCAAGCCATCATGCAACCATAGAAACCAATGCATGCAACAAATGAAAAGCCACAGTACCTCACAACAACCACGCTTGACTTCCAGGTATGTGACTAACCTCATTCCTCTGTTGCATGAATCTAATTTAAGAACTGCATGAACGAATGAAATGGTGGGATTCAGCCAGAAAGCTAGCCAGTTCGATTGCACTCATCTAGGGATCACCAGCGCACGTGTGTAGTCATTCACGGGAAATTAAAAAAAAAAACAGACAGTGGTAGAGATTTTGAACTCCAGTGCAACTGATTAACAAGAAGAGGACATGCAATTCATCATAGCACTGCAGTCTGCATGTGGCCACATACACCTGGCCACTTCACTCCCTCACCACGAATCACGCAGCAATTAAAAAATGCTCGGCTGAAACTCACAAACTGTTGTTCATTTGCACTTGCAACATCCTCAACTGAAGTATGCACAAAATGATTAACTAGCCATCCTCCACCGGTTTTTCTACCTGTCTTCGAGATTCTGTTGCATATCGAGCTCGCTCAGAGGTGCAGGGGTGTTCTACAGGAAACGGGAGGGTCTTCTACAGGAAGTACGGCACAGCTTTCCGGAGTAAGGAAGACTAGACTTTTCTTCGTCAAATTTGGAGTTCCGAGAGAGGTAGGCTCAAAAACACTCTTCCATGCATGGTAGGTTTCGAAAGGTGGTGAATTGAACTATCTTGAATAAGAAAGTACGAGAAAAGTTTGCCTGTGGGTCGAAAATGGCAGTTGCCTGTGTGTAGCATAGAATTTCTCAGTCAGTTTTGTGTCAAAATTCTCCTCCACGGTTCCCATTAAAAAGTTTTCTCCTGTAGAAAAGATAAAGCACTGTGAGGGCTAACCTGTGCATGAAGAATTCAAATTTACATGGCTGTATGTATGCTGGGGATGAAAATTGAGCTCTGTGCCCTGTCTGTGGAAACCTAATTCTTCCTTTTATACACAGACAACCGAGTTCTAGGCAGCAAAGACCTTAGAACCATGGAATTGGTGCAATTTAAAATTTAAACACCCGAGAGATCCTTTCCTGAAGTTCAAAGGAGGAAAAAATAAACAGCATTCCCTTTTCTGATTAGAGCACAAAATAGAGCACTCTCACCATGCGAGGGGGATTCATAACTCAGCATTATCCATGGTTATCATTTCAGGTTGCTATGTGAACTTAGACATGGAATTGATTTACCTCCAAAAATGAAACTAAGCATTCCCTATTTTCTTCTTCAGTCACTGGTTGAATATGGGACAAAATGAATGAAGGGATTCCAGACCAGTTGGCCCATCATGGGCTCATCAAATTATTAGTAGAAGATGCCTTGCACACATACACTGTCCCCATATCATGGGAAATTTTTTGAAACATATCCCAGGATGAAAATATTAGAGTTTTGGCCAAAAGAAGAACACATTGCAAAAGGTGAGAAAACCAGTGATGAAGAAACACAAGACATTCAGGCACAACAAGAACAGAGAGGAAAAGGAGAAATGGGCCAAATTGCTGAGCCTAAAAATGTGGGAGCAACAATGGCACAAACACCCAGGGAGAAACAATTGTAGAGTAGAGCAAAGAGGACTGAAAAAGTCCAAACAAAGGAGGGCACAACCAAGGCAACCAAACAGGAATTAAAAAGAAAGACACATCCATCCAAACAAGCCAAAACAGTCTCTACAGGAAGTCTGAAAACAGTTTCTACAGGAAGTCCAAAAATAGTTTCTACAGGAAGCATGGACACAGAGCAGTAGAAGGAGAAATCTCCTGAGATTCTAGCCAGGGAGGCAGTAGCCATGCTTGCCACCTTAAGCACACCTCCAAAACAAAAAGGGAAGAGAAAAAGGCAAACTTCCCTGTACTTTAAGGCAAGGAGGAGCACACAGGTAGAAGTAGGTAGACCCCAGCCACAGTCAAAGGAGCAAATTGTCATTAAGGACACAACAACTAAACAAAAGGAGGAGTCTCCTTCAAAGATAACCATCACCTATGAACAAGGAAGCCAAAACCCTTCACTTGGAGAGAGAGAATTCAGATGATGGACTCAAAGACAGCTCTATAGGAAGCTGAGACAGTTCTACAGGAAGTTGAGGATTCTCTACAGGAAACTCAGGCTAAGTTAAAAGAGACCGAGAAATTGGAGGAAAATGTGGCCAAACAATCACAGGAAGAAGGAAAGACAAGGAAACATATGATGAACAACAAAGAGAGGACAAGCTGCAGGCTGAGGTTGAGGCGCTAAAAAACTGCTACAAGAAAAGGAGCACAGGCAGTGGGAAGAAGTGGATAGAAAAGCATTGTTTCAAGACCGAGAAGAGGACATCAATTTAGAAGCTTGGCATGATAGGGAGGCCACCAGGGCCATCAAAGATGAAGAGATAGATTAGTTGCTCAGAGGATGAGCAACACTTTCAGTAGGGGGTGATGATGAGCGCCAAAAATGGATAATTATATGAGCTCATTCAGCCTCCTAATTCGACTTAATCCACCATTCTCATTAGTTTATTGCATGCTTTTTATTATATTTATGCTAATAGAGTGAATTGGGTTAGTCATTATGCCAACAAGTCTAATGGGTGCTTTGTGCAGTGTTTTTGGTCAATTTTGAGACAAAATCAAAGGTTTTAATGAGCACTTGGTAGCCAAATTCGTGGAAGAACAAGGGAGAGGATTTGTAGGAAGGTGTCCCCTTCATTTATGGGCCCTTACCTCGAATTCTCCACCATCAGCTCGGAGTTCAAGGGCCACCAAATCGATTATCACAAGGGCAACCAAACAAGGGCTAGTAAAGGTGCTGTTAACTACAAGTTTTGGCAGCCAAGTTCCTAGAGTTTAGGAGGGCTGTTGGAGTCCTCAATTTGTATAAATAAGAAGGCTTAGGGCTTCATTTCAGTTAGTCACTTTGTAGGTATAAGTTAGCTAGTTTGTAGTTTGATTTTAGTCATTCTTTTAGTCATTTTTTAGGCAGTAGATTAGCTCTGCATTTCAACACACTTTCAAGCTTTCCCTTGTGGACAATTTTTGATGTAACTATTATTTCTTGCTCAATAAAGATGAATCCAGCTTTGCACCAGCTCTAATCTCTCTTAGGAGGCTGTAGCTCTTGGGGTTGGGCCCAACCCAAGTGCCTAGTTATGTGTTTTTGCTGCATTCTTAGAATAAAATCTGTTATTTAGATTTAAATCTTGTTTTGTTATTTAGGTTGCTTTTGATGATTAAAAAAAAGGCTTTTCATGTTCAGATTGATTTGACAGGTTAATAATAGAGAATATCTTCAGAAAAAGGCTATCAAGCACCTATGATCTCACCTCTCCCTCAGTGGGACCATGAGCTGGGACCAAGGTGTCCTTGCTGCCACCAAAAACACTGTTTTTGATTCATCATGCAATTATTAGTGTTAGATTCTCATTTTCAGAAGTTGATACCAGTTGTGATTACATGCTTAGGTTCATGATTTCTTAGTTTTCATAGCTACTTCACATGATTTCATTGCAAATAAACTGTTGTTCATTTTCTTTGCTGTTATTTAGGACATATTAGGTTAAAGTAGCTAGGTCCTTGATTTTCCGAGTCTTTGTTTGTTCAGTTTGAGAAATAACTTGCAGATCACCTGTATCACCTCTCTATCAACCTTTCCTCCATCATATAATCTCCTCCAACCCTTAATCCATGATTCCTACCCTTCATTTGCCGTACTTTTCCCACCTTGCCCTAATTTCTACATTCTTGTGCATCATCGCTTCCTCCATCCTTGAACCAAATCCAATCACTCCTTAGCCTCATCCACCAAGTCCTGGACCTCCTCACACCCTTAACCTACCCCCATACTCACTTCTCCACCTTTTTCCTCCATCAACCCTCCAAAATCCTCTTTTCAGAACATCCTGTAGAAATTTCAGAACATCCTATAGAACCCCTGCAGACTTCCTGTAGAAGCTCACGAAAGAGGTTTCTTGATATCCGAGCACTATGAAACTCTCTGGAAGGGTGCTAGGGACCCCTTAGGCCTTCTTCTAACCTTCCTGGCCTCCTGCAAGCATTTCCTTTCTCCAATCCACCTCTGCACAGTCAAAACAGTTAAAGCACATGCATAATAATTCTGCCAACTTACTCAAAAATACAAAAAGATGTTTCTTTTCAGATTTCACTTTAGAAATAGCTTAGTCACATGAATTTTACCTTTCTAAGATTCAATGGCATTCCTTTCTATAGCTTTCATCATTTTTCTTGCACCAGTAGGATTAGTCAGTAAAACTAGGGTTTTGCATTTCCTTTCAGCTTTTCAGTTTCGTTCTGCAAGTAGATTAGCCTCCTTTGAGTTAGCTTTCGTCCATCAGTTAGAAAGCTTCTTCTCAAAGCTCATAGAAGTTGGCTTAAGCTTCTAGTGGACTTGTGCCAGCTGACCAAGTGACAGCTGCGGCAAGAGCTAGTACTTGTGCATACAGCACCGTCGCTTCCAAGTTTGTTACGAACTACCGGGTTGATAAAATTAAAGAAGGGAGTTCCAGGAGTTGCAGCATTATTGCTGCAATACTGGGGCCCACCAATTTCAATTTAGGATCCATGGTTTCCATATATCTAGGACATCGGTCTTTAATTCAACTCCTTACTAGGGTTCGTAAACCCTAGGTACTGCATTTACAAATTCTTAATGCAAACCTTATCATGTATACTCTTCGAAATTTTGTTTGTTGTAAAACCCTTTAAATACCATCTCTATACATGAAATTTTCAAAGGTATGCAAGAGAATTTTAAGAATATCTACATCATTTATATCCATGATGCATTGAAAAAATAAAAGTATATGCACCTTACTTGAACATTACCTTGTTTACTCTAGTAGATATCAGGTTCTCCAACTTGTTAAGTACCAAAGGTGATTTAATTCCTCTTCCATAGAAATTCCTTGAGATGTTGGTGTTGACTAGTCTTCATAGGTGGGAATCATTGATACATATTATTCTTATTGTATATATGATTCTCAAGCTTGTGCTTCTTTTTTTTCTTTAGTTCCTTCAAAAAGTGATCTTCTTAATGACACTGCTTTAGTCTCGAAAGTATTTAAATATAGAGTTATAGATGCCTTGACTTCAAGCAAAATGACTCATATTTGAGGGCACATTTATATCAAGTTGCAGTTAACCATACTTCATTGTGACTGCATGTCAAGGTTGTTATATTCTAGGTAATGTTATCGTGTCATTGTCATGTATAGGCTATGATTCAATAAGGTCATACTTGCATCAATTATTCCACAAGAACTTGCATAGTTGCATATTTTTGAATCAAGAAGAAACTTATCTCTAAAGGGTAGTCATCTCTTTTAGCATCATGTCAATTCAAGAGCTAGGGTTTCCAGATATCTAGGGTTTCTATGTCTTTTAATTCAAATCCTTGCCAGGGTTCATAAACCCTAAGTACTTCATTTTCAAATTCTTAATGAAAACCCTATCATGTATACTCTTTCAAATTTTGTTAGTTGAAAAACCCTAGAAATACCATCTCTATTCATGAAATTTTCAAATGTATGCAGGAGAATGTTAAGAATCTCTACACAAATTCTGTCCCTGATGCATTGCAAAAATAAAAGTATACGTACCTCACTTGAACTTTTCCTTGTTTACTCTAGAAAATATTAATTTCTCCATCTTGTCAAGTACGAGAGGTGCTTTAATTCCTCTTCCATAGAAATTCCTTGAGATGTTGGCATTGATTAGTCTTCATAGGTGGGCTTCATTGATACAGTGGATTCTTATTGTATAGATTCTTATCAAGGTTGTGCTTCTTTTGTTGTTTTAGTTCCTTCAAGAAGTAATATTCTAGATTATAATGCTTTACTCTCGAAATTCTTTAACTCTAGAGTTACAGATTCCTTGACTTGAAACAAAATTCCTCATTTGACTTGTATTTTGGGGCACATTTTTGTTGAGTTGTAGTTAACGATAATTCATTGTGACTACATGTCAATGTTGTTATATTCTAGTATTGTTATCATATCATTGTCATGTCTAGGTTGCGGTTGAGGTCACTACCATATCTTTGTTTTATGCTTCAATAGGGTCATACCTGCATCAATTATTCCACTGGAACTTGCACAGTTGCAAGATGTTTGAATCAATAAGGAACTTATCTATAAAGGGTATGCTAGCTCTTGCTCTTTTAGCATGATGTCAATTCAGGAGCTAGGGTTTCTATATATCTAGGGTTTCTATGGTATTTTAATTCAAATCCTTACTAGGGTTCATAAACCCTAGGTACCGCATTTACAAATTCTTAATGCAAACCTTATCATGTATACTCTTTCAAATTGTGTTAGTTGAAAAACCCTAGAAATACCATATCGATTCATGATGTTTTCAAATGCATGCAAGAGAATGTTAAGAATATCTACATCAATATTGTTCATGATGCATTACAAAAATAAAAATGTGTGTACCCTACTTGAACTTTACCTTGTTTACTCTAGTAGAGATCAGGTTCTCTAGCTTGTCATGTACTAGAGGTGATTTAATTCCTCTTCCATATAAATTCCTTGAGATCTTTCCATTGATTAGTCTTCATAGGTGGGCTCCATTGATAGATTGTATTCTTATGATATATATATTTCTCAAGGTTGTTCTTCTTTTTTTGCTTTAGTTCATTCAAGGAGTGATCTTCTAGATGACAATTATTTACTCTTGGAAGTATTTAAATCTGGAGTAGTAGATGCCTTGTCTTTAAATGAAATGATTCATCTAACTCATGTTTAAGGGTACATTTCTTTCAAGTTGTATTTAACTATACTTCATTGTGACTATATGTCAAGGTTGTTATATTCTAGTATTGTTATCATATCATTGTCATGTGTAGGATATGGTTAAGGTCACTATCATATCTTTGTTTTATGCTTCAATAGGGTCATATGTGCATTAATTCTTCCACAGTAACTTTCATATTTGCAATATTTTCGAATCAATAAGGAACTTATCTCTAAAGGGTTTGTCAGCTTCTTAAGCATGATGTCAATTTAGGAGCTAGGGTTTCTAGATATCTAGGGTTTATGGGGTCTTTTAATTAAAATCATTACTAGGGTTCATAAACCTTAGGTATTGCATTTGAAAATTCTTAATGAAAACCCTATCATGTATAATATTTCAAATTTTATTAGTTTCAAAAAAGTATAAATACCATATCTATTCATGAAATTTTAAAATGTATGCAAGATAATTTTAAGAATATCTACATCACTTATATCCATGATGTATTGCAAAAATAAAAATACACATGCCTTACTTGAAATTTACCTTACTTACTCTAGTAGAGATCAGTTTCTCTAGCTTGTCAAGCACCAGAGGTGCTTCAATTCCTCTTCCAGAGAAATTCCTTGAGATGTTGGAATTGATTAGTCTTCACAGGGTGGATTCATTGATACAATGGATTATTATTGTATAGATGCTTCTCAAGGTTGTTATTCTTTTGTTTCTTTAGTTTCTTCAAGAAGTGATCTTCTAGATGACAATGTTTTTCTCTTGGAAGTCTTTAAATCTGGAGTTATATATGCCTTGACTTCAAACAAAATGACATATGAATCATATTTAAGGGCACATTTCTTTCAAGATCCTGACTACATCTCAAGGTTGTTATATTCTTGTATTTTTATCATATCACTATCATGTTTAGGTTACGGTTGATGTCACTATCATATTTTCATGTTACACTTCAATAGGGTCATACCCACACCAATTTGTTCGAAGGAACTTGTATAGTTGTAAGATTTTTGCAAATTTGCTAAGGGTTTATGCTACATGAATTGTTCCTACCAAAAAGTGCCAATGATTATTATGGATTAAATTGGAGTAGCTTAACTTTTTTTATAACTTGGATAACTTCAACTCGTGTGTGTAACAAAGGTATTTTTTGAATTCACACATTGCTTTATATATTATATATCATGATTTCCTTTGTACTACTTTGAATTTCTCATACTTATATTTTGAGCTGGGACAAATTTGAGATCTTGTCGATGACTACATCCTCTTACCTTAAACTCGAACTTCATAAGATTTGTATTAAACTTCATAAAATTCATAAACTTGAACTTCTCAGTGACATAGAAGTGGATCATATAAAACTTGCATACTTCATATTTAGTATTAGTGAATTGATTCCAAAGGATTTCACAAAAATGTGTTGCAGATATCTTGTATTTTTTACAAAAGTGTTGCTTCAGGAGATCTTGTATCCCTTTCATTTCTTCTAACACAGGAAGCTCGTAATATTTACAAGAGAATAATATCTTTTCTAAGGTAATACTCCATAGGATTTGTCATAGAATGACTTGTTGAATTCTTTTACAGAACTTATCATAAACTAGTCTTGCAAATGGATGTCGGAGGAAAGAATCCTTGTCAAGATCTCAGGAAAACTTCACATTTCCATCATAGAGAATTGGTATTAGGAAGTTTGTATTACTTCATATGATATGACCTAGCTCCTTTGAAATATATCTCAAAATCACAGTAATCTATAATAGCTTGACCACATAATCATATTTTGGTTTCCTATCATAGTTGTTTATTCAATATTTGAATATTAACTTAGAATTATACCAAATTACCTTCAAATCTTTAGACTAGGTGTCTTTAGTTAAGATGCCCTCCATAGAGTCTTTGTATGAGGAACAAAGCTTTAACAAAAAGTCACACCAGAAAAAAAAGTATCGCATTAGGAACATTGTTGGCTTAAGGGGGCCTAACCCAGGTTCAGAGATATGCGTGCCAACCAAAAAACCTTAACTGTTGGCCCTTTCGGCAACAACCTGCATAGCGCAGGTTGCAGTCTCACTCGAAGCAGCATTGGGGGATGCTAGAACCAACTTTCTACATCCAGAGGCATGTGTGATGGTCGTCTTGAGGTTTTTATCTTAGATCTTCCTTCACGCCGATCTATTCCTTCTGACTTTCAACTACTGCAATATCTATAGAAATGACCTTCAGACCTTCGTGAAGGTACAGGCATAAAAGAGACAGATTTACTACTTTTACACAATAAACGAGGTACTCTGCAACCTTTATACCCTAGATCTGCCTTCATGCAGATTGACACTTTCCAATCAGGTACTTACTACAAATATATCTAATACTTCATGAAGATAGTTAACTACCCTTATGATCCATAAACATTACAGATCTATCCTTTTTGTGCAAAAATAAAGCATTAAGTCATACAAATTAGGTAATTGAGCAAAGATGCATAAAATTAAACAAAAATAAGAACAAGCAAAAAATGCAATAGATTTGAGCCCAAACAGTCTTTATTAGATATAGCATTCAGTCACAGACTCTTTCCACCCTGCACACTCAGCTGCAGGGGCCTGCGCACTCAGCTGTAGACTTACCAAGGTCTCCACGCACTCAGCTGCAGGAGCCTTCCCCTTTCTCCTAAGTACAAGAAACAAACTTTTCCTACCTTAGCACCTTACCCTTATAATGTTTTCCTATCAAAAGTTCCATATCCTCACACTTTCTAAGACTCAACTATATATAGATTTTTCATTACAATACCATGGCCCGTGGCCCATGGGTGAGTCTCAAAACTGACCTATCACCCACTCATACAAGGGACTAATTCCCCTTTGGCTCTTACTTAGCTTCATACTCTGCTTCCTTATTTCATGGAGACTTTGCATTCGTTTACAAAAAAATTATGAAACTGTCAAAAATTGACCCTAATGACCTTATCCCAATAGGCCCCCAACATAAATATGGTGACTTTCCCTCGAGTCACTCAGTTGGCTTTTCCACTTTCTAGTAGAGTTCGTCGAACTCCATCTTCAAGACTTCAAGTTTTGCTATGCTCTCTACATCGTCTTCCTATGCTTCTTCAACCAGCTTCTCTGTAGTTGGCCCCTGCATTGTGAGGTGGATGGTCATTTATGTCTGTTGGAAAGTTTTCAACTTCCCTTTGATGGCCAGAGTAGCCTGACTTTCTTCCTCTGTCTATGGCTGAAGATGAGCCTTCAAAACTTGTTCCTTGTGTTGTAGTTCCTCCACCTGTGCCTAAAGCACCTTCATTTCCTATAAATGCATGAAATGTTGGATTCGCGCCAAAGTGCGCATAGTCACCTTGATCTCGTCGACTTTCTGTTGTGCCTCTATGACATCTGTACCCAATCTCTGTAAATTTGAGTCCTCCTGCAAAGTGTTCCATAGCTCCACTACATGTTCAAAGAGAGAATTGTAGTTTGTGAGTTCACTATCCAAGGTAGTCATATGTTCACTGATGGCTGCGCTGCGCTACTCCCTTACCTCTAGCAAAGTAGTCGGCTACAGCTTCAACTATAGTTCCGAGATCTTCATCTAGAAATTGAAAGTAACTCTTCCAACCTCTTCTTTGTATTGTTGTATTGCAGTGGCTAATTTTTGAACCTTTGTTGACGCAGCCACATCCTCTAGAATGTGTAGCTCAGGAAATGAGTTACACACTTGTGTAATGGAGGATTGTAGGCTTTGTCTTCATGCTTCAAGCTCTTCCTTTTCTTTAATATCTTAAACCTTCTCGGCAAAGATCTTCTCATTATTCATTTTCACTTCTCTTATGACTGATAGCGTGTGTTGTTCTCTAATCTAAAGCTCATCTGAGACCCACTGATGTAGTGCATGGAGGGTTTGGAGTGGCAGCATGAATAAATTCATACCCACTCCTTTGAGCTTCCCAAGTTGGTAATTGTCCTCCTCTGACTCCGCGTGTAACGTTCCTTCTGGCAAGGAAATTACTTTGAGCTCCAATGTGCATTCTCATTCCATGGTGCTCACACTTTCTTGTTGCAAGCTCACTTGAACCCCACTCGCTTGTCCAACACCCACCTCAATTCTACCTGTCTGGATCTGTAACTTGTGCATATCCTTCTGGACACTCCCCAGTGTCTGCATGTATTATTTCATGAACTATTTCCATAGTTCTGTTGCTGTATCATGGACCTTATCCTTGATCTCATCCAAGTCCCCCTCAGTGAGGACCATTGGATCCACATGTGCCTATTTATCTGATTTTTGCTTTTTACTATGTCCTGAGGTTATCTCCTTGGTCTACTTCTTCAATTTGAAGGGAGTTATTTTCTCGTCCCCTCCATCTTTTCCATGCTTAGACAGTTCCTACATACTAGGAAGCCGATGCTTTGACTTCCATTGTGTCTTGTTTTCCAGTGTGCTCTTTCTCGGCACACTCTTTCTCAACACACTCTTTTTCAACAGCTTCCTTAGCAACAACTTCTTTCTTCCTCTTCCTGGAAAATTCCCGCCCCATTACCTGTTTTGCTTCTTTTCATTTCTACATAGTTGTTGTATGCGCAACAGAGATTTTTCCACCCTAACTAGTACCTACACCAACATCCGTGGGTTGTTTCCACTCCACTAGCCAACTCCCCACAATATCCTGCACATATGTCTCTGAAAATAGGTATGGAAACTTGTGCGAGATCTTCTTAGGGTCTTTCCTTGCCCAGATAGAGATGTTATGAAAGTCGACCTTAAACTCTGTGAAGTCCCTCAACTGCTCAAACAAGGTTGGAGACAACCTTGGCCACTGACTTATCACTATGTGGAGGTCCATTTCGACCAATATCCAAAATACCTTTGATTCCATGATCCTCTTTGGATCCTTCGTTTCCCATAGTGAAGTGAACTTCGCTGCCTCTAGTAAGTCTTCTTCCTATGATGGGAACTGACTATCATCCTATAGTCACCATCCTACTAATACGATCAGCAACAAGAGCTAGGCATAGTGAAATGCCTTGCTCTCCTCCTGTGTTTTGTGATAGTTTGCTAAAAACTCCTTGCAAAGGTATTATGCCCAGTTGTATTGCACCCCTTTCATGCATTGTGCAGCCAATGAAACGACTAGCACCAGAACCTTGTCCGCATGACATTTCTTCATGATCTTCCTGGCTAAAATTTGAGTGAAAAATTGCACCACTTGGTCTTGAATTGATCAGATATAATATCCACGTGACTTCTTGATTTTCCCAAATTTAGTTTTCATTTCATCTGCGAGCTCCTTCTATTTACTCTTGCCCCCAAACTCCTTGGCAGGGTCCACCCCTTTATAGGGAAACTTCGTTATTCAATGGATCACCATATCTATTATGGGGCTGGGTTATCCTAACCACAAACACCCATCATGCACTAGTGCGAGAAACTGGCACACACAGACAGTATTGATAATTGATTTGTGGAAGTGTGGTATGCACAACATATTTAGCAGTCCGGCCTGCTCGACACCTTTTACCCATTTCATCGGTTCCAGCCTTGTGACCCCAGTTTCTTCATAATAAATCATGGTCATGTATTTATTAGTGGCCAAATGAGGGAATTTCTCATGGTCAGCAAGATCCCAATCTTCCATCTTTTACAACAGGATGCACGCTAAGAGCATGCATTCAAAAACTACTTCCTCGAGTAACAAGAGCGTAGAGACCATGAATTTGCCCAAATTGGGGTCCTTGATCACCTTGGCTTTCCCTTTTCGCGAAGGGATATATGCTAGGAGCCTTTTCATAGGCTCACCCTACTCAGAATCCAATTCCTCAACTCCATCGTGGAGCTCTTTGGCTTCCAAATCCACTAGTTCCTCGGGCCACTTTGCCTTGTCTTTCTTTTCTTTCTGTCAAACCTCTGGGTTATTCCTTGGCGACTGCCTCATCGGTACAGGTTTCTAATGCTTCTCCTTAGCAACTAATTGCTTTGGCTTAGGCGACCTCGGCATCATAGGCACATATGGTGTGGCTTCCATTGACACTACTTCAGGGGCTTCTTCTTCCGAGACAATGGCTTTAGAATGTATAGGCTTAGCCATATGTTCAAGGATGATCTTCTGATTCCACTTTGGTAATTTCATAAATGCTGAACTGGAAACTAAATCCTCCCAAACCTATCGATTCATATAGCAAGAATAAAATGGAATATACCAATCTCTCAGAAAGAAAAGTGTCCTTCGGCAGACCATCATGCCAGATTTATAGGAAATTTTGAATTCAAATTCGGCCATTCCCTCCATTTTCTTATCATAAATTCATCTTTGGTAGGAGATCTCCAAAGATTTTCGTCGTAAATGTTACCTAGACACTCCTGCTAACGGGATTTTTTCTATCTAATCATGGACAGTGACTTGAACGGCTACTTTTGGACTTGGTTGCACGGCACCACTTCTCATGCCACAGCTCAGTCATCGCAGCTTTGTCTATCACAACTCCTCTAGTCATAGCTTCGACTGGCGTACCTCTTGCGTCCATCATGCAACATCCTTACCGAATTTTCCTTTTCTTTGATAATTGTATTTTATAGTCCCGCTCTCCCTTTTAGCTACTCGGAGCCCTAAGACTCTCCTGCTACCATATATTCATTGCACAGGGGCAGGATCCCATGTATACAACTTCAATTGACTTCCATTCACCCTTCTAGGGAACAATTCAGCATTAAACTTCGCGAGTTGAACTACACCACCATTTGTGATTTCCTTCACTACATAGGGTCCCAACCAGTGCATTTGAAATTTACCTAGAAATTTTGTGAACTTACTATCATAGAGCAGAACCAAATCGTTCACCTTAAATGTGCACAACTTAATATGCCTATCATGCCAAGCCTTCTCACGTTCCTTTTGCAATTGATGGTGGAATCCTGCAAGAAATCAGTCTTCTTACAATTCCATCAACTGCATGAGCCATTCCTCCAAGGTCTCACGATCCATCATCTCTGTCAAATATGAAATGTGTAAGATTGGAAAAATATATTCCATAGGAATCACCACCTCAATCCCATAGACTAATCTAAATAGGGTTTGACATGTCAACTGCTTTCACATTGTCATATATACCCATAAGATTACTGGTATGCATACATCCCAATCGTTCCTCTTTGTGTTACAAATCTTTGTCAGCGTATTCTCCAGAATCTTATTAAATGCTTCCACTATACTATTGGCTTGGGGATTATAGGGTATACTCTTCTGATGGTACACTTGGAATTCTTTGAGCATCTCGCTGATTGTTTCATTCAGGAAATGTGTACCCCTATCACTCATCAATATCTTAGGGCACCAAAACCATGTTAAGACATATTCAAACAGGAAATTTGCATCCATAGCAGCAATACAATCCTTCACTAGCTGCACTTCTATCCATCTGGTCAAGTACTCTGTCGCAGTAATAATGTATTGAGTGCTTATCTTCCTTCCTGGTGGTTGTATTAGAGTTGCAAAGCGAATTTCCCATTTATCAAATACTTGTAACAAAACTTGAGGGTTTAGGGGCAGTTCAACTTTTCACGGAGGCTTACCCATCCTTTGACAAGCATCACATGCTTTAAAAAATGCCTTAGATTCCTTATGCACTGTCGGCCACCAAAATCCTACATGTAGAATCTTCTATGTGGTTACTCTACCTGAATAGTGTCCTTCCGCCACTCCTCCATGTGACTTGACAAGGATACTAGTGCACTCGAACTCTGGAACATATCAACACAATATTTCATCAGTCCCCATCTTATACAAGTGTCCCACTATCACAGAGAAATCAACAGTGCGGACCACCAGTTCCTTCTTCTGTTGAGTAGAATATCCTTCCGGAGTTGTTCCAGTAGTCAGAAACTAAATAATGTCTACAAAATGATCATCAACAATGCGCACAGAAAAGAGCTATGCAGCCGACAATCCTTAATCTATATTAGTTAGTTCTTTGCCTGTTTCAATCCTGGAAAGATGATACCTTCCTGCATTCAACCGTTTGGGCTTCACAATCACTTCAAAATCATATTCCTAAAATAGCAACAACCACCTACAAATATTCCCCCCAACACAGGCTTATTGACCAGGTATTTGAGAGCAGAGTGATCTGTATACATCTTGAAATGTGTGCCCAACAAATAATGTCGAAACTTTTGTAGCACATAGAACATTGACAAACCTTCACGTTCTGTAGTGGAATAGTTCTCTTCAGCTTTCGACAATTTCCTACTTGCAAAGGCTATTGGATGACCAATATCACCTTCGCCAGGTTGGGTCAATACCACACCAATGCAATACATGAGGCATCTACATGCACATGGAACTCTTTTTTCCAATCCGGAAACACTAAGATGGGTGTAGTCACCATATTTTCTTTTAACACATCGAGACTCTATTGACATTGCTCATCCCAACAAAAATCGCATCCCTCTTTAATAGTTTCTCCATCTGTGCAGTGATCTGGGCATAAGACTTGATAAACTTCATATAGTATCCTATGTGGCCCAACGTTGCGCACAACTGCTTAACATTCTTGGGGGCTTCGAAATTCATGATTACTTATATCTTCATGGGATCCACCATAAATCCATGCTTACATATGGCATGGCTGAGAAAAATCCAAATAGGCACACAGAATATACATTTCTTCAGGTTCAACGCGATCTGGCATCTACGACATGTATCCAGCATGGGGCGCAGACTTGCAACATGACACTTTACCAATCCGAACAGAGTCTAGTCATCAAAATATACCTCAAAGAATTTATGAATAAACTCCTTGAACGTCATGATTACTACCTTGGAGAATATTGCAGGTGTGTTCTTCAATCCGAATGGAATCACCGTATAATGAAAGCAACCCCACTTCATTGCGAAGGTAGTGTTACTGCGGTCCTCTAGTGCAATCTTAATCTAATGGTACCCGGAGAACCCATCAATGAATGAATAAGCCTCCTATCCTCCAACATTCTCTAATAATTCATCTGTAAATGGTGTTGGGAATGGATCATGCACACAAGCATCATTTAGCTTTCTCAGATCTACAAATATCCTAATTTCACCCTGCTATTTCTTTTCCTGGACCACCATTGGGCTTATCCAATCGGATTCTTCTACTGGTTCAATAATTCTGGCCTCCAACATCTTATCAATCTCTTTGTGAACCTTTTCTTTATTCTTTAGATTGAGCCGATAAGGTGTCTACTTGATAGGCTTCGCATTAGGTTTCAAGGTAATTTTCATAACACCCAAATTTCCTACAATACCCTTCAGATCCAAAAACTTTGCTGGGAATAGATCTTGGTATTCGTGCAATAGTTTGACCACCTTATTGACTATATATTCATCCCAATAGTCTCCTACCTTCGTAAACTTTGGCTCCGCATCAGATCCAATATTTACCTGCTGGGCCTTCAACAGTTCTATTACATCAAGGTTCTCGATCTGAGGTCCCTCAACTTCTCATTGTCCCTTAGATTCTGGGATGTTAATATTTCTTGGATCTTCTTCTTCCTCTTCAGTAGTCACATTATAACATTCCAACACATGGCACAGATGTGTACTCCAATATCGTTGAGTCCATTCTACCGGTTCCTTAGGCATCTTCAAGATAACAGATTTTATCTCCTGAAGTGCTTCATTAATGCATTCATGCCATCCTCAAAGCTAAACGTTGGTAAAAAAATTTCTCTTAAGACATCCCATTCAGTTGTCCCATGGCAAAGCTCTGTTTCCAGATACCAATTCATTGGGATTGTATCTAAGGTATGATAGAAGGTGTGCACCCATTCTGGTTATGGCTCCATTCCCCAAGCTCTAGTCCACCATGCCAAATGCTTGCAAGGATCATCCTTCCCACTGAACTTCTCAGTCATCCTAGTATTAGCATATTCAAACCTTAATTTCATCATCCTTCTATATTCCTTCCAACCAGCGAAGTTCTCTTTGTGCATACCCAACCAACGGGAAGATGTAGCACACAGTGCCAATTCAAGCACTTGGAAGCGATTTTATTCAGGCACTTCCCTTTCAAAGTCATCCAAAAATAGATCAACATCATTCAAACCATCATAATCTAGAATCTTTCTCACCTCAGTTAAGACACACTGCAGTGATTTGGTCATCCTATTACAACGCAACATATATACTTCATGCAACCAATTTTGCTAGTGTTCGAGCTCTTCATTTGAATCTGAGGTACATGAGTTGTCTATATCCCATACGACCTATCCATCTATAGTGGGATTGAACCAATCTTCGTCTCGCGTTGTTATCTTGTATATCTGATCTAGATAATCATCATCCTCCACAAAGTCGCTAATAGGTTCAGTATAACACGCTCCTTATGCAGGGTCCAGTGGCACAATAACACTGAGCGTCTTCCTTCCAAATATCATCTTCCACTATTTTAGATTAATGAACCCATCCATATCAAAGGCCCAATCAATTCCTACCAGTGCAAGATATAGATTATTGTCATCTACTATTTCTATTACTTCAAAATCAGCCAACGCTCTTTCTCCCTCAATGTCTACCATTACACCATATAAGAATCCCATTGGAATAATCTTATGTTGATTAGCCATGTGAAACTGAATAGGATACCATTGTAGTGTAGCCCTCCCCATCCTCTTCCACATCTTCTTAGGCAGGTCATTTTCACCAGACCCCAAATCCAAGATTACTTGGTCCATTTCATATTCTCCTATCTGCGTGGTCAGCTTCATTTTACACCCTGTCCCTTTCTTATGCTTACCTAGTTTCCTTACAATGCATTGTTCTGAAGGAACCTTAATCTTATCCGCACATTTTTCTATTAGTTATTGAACCCCTCTACTACCTTCTTATTCTGCAACAACTTCATACAGGTCTTTAGGAAATTCATTAACAACGAAGGATCCATATCTTCCACTTCATTTTTCTTAGCTCACTTCTCCTGACTCCCTGACGTAGAAGCTTCAACGAAATTCTTTTTAGCCTCCATAAAAGTTTATTTAGCTCAGTTGAGGTCAAATATGACTTCCTTTTTAGTGGCTTTGTGAACCCATCCCTCGGTCTCTAGCTGTTTTCCTTTATCTTTGTTGGTGGCCATACCACTTCTTGTTACTATATTTACACTATGATCCTCTTCGCGCGGTTCTTCCCTCATCATTTGAATATTTTTCTTAGGATTTTGGGGTTTTGTCTTCTTTTCTTGCATCTTTTCTATAAGGATCAAACAATATTCGATCACATAGTTGAGCTTTCTACAATATTGGCATGATGGATGCGTAGGGTTCAGATAGTCGTGCATGAAATGTCCAGCTTCACCATAGTTATAGTAGATCACTTGTCCATGACCTCTGCTAGCCCCTCCTCCTCTTCCTCTTCCATAACCTTGGAATCCTCCACATGCTGCACTCGCACCTTGATCTCGAGGCTGAGTTTCTGCCTGCATTCGGTAGGTCAAGGTCCTATCTATCATGAGTTCATAACTTTGACAATGGTGCTTATCATGGCCTACAGAATTGCAGAAATTACAAAAAAAATGTGTAGAGGTATGTACAAACTTCTGTAGTAGATGGAAATCATCCATCATGTGGTGTCCTATAACTTTTCATATATCACACCACAGTGTTGTTCCTGCGCTCGACCCAACGATATTTTCCGGCTTCAGGGGAATAGGCCCTCCCCCAATAAGATAATTATGATAAACTGGGCAATGGTCTTTATCGTGCCCATGGCCCTTGCATTTCAAGCACCAAACTTCAACGCGCACGTTAGGCTGGGCTTCCTTTCCTTTCTTCAAGCTCTACAATTCCAAGTGTAGGCTTTCCAACTGTGAATGAATATACTCTACTCCAATGTTTGTATCATGTATTGGTGAGGCTTCCAACCTCATCGTGATATCTACAACCTCTTCTTAGGTTGCTATATTTTGTCGTGACAACAAAAATCTTAAGTGTGGTAAGATCAACGCGATATACCAGTCCCAGTGCTCGGAATCTATAATCAACATATTGGCCTACCTGATCAAACATTTCAACCTCTAATCGAAATCCTAGGACGACTTAGTTACATTTTGCCGAAATTCTTTAAACTCAATTACCAACTGCACCTCTAACTTAGGCTTTCTAAACTCTTTATTCAGCGCCTTCTGGGTTTCAACTAACATTGCGTTGGGGTTATCAGTGCAGTACTTAATGTACCATGTTAATGCTTGGTCTTGTAAGGTCGTGACCAACTGTGCTTTCTTGATATTATCATCTGTAATCTATTGTGATTCCCACACCGTATCTGCAATGAACTAGAACTGTTCGGGGTCTTCGCTCCCTACCCCTTTGAATATCGGTATCTTCATTGCGTTCACCATGTTGAATGGTCAAGGCAGAGGTGGAGGTGGAGGTGGATGTGTTTGCGGTGGACGTGTATGTGGTGGAGGTAGGGTGGATGGATGGGATATTCATGGGATACCCTGCCTAATTAATTGTACCACACTCTAGGGTGTACTCATGGCTTTCCCTTCGTTGTCACTCTAAGGGGATCCATTGAATAGACTATACTCAGAGCCTGATTCTCCATTCCGTCTAAAGGGTTTTCCACTTCGTGTAGTTACAAATATTAAGGTAATGGAATAACCCATTTTTTGCATAATAGCATCTTAATCCAAGTTTTTAGAGATCGTAAGTACTTACCCCGTAGTCCCTTGAAGAGCCTGTGCTCTGCTTCAGTGTAACTGGATATTGTGTCGATCGCAAATTCCATCACAAATGCTCCAAGTGTTCGATCAATCAAGTGATCAACGACCCACACAATGTTGTTCTCTGAAGCTTGTAAGTGCCTCACCAGCTTTGGAGTCCACACAATAGGGCCACCAAGTTTCTACATACCCTTACTATCTACCAACCTAGACAGCCACTCATGCAATTTGATAGGGAAGAAATAGAAAAAGTTCTCAGTTTCTTCTGAGTATAGGTATCTACTCAACCAGTGCTCCTTGGATAACTAAGGATTTATATTCTCTTGATCTCCAAATGCATGTTCCTTTTGATTGAGTCACTTCTCAATTTCATTCTTGGTAGGGAACCACTTATTCGACATCACACATTCCCCAGATTGATCTTGGTCCTGGCAACGGAATCATTTGTTCAATTAAGGGGGCCTGACCTAGGTTTAGAGTTATGCATGTCGATCAACAAAACCCTAACTTCTAGCCCTTTCGGCAACAGCCTGCGTAGAACAGGCTATAGTCTCACCCAAAGCAATATTGGGGGATTCTAGAACCAGGTTTCTGCATCCAGAGGCCCATGTGATGGTCTTCCTAAGTTTCTTTAGCTTATATCTACCTTCACGCATATCTATTCCTGTCGACTTTCAACTACTGCAATATCTATTGAAATGACCTTAATACCTTCACAAAAGTATAGGTGTAAAAGAGACAAATTTACTACTTTTGTGCAATAAACTAGGTATTATGCAGCCTTTATACCATAGATCTTCCTTCATTCACATCTACACTTTCAGATAAGTTACTTACTACAGATCTATCTAATACTACACGAAGATAGTTAATTACCCTTATCAGGCATAAACATTACATATCTATCCTTTTTCGTGCACAAATAAAGCATTAAGTCATATAAACCAGATCATTGAGCGAAGATGCATGTGCAATATATTCAAGCCCAAATTTTCTTTATTACATATAGCATTCAGTTACAAAATTTTTCTACCCTGCACACTCAGCTGCAGGGGCCTATGCACTCAGCTGTGGACTTACCAAGGTCTCCACGCACTCAACTATAGGAGCCTTCTCCTCTCGCCTAAGTATAGGAAACAAAATTTTCCTGCCTTAGCACCTTTCCCTTACAACTTTTTCTTGTCAAAAGTTCGATATCCTCAAACTTGCTAAGACTGAACTATATATAGCTTTTTCATTACAATACCATGGCCCGTGACCCATGGGTGAGTCTCAAATCTGACCTATCACTTACCCATACAAGAGACTAATTCCCCTTTGACTCTTACTTAGCTTCGCACTCTGCTTCCTTATTTCATGGAGACTTTACATTCTTTTACAAAAACTTTTACAAAACTGTCAAAAATCGACCCTAGGGACCTTATCCCAACAAACATAGCATAATCATGAATTCAACTTGATATATTTATTATATTACATTTCTTCATTTCTCAAAGAAGAGGTTCTCCATTAGTCATAGAGGAGGAACAAGAGTCTGCATCAATATGCTTTCAGAATATCTCTAAGATAAACTTATACAAATAGGTACAAATTCTAGCGAGCATAGAGGTTAGGAGAGAGGCCAAGGTGGGAGCTACAGGAGCTCATCTATCTACTTCATTCTAGATTGATGCAAGAGTAATAATTTTTTACCCCATTTCGTTTCATTTTCATGTCTCTTCTTATTGGCAATATTTTTATTTGCATTTCATATATGTGCACTAACATTGTTATTATAGGTGAATAGGAGTTGCTTTCTATCTTTATGTGCAGGTTACAGGGAAGAAATATGGTCTCCATCAGCATATGCCATTTAAGGAGTGTGTCAATATTTCCAAGGATCTAAATCTTACATTGGAACAAGTTAGCTCTGACCTACAATTTGATGCTAATTTGACATCATATAGTGGTGTTTGTTGCAGATGCTAGATTGTTAAATTGTCTTTACTCAATATGTGGTTTGAATATTCTTAGTGCTCACTAACAAGTGGTCATGGTTTGTGTGTTCTAGACTCACATCAATTCAATGCATAATGTGTGAACATATTTCATTTACTATAACAACCTTGGGTTAAAATTTCATGTAATAAAGTTAATAAAGGAAAAATAAGACCAAGATCATGGGACACTTATTCCAAGTTGAATGTTGGGAAAAATATCTTAGTGGGCATCATTTGTTGTGTTTGTGGCTATGGGGAAATTGGAAAAGGCAATGGAAAAGAATTTGAAAAGGAAAAAATACATTTTTTTCACTTTATTTATGAAAATAAAGGAAAATAGGAGAAAAGGGAGGTGAAAGGTCACAGGTTGCATGTGAGGAGGAAAATGAAGGAAAACAGAGGAAAAATGAGAAATTAGAGGCATGAAGAATAAAAATACATTTGGACATCATTTGGGGGCCTTTTGTTAGTTTTGTTTTGAAAGTCTCAGAGAGGAGAAGAGCACCAAGAGGAGAATGAAAGCAAGAAAGAAACGGAAGGACAAGGAAAGCAAGGACCAAGCAAGGAAATTTTGGATCAAGCAACTTCAATGAGAATACTTGTAGGTTACAGGTTGCATGTATGATTTCCTAGATGGTTTTGGCATGCAAGGTATATGAATGTGTGTATTTGGTTTATTTGTTGAAATTTGCATGGGTTTTCCTAGGTTTCGTTAGGAGTTTTAGCCTTTCCTTTCCATTTCTGGATAGTCATGGTGTGATGGGATTAATTATCAGATGAACTTCCAATTTCCAGAAGGTTTTGGATCTGAGTGAGGTGGTCTTAGGAAAATCCCAAGTTTTTGGGGTGGAGATGTTTTTCTCAAGGAAGCCCTCAACAGGTGGGTGGGGACAAGAAAATTCCTCAAGGGATGGTGATGGAATTCTAAGGAATCCAAGCTCAATTTGGTTTTGTGATCTCGGAATTGGTTTAGGTGAGATCACAGTATGGTGAGGGTGGAGGTGGTTTAACCTTTCGATTACCTTCATCATTTATGGATTCGTTGATCCCATGAGATCCCACATTCATGCTTGGAATATGGCACGAGGATGATTGGCTGAAAGAAAGATTTGGTTTAGCCTAATCTAACGCAGGGTGGTACATGGACTTTCCTAACTTTCTTGACTTTTGAATATGGTTAATAAGAGATAAGTTTATCTTATCTTTGATGAGTAAATGTACTTGTTATTATGTTTATTTAATGGTTTTTCTATCATTGTTATCTATCTAGTTATATGATGGTTATAAGCATGGTTATATGATAGATTTATCTATGGCTCTTATCATATGATAATTAATGAATGTATAGTTAATGAATGCATGATCTAATTAATGTTATTATAGCTATGGTGAGAAGGCATTGGTCCTTCTTCTTAAACCTTAGATAAGTTTCAGATCCTTATGTTCAAATATGCATCCATGACCTGTAGGTTGCATGTTTATCATGTGTTTGACAGAATTCCAATCCTAGTTGGGAGGGGTCAGTTCAAGTCCTTGTTCAAGTTTTAGTTTGAAAACTTTGTTTCTATGTTATTCGTCATTTCTGAAAGTTTTCAATTAGTTTTGGGCAGAGCCTGATTAGGTGCTCATGTCCTAAGTGTCGTAAAATGCTCAAAATTTAAAGTGCTTAGAACTGGTTCAAAGTTGAATTACTAGAAATTGCTTGTCTTCCCGATTCCGGCGCCGCAAAACGGTTCAAAAAACGGTCGCCGTATGAGGAAGTTATGGCAAAAAGAAGAATTTGTCCATAACATTAGAAATTTTAATTTTTCAAAAAAAAATTAAAAAAGGAATATTCCGCCTGGCACGAAATCCGAGGCAATCACCAAACATTAAATGTAACTGCAGTTAAGTTGGCAGAATTTTGGCAGGAGTGCTAAATTTGGCGGACCCGCCATAATTGGCGGTGCTATCTGGAGTTAACTAAAGTTAGCTGGAGTTTTTCTAGGGAAAAATTGGAGAAACTTTAAATGGCCATAACTTTGGCTAGGAAAGTCAGTTTTGGACGTTTTTTTTTTTTTTATTTTGGATATTTTCGACCTTCTGAAGCCATTGGTGTAGGTCTTACAGCCATCTGAGGTCATTTGCAGGTGTTTTTGCTTCGTGGAAGTTCCAGGAGCCACCAGGGACAAACTAGTTTGGGAGATGCATTGGGAATTGTGCAGCCAGTGAATGTGGAACGAAGGTCATTTCTGAAGGTTTTCAGCATTCTGAATCCATTTCTATAGCTCGTTTTGCCTTCTGAGACATTCTTCTCACTGTTTAGCTTCAGGGAAGCTTTCAGGGCCACTAGGGCCATTTCAGGGATTGAGCTGTTTGGGGGCTCTGTTCATCCGTTTTTGGTGATTCAAAAGCCTATGTCTGCTATTTTTGACCTTCTGAGTCTAATGGAAGAGGTTTCAGAACCAATTGAGGTCATCTTCACCTCGAAATTCTCCATGCAAGTTTAAAGGGCCACCAGGGCCAATTGGGGAAAGTACTGTGTAAGGTACAAAATTCACTGTTTAGTGTTTGGGAAAGAGCATGTTTGGCTAATTCCTATCTTCTGATTCTGTATTTACATTCAGATCTGTCCTTTGAGACACCATATTCTTGTATTAGCCTTTGTAGCAATTTGAATACAAGAGGACAAGCCTAGTTGGAGAGGCTTGGTCCAGCAGATGTAGCCCAGAAGGGGTGAACTGCTTTATCATTTTGATATCTTTATTTGCTGAAGATGAGATGCTAAACAAAACTGATATAAAGTTTTAAATAGAAAATAAATATAACTCGCATACACACATAATCACCTGTTCAGCTGCAGAAAGTTATTTGTCTTATTCCATAAGCCAGCAAATTTCAAGTATGTGTATGTCAAAGACTTCTAAGTGTTTACTTTGTTATTTCTTTAGGCAGAGGCTATAGAGGGCCAGGTAGCCTCTGGAACTCATCCTCTCTTTAGAGGTGACATGTCCAGTGAATGCCCCTACAGTCTATCTCTGTATAAGAAATATGAAGTTTATACATTTTTGGAGGTCATTTGGAGTGTCTAGCTCACAGTTGAAATTATTGAAAATGGATACCTTGCACCCTTAAACAAGTACATTCCATTTTCAGATCAGATGGTATCGGAGCACTAGGTTGCTTGACTGACATCACTAGCTTGATTGTGTAGCTTGAAAGGTGTCTTAAGCAGTGTTGGAGATTGACTGCTTTATTATTCCGCAAAGTACTTGTTGTTTGAGTTGCTGAAGCTCTTTTGTTCATTTTTACAATGACAACTTCCATAAGTGAGTTCTCAAAATCGTCCTCCTTCACAAGATTCTTTGATGAAGGCTTGAAGCAAGAATTTTTCATCATGATGAATATGGTGAGAGAAATGTATGAGGATGAAAGAAAGAGCTCTAGAGTTCAAGAGCAGTTGAATTCCATGAGGGAAGAGAATCAGTTGCTTTCTAACCAATTGCAGGAAATGGAAGGCCAACTTCATATTGAAAACATGAAGCTGGAAAGGATGCATGAGTTGGAGACACAACTCCTTGTTGCCAAAGAAGCCTTAGCCATGTATCAGCTGGAAGAAGAGGTAAACAATTCTAGTTTGTCTTCAAATTCTGATAAGAATGTTTATGTTGGTTCTTTTGAGAAACATACCAGAGGCATAGGGTCCAAGTTGATGTCCAAAATGGGATATGAAGGAAAAGGATTGGGCAAACATGCACAGGGTATAGTTGAGCCAATAATGGTTGAGGTAAGGCCTAAGAATTTGGGTCTTGGCTATGGAAAATCTTGTGGAGAAAGTTCCAAAGCAGCCATGAAGGAAATTGAAACAGTTCCTAGAAGGAGTTTCATTTCAGGTTCTTTATCTCAAGGTTGTAAAGGTTGTATCCTTGAGGAATGAAATAGTTTGAAACAGACCTTGCAGGAAGAAGGTGTGCATAAGCATGCACTTGAACAAGGAAGTGGTGAAAGCTCTAAAGCCATTGCAAGGATTCATGGTGTTCCAAAAGGAGCTTCTTCTTCGTTTGATTCACCTCCTCATGAAGGTAATGAAGGTGAAAGGGAAAGGTATAAATCTGATTTCAATCATATTTCCTTTGATCATGTAAATCATGGAAAATTTCCACATAAGCATTGGAAAAGAATTGCATGTTCTTTTTGTGGTTTGTTTAACCATAGTGTTTCTAGATGTTGGAAAAGAATGGCAACATACAGGAAACTTTTGAAGGAAAGGAGGAAAGAAGCCAAAGTTCAATTGAACAATGCAAATCATGCTGTCAAGAAGATGAACATATGTTGCACTTATTGCCATAAGCACGGACATACTCCTGAAAGGTGTTGGACTCTGAATCCAACAATGCTTCCACGAAAGTTGAAGAAATTGGAGAAAGAGTATGGCAAGAATGGGAAGGAAGTTTCCATCATTGATATGTGTCAGGATGATACACATGTTGATATCGATGTGCAGTTAAAGGAAGCACCTTTGAAATGGATTGGTAAGAAATTGTTAGAATTCTTATCCAATTAAAGTGGCATGTCTTTTGATTGAATGCATTTCTTTGTTAAGGGAATGCAAGTTGCAGGAAGGAAAAGCTGAGTATGAGACTCACTCTATTGCAGCGGAAGTTATATTCATTTCATCTTTGAAAGTACATGTACATGTGATTGAGGATCTTGTACTTATGATTGTACTTAAGAGAAAGTTGAAGGATAAACTGCATGCATGAGAATGATATGCATGAGCACATGGATCATGATGATTTCCTTGTATTTTAAACATGTATGTGTGATTAACTTGAAGGGTTGATTACTTTGTTTTTAACCATGCATGTAATGTAATATTGACTTGGAAAAAGTTAATTTGATCTCCAAGATTGTAAAGAGGAGAAATGATGAGGTGTTTCATCTTTGTAAAAGCCTTCTCATTTGGGAGGCAGCTTTTCTTCTGGAGCGGAGGTTCCATGGATGGGCATCGTGACAGCTGGAAAAGCCCACATGTTCAGGAGAATATTTCAGCTCATATATCAGAAAGTTTCATTGCTGGTTTCTGCAAACTTTTAGTTTGTCTGGCGAACAAGCTTGGTCGGGATTCGACAAACACTTGGTTTATGCAGCAACATTCGCCATGACAACAGTTGATAAGGCAGGACATTTTGGCATCAGTATGCTCTTTTGGCTAAACGGAAGAGGATATTTCTATTCCTCAAGTGTTGTACAGTTCAGTTCAGAGATTCAGTGAGCTTTTGGGGACCAAAAGCCTTCTCATTTGGGAGGTGTGATCAGGTGCTCATGTCCTAAGTGTCGTAAAATGCTCAAAATTTAAAGTGCTTAGAACTGGTTCAAAGTTGAATGACTGGAAAGTTCTCGTCTTCCCGATTCCGGTGCCACAAACGGTTTGAAAAACGGTCGCCGTATGAGGAAGTTATGGCAAAAAGAAGAATTTGTCCATAACATTAGAAATTTTAATTTTTCAAAAAAAAAAAAATTAAAAAGGAATATTCCGCCTGGCACGAAATCCGAGGCAATCACCAAACATTAAATGTAACTGCAGTTAAGTTGGCGGAATTTTGGAAAGAGCGCCAAATTTGGCGGACCTGCCATAATTGGCGGAGCTATCTGGAGTTAACTAAAGTTAGCTGGAGTTTTTCTAGGGAAAAACTGGAGAAACTTTAAATGGCCATAACTTTGGCTAGGAAAGTCGGTTTTGGACGAATTTTTCTTTTTGATTTTGGATATTTTCGACCTTTTGAAGCCATTGGTGCAGGTCTTACAGCCATCTGAGGTCATTTCCAGGTGTTTTTGCTTCATGGAAGTTCCAGGAGCCACTAGGGCCAAACCAGTTTGGGAGCTGCATTGGGAATTGTGCAGCCAGTGAATGTGGAACGAAAGTCATTGCTGAAGGTTTTCAGCATTTTGAATCCATTTCTACAGCTCGTTTTTCCTTCTGAGACATTCTTCTCACTGTTTAGCTTCAGGGAAGCTTTCAGGGCCACCAGGGCCATTTCAGGGATTGAGCTGTTTGGGGGCTCTGTTCATCCGTTTTTGGTGATTCAAAAGCCTATGTCTACTATTTTCGACCTTCTGAGTCTAATGGAAGAGTATTCAGAACCAATTGAGGTCATCTTCACCTCGAAATTCTCCATGCAAGTTTAAAGGGCCACCAGGGACAATTGGGGAAAGTACTGTGTAAGGTACAAAATTCACTGTTTAGTGTTTGGGAAAGAGCATGTTTGGCTAATTCCTATCTTCTGATTCTTTATTTACAGTCATATCTGTCCTTTGAGACACCATATTCTTGTATTAGCCTTTGTAGCAATTTTAATACAACAGGACAAGCCTAGTTGGAGAGGCTTGGTCCAGCAGATGTAGCCCAGAAGGGGTGAACTGCTTTATCATTTTGATGTCTTTATTTGCTGAAGATGAGATGCTAAACAAAACTGATATAAAGTTTTAAATAGAAAATAAATATAACTTGCATACACACATAATCACCTGTTCAGCTGCAGAAAGTTATTTGTCTTATTCCGCAAGCCAACAAATTTCAAGTATGTGTATGTCAAAGACTTCTAAGTGTTTACTTTGTTATTTCTTTAGGCAGAGCCTGTAGAGGGTCAGGTAGCCTCTGGAACTCATCCTCTCTTTAGAGGTGACATGTCCAGTGAATGCCCCTACAGTCTATCTCTGTATAAGAAATAAGAAGTTTATACATTTTTAGAGGTCATTTGGAGTGTCTAGCTCACAGTTGAAATTATTGGAAATGGATAACTTGCACCCTTAAATAAGTACATTCCATTTTCAGATCAGATGGTATCGGAGCACTAGGTTGCTTGACTGACATCACCAGCTTGATTGTGTAGCTTGAAAGGTGTCTTAAGCAGTGTTGGAGATTGACTGCTTTATTATTCCGCAAAGTACTTGTTGTTTGAGTTGTTGAAGCTCTTTTGTTCATTTTTACAATGACAACTTCCATAAGTGAGTTCTCAAAATCGTCCTCCTTCACAAGATTCTTTGATGAAGGCTTGAAGCAAGAATTTTTCATCATGATGAATATGGTGAGAGAAATGTATGAGGATGAAAGAAAGAGCTCTAGAGTTCAAGAGCAGTTGAATTCCATGAGGGAAGAGAATCAGTTGCTTTCTAACCAATTGCAGGAAATGGAAGGCCAACTTCATATTGCAAACATGAAGCTGGAAAGGATGCATGAGTTGGAGACACAACTCCTTGTTGCCAACGAAGCCTTAGCCAAGTATCAGCTGGAAGAAGAGGTAAAAAATTCTAGTTTGTCTTCAAATTCTGATAAGAATTTTTATGTTGGTTCTTTTGAGAAACATACCAGAGGCATAGGGTCCAAGTTGATGTCCAAAATGGGATATGAAGGAAAAGGATTGAGCAAACATGCACAGGGTATAGTTGAGCCAATAATGGTTGAGGTAAGGCCTAAGAATTTGGGTCTTGGCTATGGACAATCTTGTGGAGAAAGTTCCAAAGCAGCCATGAAGGCAATTGAAACAGTTCCTAGAAGGAGTTTCATTTCAGGTTCTTTATCTTAAGGTTGTAAAGGTTGTATCCTTGAGGAATGCAATAGTTTGAAATAGACCTTGCAGGAAGAAGGTGTGCATAAGCATGCACTTGAACAAGGAAGTGGTGAAAGCTCTAAAGCCATTGCAAGGATTCATGGTGTTCCAAAAGGAGCTTCTTCTTCGTTTGATTCACCTCCTCATGAAGGTAATGAAGGTGAAAGGGAAAGGTATAAATCTGATTTCAATCATATTTCCATTGATCATGTAAAGCATGGAAAATTTCCACATAAGCATTGGAAAAGAATTGCATGTTATTTTTGTGGTTTGTTTAACCATAGTGTTTCTAGATGTTGGAAAAGAATGGCAACATACAGGAAACTTTTGAAGGAAAGGAGGCAAGAAGCCAAAGTTCCATTGAACAATGCAAATCATGCTGTCAAGAAGATGAACATGTGTTGCACTTATTGCCATAAGCACGGACATACTGCTGAAAGGTGTTGGACTCTTAATCCAACAATGCTTCCACAAAAGTTGAAGAAATTGGAGAAAGAGTATGGCAAGAATGGGAAGGAAGTTTCCATCATTGATATGTGTCAGGATGATACACATGTTGATATCGATGTGCAGTTAAAGGAAGCACCTTTGAAATGGATTGGTAAGAAATTGTTAGAATTCTTATCCAATTAAAGTGGCATGTCTTTTGATTGAATGCATTTCTTTGTTAAGGGAATGCAAGTTGCAGGAAGGAAAAGCTGAGTATGAGACTCACTCTATTGCAGCAGAAGTTATATTCATTTCAGCTTTGAAAGTACATGTACATGTGATTGAGGATCTTGTACTTATGATTGTACTTAAGAGAAAGTTGAAGGATAAACTGCATGCATGAGAATGATATGCATGAGCACATGGATCATGATGATTTCCTTGTATTTTAAACATGTATGTGTGATTAACTTGAAGGGTTGATTACTTTGTTTTTAACCATGCATGTAATGTAATATTGACTTGGAAAAAGTTAATTTGATCTCCAAGACTGTAAAGAGGAGAAATGATGAGGTGTTTCCTCTTTGTAAAAGCCTTCTCATTTGGAAGACAACTTTTCTTCTGGAGCGGAGGTTCCATGGATATGCATCGGGATAGCTAGCAAGCCCACATGTTCAGGAGAATATTTCAGCTCATATATCAGAAAGTTTCATTACTGGTTTCTGCAAACTTTCAGTTTGTCTGGCAAACAAGCTTGGTCGGGATTCGATGAATACTTGGTTTATGCAACAACATTCGCCATGACGACAGTTGATAAGGTAGGACATTTTGGCATCAGTATGCTCTTTTGGCTAAATGGAAGAGGATATTTCTATTCCTAAAGTGTTGTACAGTTCAGTTCAGAGATTCAGTGAGCTTTTGGGGACCAAAAGCCTTCTCATTTGGGAGGTGTGATCAGGTGTTCATGTCCCAAGTGTCGTAAAATGCTCAAAATTTAAATTGCTTAGAACTAGTTTAAAGTTGAATTACTGGAAAGTGCTCGTCTTCCCGATTCCGGCGCCGCAAACGGTTCGAAAAACGGTCGCCGTATGAGGCAGTTATGGCAAAAAGAATAATTTGTCCATAACATTAGAAATTTTAATTTTTCAAAAAAAAAAATTAAAAAAGGAATATTCCCCCTGGCACGAAATCCAGGGCAACCACCAAACATTAAATGTAACTGCAGTTAAGTTGGTGGAATTTTGGCAGGAGCGCCAAATTTGGCGGACCCGCCATAATTGGCAGAGCTATCTGGAGTTAACTAAAGTTAGCTGGAGTTTTTCTAGGGAAAAACTGGAGAAACTTTAAATGGCCATAACTTTGGCTAGGAAAGTCAGTTTTGGACGAATTTTTTTTTTGGATATTTTTGACCTTCTGAAGCCATTGGTGCAGTTCTTGCAGCCATCTGAGGTCATTTGCAGGTGTTTTTTCTTCGTGGAAGTTCCAGGAGCCACTAGGGCCAAACCAATTTGGGAGCTGCATTGGGAATTGTGCAGCCAGTGAATGTGGAACGTAGGTCATTTCTGAAGGTTTTCAGCATTCTGAATCCATTTCTACAGCTCTTTTTTCCTTCTGAGACATTCTTCTCACTGTTTAGCTTCAGGGAAGCTTTTAGGGCCACCAGGGCCATTTTAGGGATTGAGCTGTTTGGGGGCTCTGTTCATCCGTTTTTGGTGATTCAAAAGCCTATGTCTGCTATTTTCGACCTTCTGAGTCTAATGGAAGAGGTTTTAGAACCAATTTAGGTCATATTCACCTCGAAATTCTCCATGCAAGTTTAAAGGGCCACCAGGGCCAATTGGGAAAAGTACTGTGTAAGGTACAAAATTCACTGTTTAGTGTTTGGGAAAGAGCATGTTTGGCTAATTCCTATCTTCTGATTCTTTATTTACATTCATATCTGTCCTTTGAGACACCATATTCTTGTATTATCCTTTGTAGCAATTTTAATACAAGAGGACAAGCCTAGTTGGAGAGGCTTGGTCCAGCAGATGTAGCCCAGAAGGGGTGAACTGCTTTATCATTTTGATGTCTTTATTTGCTGAATATGAGATGCTAAACAAAACTGATATAAAGTTTTAAATAGCAAATAAATATAACTTGCATACACACATAATCACCTGTTCAGCTACAGAAAGTTATTTGTCTTATTCCACAAGCCAACAAATTTCAAGTATCTGTATGTCAAAGACTTCTAAGTGTTTACTTTGTTATTTCTTTAGGCAGAGCCTGTAGAGGGCCAAGTAGCCTTTGGAACTCATCCTCTCTTTAGAGGTGACATTTCCAATGAATGCTCCTACAGTCTATCTCTGTATAAGAAATAAGAAGTTTATACATTTTTAGAGGTCATTTGGAGTGTCTAGCTCACAGTTGAAATTATTGGAAATGGATACCTTGCACCCTTAAACAAGTACATTCCATTTTCAGATCAGAGCCCTAGATCCTAGCCTTGAAATAGTGGCTCAGAATTCGAGGCCGTTGGCACGAAATTGGATAGAAAAGTCCACATTCATTGGGAAGCAGGTATATGGGAGAAGTTGGAGGCCTACATTATCTTGAAGTCCTTGGAAAGGGAGCGACTGAGGCTATAGGTTAGTGAAAAAGAGCATTAGCTCATGGGTTGAACACTTGGATGGGTAGGGCAACTCTTGGAGTTCCTGTAGCACTTGAGGAAGGTTAGTAAAGTCTCAAGTTGTCGAATCCAATTCCTTAAGATCACATAGGAAGTTGAATCTTATCATAGTGACCCTCGGGTCATTTTTACTTGGGTAAAACCAATGAAAGTGGCTAAATGTGGGAGGAGGTAGTTACAGGGTGGTATTAGAGCTGGTTGTGCTCTCTTTAGGTAAAATTTGATGTTGTCAAGGTTATGGTTGTCATGCATGGGGTCATGGTATATAATTGGTATGTTCATACATGATGTTGTTATATTGATTTGATTATGATTATACATGTACATGCTAATTTGGATTGATGTTGTAGATAAGATAAGCATCCCATGATCATCAATGAGGTATGGATTTTAGTTTGGTATCTATTTGGTTTATTTGAAATGGTACACTTGCAGTGAGAAGATAATCAAACATGATGAGAGAAATAGTATACTACAGTTCCCATAACTCTCCCTACAGATCAGTTTCACAGCAAGGAGATGAGTATTCTCCTGGTATAGCAGATATATTGAGGAGTTTGAGAGAAAATATCAGTTGGGCGCGGGATCCCCCAAGGGTAGTTGTGGGGCTAAAAGCCCATATTTTGGTCAAATTTTGTAATCTAAGTATAAAAGACTCCGCATTTTGTGGTCGCAGAGTGTGTAGGTGTTAAAGAGTCATAGGTTTGTCCACCCTTATTTTTGAAATGTAATTTCAGTTGTAAAAGATCTACCCATGGTCTGCGGACTATGGGATTGTATAAATAGAGCTAAGATCTAAGTAGTTACAAAATGAAATATGACGAAGAGATTCATAGCTTTAGAGCAAGAGGTATAAGTCTTGGGGTGTAGCGTAGGTAGAGCCTCTGCAGCTGAGTGCATAGAGACCTAGGGTAGAAGTCCGCAGCTGAGTGCGCAAGGTAGGTTGAGTTTGTAATCATCTGAAATTATCAATAAAAAGTAGTCTACAATTTCTACATCTTTATTTCCTGTTTATGCATTTTGTTATGTTGGGCATGAATTTCACTTATAATTCTTATATGATGTGTGAATGTATGTAAATGTGTTGGTTAAGTGAATGCGAGTAAGAACATCTATTTACATGAAGCTAACAAAGATCGGTTAATAAGATAAGTAAGATACTTATCGTAGTTTGCGGGATATCACAATTCGCTGCCGTAGCAGCGCGAAAGTCCCTGAGCCGCAGGTTAGGGCTGCGCGAAAACCAACTGTACCCTTTCATGAAGGTACTGAAGGGTGGAATAGAAGGCTAAGCAACTTGTGTGAAGGTAGGTATAGCTGAAATATACCAACATCAAAACCATCTCAAGGGTGCAGAAACTTGGTTCCAGCATCCCCCCATATTGTTTCGGGTGAGATTTTGGTCCACGCTCTGTGGGCTGATGCTGAAAGGGCCAGTAGTGTAGGGATTTGTTTAGCTAACTAACGTTGAACCTGGGCCAGGCCCCCTCAAGCCAACAGATGGTTCCGTTGCAAGGACTAGAATGTGCATAAGAGATCTATGATGTTGTATCACTGGAATCCAACTAAGAAGGAGATTGGAGACTGGTTGGATAGAAAGATCCCCAAATTCGCGGCACAAGAGAACAGAAACCCACGACTGTCAAAATAACAGTGGTTGGACCGATACCTATATACGAAGATCCACGAAATCTTTTTTCCTCCTTTCTAGTTGAGTTGTATGAGTGGATCGCGAAGCTAGCAGATAGCCAAGGAAGGTGGAAACTTGATGGTTCTATTGTGTGGACCCCAGAGTTAGTGAAAAGGTTGGAAGCATCAGAGGCTAAGATCTCCCGCATTGTCGACCATTGGCTCGATCACATCATAGGAGGATTTGTGACTGAATTCGCGGTCGACACCTTAGTCAGCTATAGCGAAGTAGAGGGATGTTTTTTTAAAGGACCGCGAGGTAAGTACGTAAAATATTTGAATACTTGGATTAAAATGTTATTGTGTGAAAAACAGGTTATGCATCTACCTTGATGTTTGGGACTACGCGAAGTGGAAAAACTTACTAGAACGAAGGAAATAAGGGTCTGGAGTATATCCCCTTGATCTCACCTCCACAAAGAGACGAAAAATGGATAGTGAAGGTTTCTCTACAAAGTGATTTTCATTTAATAAGACAAGGATTCTTGCGAATACCACTTGTTAGGTTCCTATACCAATAGGATTCATAATTTTGAATGACTAAGTTTAAGCCTTGTAATATTGTACATACCTTTGCTTTCTTCAAATGTTTTCTAATATTAAAAGAATTAAAAAATGAAAAGAGAGTATGTCCTAAAAGAATAATCAAAGGACAAAAGAATAAGAAAAGGTCAAAAATGAAAATATATGAACCCCAAAAGACAAAAAGAGACCATGAAAGTGAGCAAGTCAAAATTCCACTACTATTTACTTTTATGCATAATAAATTATTATGTGAAACTTGTAATTCATGCCATAATCCAAGATAGCCAAATTGTTTAAACTTGGCTATTTCATGTTTAAAATTTTATTTTTATAGTTAGAGAATAAAATCTGACCAAAGAGTGTAATCTTGGCAGATCATTAAATAGGTAGAGTAAATAAAAGGAGCTCATCAGTTTAATCTGAGCCCTTGGATGATATAAGGTTAGAGTTAGATAGTTTACTTTGTAAATAAAAGAAAAATATTGATAAGGGTTTGCCAGCCTAAATTCACCGAAATAAAGTGAAGAAAAAAATGATAGGATGAGAAAATGGGTAAGTAGTAAGAAGTTTGCAGAAATACCATGTGATTACACAAAAGTAATTATGTCATTGTTTCAAATGCATCTTTCAAATATGCATAAGCAGTAAAAAAAGCAAGCACAATGGTTCACAATATGGTTTATTTAACATCTCCTCATTCATTTCACCCCTTTACATCACTAATTTCCCATAAATAAGTTCTAGTACTTAAATCCTACAAGTCAAAAAGGCTCAGAGCATTTCTCTGACTTTTGGAGGGACTAGACCCGCGGCTTGATGACTTATGGGCATAAGTGCTAGAATCCCCTTCATAAAAAAAACACATTCCCCCTTCATTTCCCCTCATTTCCCTAATAAAATCACACTTTCCTATAGTTGACATCATTTACCCAGGAAAAGTGGGAACCCCCTTGTAAAAACCGTTTCACACAAAAAGCCACCAAAAGTTTTTATCCTAAGTGTAAAAATCAAAACGCGCAATTGCATACACTTTACCCCTTTTCGTTAAGAAAATCCACTCTTCCATCACTTTCATATTAATTAAAATAACTTTATTATGTAAATTCCCGGAAAACCCATTAAGCCCGTATTAAATTAAAACCCTATATAGAATATCCCAACCCCTTAGTTTTAAATAAAAACTAATATAAACTACTGCTTATCCCGATATAATTTCACTTAATTTACCTAACACCGGTAAAATTTAAGTTAATATTGCATCGGCCTCTTCCGACTCACTAATCCCTCATTAAAGCCCGACCCAATCACTTAACCCTGGATTAGTCCTTAAACTAATACCAAAACCACCATAATTAAATGCAAGGCCCCCCCATCAATTCCCATCATTTCCCACCATGCAGCTTTGCCTCCCAACCACTATTGATCATCCCTTCCCCACATCCAATGGCCCATAATCATATCAGCCATTCCCTATAGCTGAACAATTGCCGCCCGATAAAGTGGTTTTCCTCCCGACCCCCGATGCTACATGTCAAACGATGTATGGAATGGGCGACCCCTCACGAATACCGCCCGCATCACAAAAACGGTGCAACGGCCCTCCAAAAATACTTCCCCATTTAACCGAAAAACTGTCACTATTCATCAGAAGGTGAACCGACCAGAAATTAACTGTTTTTTCTACAAAAGTAGCGAAGCCCTATTTTTTTATTTTTATTTTTTAACCATTGCGACCATTGTAAACATAGAATTTACCCACACATTTCCAATTCCACTCCAGAAGACGCTGCAGATAGCCATCCAACCTTTTCGGACCGTGCCAGGACAACACCAACCACTGCAGCTGCCGTGAAACACCATTTTCAGAGCCAATTTGCCCATTTCTAGGTATTTCACCACAAAATTACCTCTTACCCCTGCAAATTTCAAGACCTTTAGCCTGTGCAGTATTTTAAATTAAGAAATTAAGTAAAAATATTGTAAATTAAAGGAATCACTTGCCTAAACCCTCTAAAAAATCCCAAAAGACTTTGCTGAAACTCCGAGAGCATAATTCAAATCCACAAGAACTGAATTATGGCTACCCCTATCACCATGGACGTAAGACCCATTACCACTCCCCATTTGGACCTCAACCACCTTCCCCTAGTTGACAGGGACTTCCAAATAAAAGATACCACTGCCCTAGAGCCCCTGCTCAAAGTGCATTGTCAAAGTAGGGACAGATACCTCAACCATACTAATGAGATTGGCCTTTGGGAGTCAAATTTGCCCAAATACTAGTTCCCCCAAGTTCACATCTTTCCAAAGATTGTTCATATGTGCTATACATGCTACGTTCCTAGCCATAGAACCATAATATCTCATGACCAAAAGGTTCTTTTCACTATCACAACTGAGTCCATTAATGAAATGATGCAGTTCTAACCAGGGCCAAACCCAACTCCACTCTCAATTGGAGACCTGTTGGACCAGTATCCCAAGCTAAGCCTTGCAAAATTGGCCCAGTTAATTCAAATCTTCATTAGAGAGGAAAAAAGAATCCCTAAGGACCCCCCCTCCATATGTATTAGCTATTTTCTCTCCGTGGGGCCAGAACATTGTAGCCATGATATCATGTGTTTTGGGTTACACCACAAGTGAGTACATTGATGAAATTATTCTTGCTTTCATGTCCATCTATACCCCGGGATAGCCTCCTGCAACCATATATGACTTTTCCACATTCATAGCTAATATAATTCTTGAGTAGTTCACAAGAATTGGAAATGATAGGGTGTTCAAATACTCCTACGTATTATACCACCTATTTTTGTACTATAAGTTAGATAAGTTTGCTTTCACTCTCCAAAAGATTGACACCAGGGGCCAGCCCAAATCTGTCATCTTTTGGACTCCACTTTTCCATTAATTTAGATCACCTTATACATACTCTGACTTCATAGAATATTTTGTACATCTAATCATGACTATGCTCACTGGGAATCCTCCGCCTAGGATAAGCCCAGAGATAAAGAGAGTCCTCCAGCTTTCCAAGCAAACCAAAGTGGGGGATTGGTACCTTTACCAAAACCACACAAAAATCATAATATATGGTTGCCTGCTTGCACCATATAAGTTTCCAAGATACCTCCCTATGAGGTTGTTTGCCTTAGAATACTACAGACAGATCATCAATGCAAATGAGGTCAACTTTGTCAATGCCAAGAAGAAGGACAATTTCAAAATCAAAGATCAATTAGGTCCCTTCATATGCAATTCCAGAGAGGCAGGGAAAGAGGTATACCTAATCCTACAAAGAATGAAATTCCAAAGCTGTTTTGTATGGAGATATGACCCTTTGGAATTCATTACCAAGAAAAGGCAAAAGGTCAAGCTAGGACTTTTCATCCACCACCCCATACTAGAAATAGAGGCATATGCAAATCAAAGAGAATGGGTGGAAAGTACTTAAATAGATAGAGACAACATGAGGGTAGATGTAGAAAATGCTCTGATTGATTTGTAAAAGTAGCTTGATGAGAGAAATTTCTTGCACGTACCAGAAGAACAAGAAAGAGTTATGATCACCCCTCAGGTCATGCAGACTCCTCAGAATGAGGAGAAGATTCCAAAAAGAAGTAGAGAGGGAGCTTCCACTTCAGGAATGGGAACCTCGGATTTACAGTAGGAAACAAGTCACAGCAAAAGGCAAAGGCTCAATCCAGCCTCTGAACAGGAATACACAGAAGGATCAGCACATGTTACCAACACAGAAATAGAAATAAGTAGGCCTAGTACTCCATCTGAAGACATACAGGAGCCTTCCACATCACAGACTCAGATGTTGGAAAGGTAGCTTAGTGTGGAAGTTTCATGCTTCAGTAGGCCTACTGATAAATACTAGGACATAAAAGACAGGTACAAGGAAATGAAAGCAAGAAATGAGAGGCTTAAGGCCCAAACATATGCTCAGTACCTAGAGCTGACTCCCACAAATCAACAAGACTAATGTTAGCCTTTGACATTAAATAGGGAAACCTTCAGATGTCTTTCATCAAACCTACAGGACAGCAGCCCAAGACAACATCTGATTTCAAAAGGGTTGACTTTGAAGTGTTGGCAAGGGATATTCATCCCATAGACCATATTGAACTGCAAAAACAAGCTAGAGAGATGATATACTCCACCCTGATAGGTAAAGCCATAGCTGCTCATCAGCTACAAAACTCTTTAAACAACATCTCGACACAATTTTAGTTAGAGAAGGCCTCCTCATAGGCCAAGGATACCAGGATCAAGTCCTTAGAGGACTTAGTGATTGAATTGGGACATGATCCCAAGGATATTAAAGCTACAGAGCAGCTTATAAAGAAGAAAAATGATGATATTGTTGCACTTAAGAGGCAATTAAAAATACCCCAGCTGCAACATCCTCAAACTCTAGAAGTCTTAGAGAGCCAAACCAGACATGAGGAGTTGATGGACTTGGTCCTAAAGCTTAATGATCAATTAAAGGAGACATAAAAGGAGTTGGACACTTTAATTCAATTGAAGCAAAGTGACTTGGCCACAACTTCTAAAGATGTCATCCCTACAGTATCCACAACAGTCCCTTCTACACTAGCAGCTTCACTGGCACCTGCAGTTCCACCTACCATAGCATTGTCAATCACAGCAAAATATACAATAATAGGTGCACCAGGTGAGAAAGTAGTAGAATTAGTTAAAGCCATGGAAGAGATGTCTATCTAAGCTACAGAAATGAACAGGTTGAGAGAAAATGTGGAAATTTTGGAAACTGACTACAAACTTACGCAACTTAAGCAAAAGGAAGAGGCACAAAAGGCCCAAAGAATGAGTGAAAGAATCAAAGTCTTAGAGAAAGATTTAACACTAGAGAAACCCCTTGGGAAAACCAAGGAAATGTTGTGGGCCAATATCATTGACTTCGTCAAGGATATTTGGCCATCTATTCAAGTTATTTTTGAGCAAACAAAACCGATAAAGATAGCTACAAAAGCTATCTAGAAATTAAAGTATGAGTTTGGAGATAAGACTGAGAACGCCAATAGACTCATCCACTTCCTCAACAGCAAGAATAGGTATGAGCTCCAAGAACTCAATATAGAAGACAGGACTGAAACCATCTTAGAAATAAGGAAGGTCCTTTCTAAAAGAAACCTGATGCTGAACTTAGAAGAAAAGTGCCATAACATGCAGGTGGCCATTGATAGATTCATGGCCAAATTCAAAATTTTGAGGGAGAAAGGATTGCCTAGTCCATTGGTCATCAATGATAAACTTATGACACAACTGGACTATGATAACAGACTCAGACAGTTGGCTAAGGAACAAGCAAGCACTTCATCCATAAAAGCACTGCCAACAGGCAAAGTTTTGTACAACACATTTGAGAACTTGTTTTTTCTTGAGCATGAGATAAAACACTTATTCCTCACCAAGCCCAATTTTGCCAAGTATACTGAAGCTGATGAGATCTATAGGAGGATGATGAATGTAAAATTACCTAATGCAGAATGGTGGGAGACAATGACTGATTTACTGTGATAAATTTACAGCAAAAGGTTACTGCACAGTAAAAATGAGAGCAACCAGGTAAACAGATGAAAATAGGGCAGCATAGTCAAAGAGTATCAAGGTCAAAGAGTATCAGGTGAAAGATCAAAATTGAAGAAGATTCCAGCGTAAAAATACCACAACTTCAAGCTAGCATAAATGGCTACAAATCCAACCATAAAAACTAGCAATACCACAATAAAAGGGACAGCATGAAACAGTTCAATAGCTATCTCTATCTTCTTGCAAGAAGATACTTGTATTTCCTAAAATAAATCTCAAGTTTGTTTTGAGATATTTTGTAATATTTTTGTATAAATACTTCACCATTCGAAGTATGTAGGGTGGATTCTTAGACATTTCTATAGACTTTCTTGATGAAAGAATATAAGCTATTGTATCATTGTTTGGACTAGCAAGCTAGATTAATGAATAAAGCCAAGACATTTCACAGGATTCATGTGTAGTGTGAAGTACATACAAGTATTTTCTCTTGTGTTGTTATCTTTCTTTAAAAGTTTTTCCATAATATTTAATGTATCTGAAATCTAAATGCTATAATATGGAATGATATCTCAAAATTTGCTTCATTGCACTATGTTTTAACTATTATGCATTTTAATGTTTTCTGCTAATTATCTAAGTTAAGAAATTCTTGATTGCTCCTTAGTTTAGGTAGTTTCCCTCTAATCTATAGTAAAGGATTCTTAATTTCCCTTTGCTCATGATTATCCTCTGTTCTTCATTTTAATCTCGGTTTGAGAATTCTTAAGTGCTCTCTCACCCTGGTTAAGATCATTTCACCCATCCAACCTAAAGACCTGTACTTCACTCTGCTAGCTTGCCCTTTGAACACTCCCTTTAATGAGTTAATCCCAGTTCTGTTGTCCTTCTTTGACTCCATAGCCCAATGGTCCAGAGACTTCATTCTATCCATCTGTTTTAAGGATTCCACCATCCAACCTTCAATACAAATCAAAACCCCCTGAACTTTAAGAACTAGCCTAAAATCCCAACAAACAAAGCTAAATCATATAGAGAGAGCCCTCTCTGAGTCATAGGTTGGCTAGAGCCTATACTTAAAAGATTGGTTTGTGGTTACCTCAGTCTTTTCCTTCTTCTGATAACTTCTAGGGAAAAATTCTGAGTGATAACACCACCTCTGTCCACACCACCTCCGAATTCACTGCCATCACCTCCAACTTCACCCATACCACCTCCATCGCGGTTTAGTATGGAAAATATTGTGAAGTTTCCTTTGTTCAAAGGCTTGGGAAATGAGGACCCAAACCAGTTTTGGTTCATTGTGAGGGCTCTATGGGAAGCTCAAGGTGTTACAGATGATCATATGAAGAAAGCAACACTGGTTAGCACTCTATAGGATCACGTGATAACCTAGTATACTAAGTAATCTAACGATAACCTGAATGCTAGAGTAGCAGACATCCAAGTAGCACTAAATGGGGAATTTAGCAAGCCTAAATCTAAGGTACAGTCAATTGTGGGATTCAAAGAGATCGAGATGCAATCAGGTGAGATGCCTTTGGAACTAGATCAGAGGCTAAAATGTACAATCCACAAAACCAACACAAATTTGACGGATGGACAACATCGTGAGTGGTTTTTGGCTTCGCTACTACAACACTTAAGGAGTCCGTTGTCACAGTAGAATATAACAACTCAGGCAGAGGCCTTGGAGATTGCCATGAGACTACATGAAACTCTGTTGCAGGATCCTAATCTAGGAGTCTAACAGATCCATGCGCAACTGAAGAATCTGTGCCTTGAGATGCAAAGCCTGAAGCAGGAGAGGCCGGTTTAACTAGAGATACGCGAGGAGGTATGGTGCTTGAAATGCAAGAGTCAGTGTCATGACAAAGACCATTGTGATGAGCCTTGATATTACAACAAGAATGTTGCAACACTCAAGGCTACTTGACTTTAATTATCAACCTGGGGTCGTACAAACTTAAGAGGTATCGGCACTATATGTGCAGCATACAATGTGTCCTTCCTTTGCTATCATAATGTAATAGAGTGTATGTACTAAATTCAAATCCTAAACTAATTGAATAAAATGAAATGTTCGAAATGGAACCTTAACCTATTACAAGAAAGAAAGTACAAGGAAAGATAATGAAATTAAATGCTAAAACACTCCATTTTCTAACTAACTCCTAAGACTCTTTGCTTCAAAAGACTGCTAAGCTAACATGTATGCAATCCTACTATCCTAAGCATGTAGATTCAACCCATCAAACCTTCTACTGTTGTGCATGTAAATGAATAAATAAGTTTTTTTTTCTTTTTGTCTTTTTCATGTGAGAGTGTGAAAGCTAATATGTTTTGGTGATGTGGCAAGTGGCTTGGAGATGATGGTGAATTGTCAGAAGTCTTGGGAGACAAGTAGGGACCCTTTGCTAGCTTCCTAGAGGATTTTTCCTCAATTCAGCCTCAAAACAAGCTTTCCTATAGGATGCTACAGTGATTTCCTACAGGATCCCCTGATTTCCTACAAGATATACATATTTACAATAATTCATCGAATGACTAAGCAAATAAAATCCAAATTGTATGGGAATTTTTTTTTGTTAACTAGGATGTCTTAGGTCCCTATTCCAAGTAGAATCACTCAAAAATACCTATGTTAACCCATGAAAAAAAAATAAAAAATAACATTACTAGTCGAAAATCTAGAAATTTGAGAACTAGTGAGCTAGTAAATCTTAGAAATGCCTAACCAGATCAAGTGATCAATGGGGTAGTTTTTGTTATGAACTAGAAATTTTTTTGATATAATGCAAGTGGAATCAATTCTATTGAAGCTCGTTAGGATGCTTTAAAAAATAGAAAAAATTTATTGTTCTTTGCTAAAGAGGAGGTCCAACAATCTAAATTTGGGAATAAGAAGACTAATCTAGGCAACTCAATGATTATTATGAACTTCCAAAGCTTTTGCAAGGATGAAATTATTCTTTTGATCTTGAAAAATAACTTACATCAATCATTTAACTCAATCCTACAACAAGAAATCATTAATACTAAATGCAGAAATAGAAAGAAATAAAAACTAGAGATGCATGTGAATAAGCAATGAAAAGAAGGAAAAAGAATGATCTAAAAGGGCTCTAAGGTTCCTAGGATGGCAAAGCCCAAGGAAAATCAGAGACCTATGGAGGAGAACAATATTTAGAAGTTGAACATGACACCAATCTTCATTATTTTCATCAATAGAATTACATTCCTGCAGGAAAATACAATGGAGCTACAAGAATACAAGCTCTCTCCACAATAACAGTTATGAAAATCTCTCCCTAGAAGAAAATTCAACTTGGTACTTATACAAAATGATTAAGAATCATTCCCCATAAATGGAGGAAGCTTTCCCCACCAAAATCCCTTGATTAGTGGATCTAGTCCCCAATACTAGAAATTTACATTAAATGACAAGTAACACATTCCTAGATTTTCGCAATCATTCCCTAGAGGAAAATTCAACTTGGTACTTATACAAAATGATTAAGAATCATTCCCCATGGATGGAGGAAGCTTTCCCCACCAAAATCCCTTGATTAACGGATTTGCTCTCTTGATTGGTGGATCTACTCCCTTGATTAGTGGAACACATTCCTAGGTTTTCTAAATCATTGGAGTTCCACAATTTGTGCCATAATTCCATAATATCTCGTTGACTTATTTATTTATTATTGATCCTCCAGTATTAGGGAACAAGTCCCTAAATTATCTCCTCCTCCAACTCTTCATAATTTGCCCAATATTCTTATAATATCCACAAAAATAAATAATATTAGGCACAAATATTCAATTATTCATAAACCTTTCTAATGAATATATTGAAGTTAAAAATAAATTATCTAATGCAAAAAGTCTCAAGAGAGGTTTAATGTGTTGAAGGATGGTCATAGGCCTTAAGTTATTTTTTAATTTAGAGGCATGGGCATTAATTTATGTCTAATTTAGAGGCCCATCATACCCGCCTATTGAAAGTATTGCTCATCCTCTGAGCAACTTAGTGTCGTAATTGTGCCTCATCCATCGCCTTGGTGGCCTCTCTCTTGTGCATTAAGAATATTGGCTGCAAGTTCTGCAAGGACAAGCCCAAAAACCTATTTGTGCAAACAAAAATCATTGTTTCTTGAGACCATTAGCTTGGCTTCTTCCCCTTATTCAAGATTGGTTCTTGAATATTTTTCAATATGGCAAGGTCTTCCACACCCTTATCAACCTTCTGCTACCTTTTTCCACCATTTGAACATCTCTAACACCTTCAAAATGCATTTAGATGAGAACTAGGACATCATGTAGGAATTCCTGTCAAAACTATAGGAAACTAGTTTTGAGCATAAATGATAAATTGGGGTTAGGGAAGGCCCTCAACTTGACTCCCATGCATTTCTCCCATTTTTAGGCCTTGGACAAAAGCTAGAAAGATATTGGAGACCTCTTGGAGCACCTCTTTTCATCACTGCAATTTGATTTATATTTTGATCGTGAATGCCTTATTTATTTTTGTTGCCTTCTTCTTCCCCCTTGTGGCCTAGATGACTGCTTAATGGCCTTGGAGTTTTTTTTTTTGATTAGGCGTCTCCTAGGCACTGTCATTTTGGGTTTTAGCATAATTTTTTCATTTCTTCCTTCTTGTAGCAGCATTATACCTTCCTATAGTAGTCATTCCTTCTTCCTTCAGAGTCTTCTAACTGTATGGGAGTGATGAGAAATGATGAAGATGGATTGGATGATGATGCTAGGGCTCAAAGCGAGTAGTGTAGGTTTGTCAAAATGGAGAGGATGCTCTATTTGTTTTTTTCTTTTCAAGAATGAAATGGGATGGATGAATGATGAATAGATAGTGAATATGAAGTGGATGGAGGCCTTGTAGTGTTGTGGTGACTTGGCCTTTGCAAAAATTTATTCTTTTAACTACTGTCCTCATTCCTTGAAATCATCACCTTTCATAATTTGACTTTTCAACATTGCATGAGTGAAGGAGTGAGTTGCAATCAACTAATTGAAGGCGGCTGGGAATTTTGACCTATCCTTAGCTTATAAAACCTCATCTCTCATACATTGAAAAAAAATTTCTAACTATAATATGCTCAAGAGAAGAGGTCAAGAATATTGCATACCTGTACCTACCTGATGGTTGTTGGAGAGACATGCATGCTGCTGCTGAGTTGATGTTGATGTGCAGGTGTTGGATGGTGATGTTGATGATCTTGATGTTGTTGCTAAGCTCTGGAGGAGCTTCTTTGACCTCTGGATCTCCTTTAAAACTGCTCACTGCCAATCTTGTAGGTGTTGTTTTGTATCTTGTAGGTTTATAGGACAATGATGTTTTGTCCATATCTCCCAAACGGTAGACTGGATTGAGCTGAAACTTTTTGAGCATGTTGCCATCATCATTATGCACCTCCCCATAGAAAAATTTTGGTCAATGGATGCACAGATCTTGAGAAAAATTAAAAATGGTTGAAGGTGATGGAGGCCGATTTCTTGGAAACTATGCACCAAAATTTGTTGAAATTGCTTCGGCATGTTACCATCATCCATATGCATCTCCCCATGAAACATCTTTTTAAATCGCTGCATGGATATTGAGAAAATGTAAAAATGGATGAAGGTGACGGAGGCCAATTTCTTAGAAACCGTGCACTGGAATTTGTTGAAACTGCTTGAGCATGTGATCATAGTCCATATGCATCTCCTCCTGAAATAGCTTGGCAAATGGATGCATGGTTTTCAGTTTATGGCAAAAACAAATTTCTACTCTATGTATTTTTGCATCTTGTAGTAAAACAAAGCATCCTGTAGTTTTTTAGGATAGCCATCAAACTGAATGGTAGAAGCTTGAGAATGATCAGTGGATGGTGAAAATAGATGAGGGTGATGGGTTGGCATGGCCTTGGCGGGGGAATTTGAGCAAAGTAGGAGAAAGTCAAAATTTGACTTCTTTTGACTAGACTTGACCAATTTTCCTTTTGGTACCAACTTGTTCTTGTTTCTTGCAGATGTTGGAGAGTACATGCATGCATGGAGCAAGGATTCCTTCTTTTTTTTTCTCTTTTTTTTGTTTTAGGCCTACTAGCCACCTCAATGAGGTTTTCAACTAGTAGGCATGCCTAGGTGCCTAAAAGGAGGTTTTCACCTAGGATCTTCTTCTTTTTTCTCCTTTTTTATTTTTTCCAACCCATTGACCGCCTCATGGAGGTTTTCAATCAATGAGCCAATCAGAGGCACCTCCAAGGAGGTTTTCACCTTAGATTTTTATTTTTTCTCTTATTTTTCATTTTTGTTTTTTGTTTTTTGTTTTTTTTTCTACCCTACCCTACTTGAAAAACAAAATCACTTTCAAGTATAATAATACTTCCAATGGAGCCATGTGCACATCAAGATGATAGAAAAAATGATGTGGAAGCTTGAAATGTATGCTTTGACATGTACCTAGATTTCAGAGACCAAATGATTTTTCTTTGAAAGGATCAAACATAGTTGAGGAAGAAAGTGATGCTGCAACTTAGTGACTGTCTGGAACCATATTTCAATATAGTTGTGATGCCTCTGGTCCACTTGCTGATTTGGATCATCTTGTATGTATTCTTCTACCATGACCTTCAAGTCTTCCTCTTTTTGTTGATTGATCCCTTGAATACATGGAGGATTTGATGGTAACCATGAGGGAGCTCTCTTGATCTCTGATTTGATGTTCGCTCTTCATAAAGTGAAACCCATGATTCTTTGATCTTATCTTTCGAATCTTCTTCTTCGGGATGTAGTCCTTCAATGATATCAAGAGAATCTCTTTTTTGCAATACTCTTCCTGAGCTATGGTGAATACCATTGATCTCAAGAGGAGATGTTTGGAAGTGTTGTACCTCAGCATTGTAAGTGGGTTGAGTTACTTCAATGTGTGGGTTTGGAAATGGAGGTACAAGTAGTTGAGTGGGAGTGGATATTTGAGATGGATGTGGTTGGGGTTGTGGTTGTGGTGGAGATGAATGGTAGGGATAACATGGAGTTGGGTATGGAGGATATTGAGGAAAATATTGAGGATATTGTGGATGGCTCCCATAAGTTCCTTGTCAACCTTGTTGCAAAGATTGGTTTTGGGGTTGAGATGGCCAATGTTTCCAAGGAAAAGGTGTGTTCCAATTACTTTGAGGTGGATATGCATAACCTTGAAATTGTGAATTAGGCTCTTTCATCATATTAGGCTGAATAGGCTGCCATGGTCCTCTTAGAGCTACATAACATTGCTGCATTGGCAATTGACTTTCTCCATTGTCCTCTTGGTGAACTTCCTTCAACCTTGGTAATGAGGAGCAACATTTAACATCATGTGATTCTGCATGGACAACACAAACATCTTATTTTTTCTCATTTTGTATTCTTAACATTTCTACTTGTTTGGTTAGATTGCTAAGTTCTTCTATTTTAAAGTCATGAAACAAATTTTCAAGTTTAGCTTGACTTACCAATCTTGATGTTAATTTAACTACTCTTGCTTTTCCTCTTGATATGTGTTTGCATGTTTCAAAAATTTCCTCAAATGAAAGTTGATATGCATCACCTCTACTCATGAGATTAAGGAAATCAATCCACTCATCCCTAATTGTTCTAAGTAAGAGGGTTTTTAGCGTGTCAGATCCTAAATGATGTAGTTTTCCCCTCTTAACATTGTACATGAACCTCTCTAGTAGATCCTCAAGGCTCTCATCTTCCCTTTTATTCATTCTAAAGATTTCTTCTTTAAGATCATGATCTTTATATTTTTCTATAAATATCTTTTTCATATCATTCCATGATCTTATTGAATTAGTCCCTAAACTGATGAACCATTTAAGAGCTTTATCCTTCAATGTTGTTGGAAAAAATCTTAGTTTTTGAGTTTTTAATAAGTAACTATAAGATCTACAAACAATGTCAAATTCAAAGAGAAAGGTTTCTAAATCCTCTGACCTTAGACCATGAAATTTTGGAAGAAAAGAGGGAGGGATGTTCTTCATGTGCACACTACCATCAGTATCTTGAATGGGAAATCCAAGAGGATCTTCCTCATTGTCATCATCTCCATTCATTTCTTCTACATTATTTTTCATCTTCTTCTTCTACCTGCAAAAGTGAATGGTGATATGGCTCTTACTACACCATGTGATCAAATGGGGGGGTGGGTTGGTGTTGGAGAATTTTGTTTTGTTTTTATGATTGAATGAAAACTATAATGCAATGCAATTTTCTACTTTTGAAATTAAATATGCCTAATGAAAATATTATTTTTTTTGTTTTTGAAAAAATTAAAAAGAAATGAATCAACTAGGGAAGAAAACAATGCATACTTTGACACCTCCCCAGCAACGGTGCCAAAAAGTGATGAGCCTCGATATTGCAACAAGAATGTTGCAACTCTCAAGGCTACCAACTTTAATTATCAACCTGGGGTTCGTACAAAATTAAGAGGTATCAGCACTATATGTGCAACATACAATGTGTCCTTCCTTTGCTGTCATAATGTAATGGAGTGTATGTACTAAATTCAAATCCTAAACTAATTGAAGAAAATGAAATGTTCGAAATGGAACCTTAACCTATTGCAAGAAAGAAAGTACAAGGAAAGAGAATGAAATCAAATGCTAAAACACACCATTTTCTAACTAACTCCTAAGAGGCTTTGCTTCAAAAGAATGCTAAGTTAACATGTATGCAATCCTACTATCCTAAGCATGCAGATTCAAACCATCAAACCTTCTACTGTTGTGCATGTAAATGAATAAAATAAATTTGTTTTTCTTTTTGTCCTTTTCACATGAGAGTGTGAAAGCAAACCCCTTTTGGTGATGTGGTAGGAGACTTGGAGATGATGGTGAATGGTCAAAAGGCTTGGGAGACAAGTAGGGACCCTTTTCTAGCTTCCTAGAGGATTTTTCCTCAATTCAGCCTCAAAACAGGCTTTCCTACAGGATGCTATAGTGATTTCCTACAGGATCCCCTAATTTCCTACAAGATGTACAGATTTACAATAATTCATCGAATGACCAAGCAAATCAAATCCAAATTGGATGGGACAAATTTATGTATGAACTAGGATATCTTAGGTCCCTATTCCAAGTGGAATCACTCAAAAATACCTATGTTAACCCATGCACAAAAAATAAAAGAACATTACTAGTCGAAAATCTAGGAATTTGAGAACTAGTGAGCTAGTAAATCTAAGAAATGCCTAACCAAATCAAGTACAAATACAATGGGGTGATTTTTGTTATGAACTAGAATTTTTTTTGATCTAATGCAAGTGGAATCAATTCGATTGAAGCTCATTAGGATGCTCTAAAAAATAGCAGAAATTTATTGTTCTTTGCTAAAAAGGAGGTCTGCAATCTAGATTTGGGAATAAGAAGACTAATCCAAGGAGCTCAATGATTATTATGAACTTACAAAGATTTTCCAAGGATGAAATAATTCTTTTGATCGTGTAAAATAACTTACCTCAACCATTTAACTCAATCCTACAACAAGAAATCATTAATACTAAATGCAAAAATAGAAAGAAATAAAAAATAGAGATGCATATGAATAAGCAATGAAAAGAAGGAAATAGAATGATACAAAAGGGCTATAAGGTTCCTAGGATGGCCAAGCCCAAGGAAGATCAGAGACCTATGGAGGATAACAAGATTTATAAGTTGAACATGACACCAATCTTCATTATTTTCATCAATAAAATTACATCCCTGCAAGAAAATACAATGGAACTACAAGAATAGAAGCTCTCTCCACAATAACACTTACAAAAATCTCTCCCTAGAGAAAAATTTGACTTGGTATTTATAAAAAATGATTAAGAATCATTCCCATGAATAGAGGAAGCTTTCCCCACCAAAATCCCTTGATTAGTGGATCTAGTCCCCAATACTAGGAATTTGCATTAAATGACAGGGAACACATTCCTATATTTTCTCAATCATTCCCTAGAGGAAAATTCGACTTGGTACTTATTAAAAATGATTAATAATCATTCCCCATGGCTGGAGGAAGCTTTCCCCACCGAAATCCCTTGATTAGTGGATCTGTTCCCTTGATTGGTGGATCTGCTCCCTTGATTAGTGGAACACATTCCTAGATTTTCTCAATCATTGGAGTTCCACAATTTGTGCCATAATTCCATAATATCTTGTTGACTTATTTATTTATTATTGATCCTCCAGTAGTAGGGAAAAAGTTCCTAAATTATCTCCTCCTCCAACTCTTCATAATTTGCCCAATATTCTCATAATATTCCACAAAAATAAATAATATTAGGCACAAATATTCAATTATTCATGAACCTTTCTAATGAATATATTAAAGTTAAAAATAATTCATCTAATGCAAAAAGGAAGGTTTAATGTGCTGAAGGATGGTCATAGGCCTTAAGCTATTGTTTAATTTAGAGGCATGGACCTTAACTTATGTCTAATTTAGAGGCCCATCACATTGCCCGGTCTTTGCAAATTACCTTGCAGAAAGAGGATCGATGTCTTTAATGCCAGAGGCTCAAGCAAGACCGAGTGTTGGGCATGCATTATGGTGCGCTATCTGTCAGGTAGTCGGAAAACATGCCACGGATAACTACCACTTGTTATGAAAGTATGTATAAGCACCGCAACAATTGTTCTACAACTTTTGTAGGTCAGTAGGACATGATGAGCATACTTGCAAGAGCTATGAATTGATGATGCATAGAACTCTTGCCTACAGGGTTTAGGCTGAAATGCAGCCCCTTGACTAGAATGCAAGGATGGCACGGACAACATTTCAGGGGTGTGGGAGAGGCTGAGGTGGAAGAGGACCTAGTAGAAGTCGATGATAGTTGATTTGCTATAATTGTGGAGAACCATGGCACTATGCCCACAATTGCACTAACGCGACGCATCCGTCGTGCAAGTATTGCATGTTGTTTGATCATGAAATGGACGATTTTCCTACACTGATAGCTAGGATACATGAAAAAGGGGTGCTACCACCTCCCTTGCCTCAGAACTTGCAGATGATGAGGTCTGAGCCGTGCGAGGAAGATCCGAATGTAAATATAGTGCTCCGGAGTGGGATCACAATAGGAGATGACAAGGGGAAATAGCTAGAAGACAATACATGGGTTCGCAAGGCCCCAATGAAAGAGGTTGAGTTTGATTTGGAGCACACTCGGGAAGCCTTCATGGAAGCTAAGAAGAGCTTTGCTGAGGCCTCCACTTCAGGAAGCAAGGATAAGCTTGAGTCGGAGATGGATCCCTCTATGCTCACAACTTCCCTGGAAACCTGTATGAAGTTACTGCATGACAATAAGGCTGTAAAAGGACTACAATAACTCATCAATAGATGTGTTGGAACCGCACTAGGTGAGCCACGCATGGTACGAAATATTGGCAAGCATAAAACAAGGACGGGACAAGAGATGAAACTAACCACACAAATAGGAGAGTATGAAATGGATCAGGTCATTTTGGACCTGGGGTCCTACCAAAGCAGACTTAGGAGCGAACGTGGAGGCCTACATTGCAATGGTCTCTGATTCAGCTAAGAATGGTGAATTAACAGAAAATCATACCCATGGCGGCTACAGGGGGTGACCATGGATATTAAGGGAGCGAGTGCGCTGGCCAATTTTGAAGTAATAGAGATAGTGTATGATAGAAATCCCTATCCTATGCTCCTAGGAATTAAATGATCTACTAATATGAACGGTGTAATCAATTTGAAGAAGCAAAAGATGATCTTTGAGAAGAAATCACTTCATGTAATAATACCCCTCGATCCTACTGAAGGATCGCGCTATACGGAACCAGTCCGCGATTATGAGAGTGATGATGATCTGGACTGCATCTATAAGATAACAGCACGAGACCAAGATTGGGTGAATCACACCGTGGATGGATAGAAGAAAGAGTTTCATGTACATGTCGACTCGTCATGTATAGCGCTGGGGGCAGTACTAACACGGGATGGCGGAGAAGGCTTGGACCATCCTATCACATTCACAAGCTGCAAACTATCCAAAGTAGAGAAGAACTATTATACCACTAAATGTGAGGGGCTAGCTATGGTGTATGCACTCCAGAAGTACTGACACTACTTGCTAGGAAGCCACTTTAAGATGTATACTGATCACTCTGCGCTGAAGTACCTAGTCAATAAGGCTGTGTTGGGAGGCTGAATATGCAGATGGCTCTTATTGTTCCAAGAGTACCATTTTGCAGTGGTTGTGAAGCTTGGACGATTGAATGGGCCAGATCACCTATCGCACATCGAGACAGGAGAGGAACCCACTAATTTGGAGGAAGGATTACCTGACATGAAACTCTTTGTTGTGCACCTCACGGATGGACATTTTGAGGACATCATACACTTCCTATCAATGAGAACTACACCAGAGGGTTACACTATTCAGCAGAAGGAGTTGGTGGTGTGCGCAACAGATTTCTCTGTCATTGCTAGGCATCTATACAAGATGGGGACTTATGAGATATTGTGACGGTATGTACCTGAGTTTGAACAAAGCAGCATCCTCATGGAAGCTCATGCAGGAACTGTAGGAGGACATTATGCAAGGAGAGCAACCACGCAGAATATTCTATGCACAGGGTTGTGGTGGCCAACCCTTCATCAGAATTCAAAGCATATTGCAAGGTGTGTGATGTATGCCAAAGAACAGGGAGGCCATCATGGAGGGATGAAATGCCTTTGAATCCACAAATGACGTTGCAACCTTTTGAGAAGTGGGCAATAGATTTTATAGGACCCATTCAGCCACAAGGGAGGATGGGGGCGAGGTACATTATCACTGCGACGGAGTATTTGACCCATTGGACAGAAGCATATTCAGTGAAGGATTGCATGAGTGTGATGAATGTGAAGTTCCTATTTGAGCATGTACTGATGCAATTTGGATGTCCAAGGATCTTGATGAGTGATTGTGGTACACACTTCCTGAATGAGACGATCAACGCACTAACAGAGGAATTTCAAATGTATCACCAAAAGAACACACCTTATCACCTACAGGCTAATGAGACAGTGGAGGCATTCAACAAAGTGCTTGAAAACATGCTGACCAAGGTTTGCAATGCTCAAGAAGTAATTGGGACCTACGCATACCTGCAGTATTGTAGGCTTATCGAACAACATGCAAAACGCTGATGAGACAAACCCCTTTTAGGCTTGTCTATGGTGTGGAAGCCAGAATGCCTATGGAACACATCATGCCTAGTCTGTGCATAGTAGCACTCGTAGGTATGACAGATCACGGAGCCCTGGAAGAGAGGCTCGTACATCTGGATGAGCTCGAAGAAGAAATATTTTTGGCTGGGTTTCACTAACAGGTCCAAAAGCAGCATGAAAAGGCATGGCATGATCGACAAATCAAGCTGCACACATTTAAGGTAAACGATCTGGTTCTATTGTATGATAGTAAGTTTTATAAACTTCCAGGGAAATTCTGAATGCATTGGTTGGGGCCCTATGTTATTAAGGCGATTACCGATGGTGGCGCGGCCTAGTTGGTTAAGTTGAATGGAGATCCCTTCCTAGTAAAGGTGAATGGAAGTCGATTGAAGCCATACACAGGTGGCATGGTCATCTGACTATGTGACAAAAGAACAATATTAGAGCACCAGGCAGCTGAAAGGAGGCGCGGGACTATAAACTACACTTCCTGGGTTGGGGAGCTGCCCGATTTTAGGACTACACGAAGAAGGGAAGTGTCACAGGGTCTGCGACAATGCGAAGGCAACAACACTACTCATGGAAATAGTGTGCAAGTTCGTCGGAAAGTGACCATTAAAATCACTATTCACGATTTGATGATCGGATTGTGGCCAAATGGACTGAGAAACTGGCATTTAAGGCGAAATTTATGGATTACATTCTCGAAAATCTACCACCAATCTAGCATTAATGGGTCGAATGTGGGGGGAATGGTAGGATTTGAATTCAAAAGGCTCTATAAATCACAGATGGATGTCCAGCGAAAAACACTTGGCATTTTGAAAATTCAGTTATTGCGCTATCAGGTTTGTACAAACCGTGCGAATTTTGAGGCTTTGAGAGCGAGTTCAGCATTTGAAAGATTGTCGAAGGAGACACGGGACCTCCTGAATAGAATGATGTCGACACCTGAGGAAGTCGCACAGGAAATTGAAGTAGTAGAAGCTACCCCAGAGAGTGTCAGAGTTATAGTCGAAGTCCCTAAATCACCCAGAACACCGAGACCAAAGAAGGATAAGCAGACTATGCTCTCGGTGCACGTCTCACCAAGAAACCTGATGAGCACCATTATTACAACAAGGATGCTGCAACTCCTGGGCTACCAAATTTACCTATCAATTCGGGGTTCATACAAACATGGAGGTGACAGTGTTATATGCACAAGTAAAAGTGAAGGTCCTGCCTGTTGTCACCTTTTCATTTGGAAAGAGACCCTAGGGATTCCAAGCTAGCCTTCTATAGAGTCAGAAGAAGCTTGATTCTTTGATGGAAGAAGAGCAAATCTATCCTAAGAGAGCTTACTCTACTGCAGTAATGAAGAAAACAACATGCAATGCTAAATCACATCATCTCCTAATTAACTAGTTAAACAACTAAACTAAGTAGAATTGCTAAATCAACACTAACATAATACTACTATCTAAGTTATAGAAGTAAATAGCATCAAACCAAACTAATGTGTAAGCAAGGAAACTAAACTAAGTCTGTTTTCGCATTTTTGGTGTTTAGGTAAAATCAAGCATGCAAGGAGTTAAGTGGAAGAGCATGCGAGGATTGAAATCAGTGAAAGGCAGACGTAACGAAGCAGAAGTGCATAAGAACCATTGGATTGATTGGGAACAATATTAACGGGAAAGGAGCAGTGGAGATCTTATCGCAGAATATTACGTGAATAGATGGACGAACAAGGTTAATGAGAGACGAATGGTGGGGATCTTGTTGCAGGGGATTGAGTGAAGAGATGGATGGATAAGATTAACGAGAGATGAATGGTGGAGATCTTATCGCAAGAGGTTAAGTCAAGAGATGGACGAACAAGACTAATCGGAGGCGAAGATCCTATCGCGAGAGGTTTAAGTCAAGAGATGAACGAACAAGACTAATCGGAAGATGAATGGCGAAGATCCTATCCCGTGATATTGAGTGAATAGATGGATGGATAGGATTAATGGAGGATGAGCCGCAGAGATCTTATCACGGGAAAAACGTGCAGAATGATGGAGCAGGTTTTCATAGGTGGTAAACAGTTTCTCACGTGCCCTCAAGGCTATAAGCAGAATTCCAAAATTTTTCGTGGTTAGCCTAACTAGGTGACACGTAGCACGATAAAACCACTTTTCTCGCGTGCTCTTGGGTGGATATCGGTCGTGCAAGAATTCGCGCAAGATTGCGCGATAGCCGTTGGATCGAGCGAGGTTGATCAATGGTGGAGATCGGCCAAGCTAGTTAGTGATCGGGTGACGCGATAGCCATTGCATCGAGGGCACGACAGATCAACAATGGAGATTTGGAGCGCATAAAGTAGGTGGAAGAATTCATGATAACCGTTGGATCAAGCTAGACAAATCGATGGTGGAGATATGGAGTGTTAGTTTCAATCTTTGCAGCCTTCCTCCAGTGATCAAACATGCTCTTACAAAGTGATTTTAAGGCTTCAAGGTCAAATTTTTTCATTTCACTGAGTCTTCAAGTAAAATTTGGTCACTAGGTATTAGGTCTAGGGTTTTCTTTTACTCCTTTCAAAAGTTGTCCAAATGTCAGTCCATGTCACCATTCATCTGAGTGTACCATCATTCAGAGGTTTGTCATCATCATGTCAGGTTCCAATGGGTCATTTTACACCTTGTTCATGCTTCAGTTGTGCCTAGGTAAGGTTCATTTCCCTCTCCTAGGGTTTTGAAGGTAATTTCTCTTGGATGGTCAAATCATAAGCAAAACTTGTATCCTGATGTTCATACACCTTCCCCTATCGTTAATGAACCTTATTAAACACTTCCCATCACTGATATCCCTCAAATTCCTCATTTCACACAAACCCTAGTTTCTTGCTACAATTTGACAATTTTCTACGCTAGGCCTGTGATTTTCCCTTTTGGTCCCCTTCCCCTCACTCAATATTTAAAATTCAACTTTCCACTACTTCCTAACATCCCTCCCTACTTCCCAAAATTTTCTCAAGAATTTAGAAGTCCCTTATCCCCTTCATTTCGCTTCATTTCGACAAATCCCCTGTTCCACACATCGGGATAGGTTTCACTTAAATTATGTTTCTGAGCAATAAAAGATGAATTTGGGAAAATTGAGAGAGTTCTTTGTCCAAAATAGGCCAAGGAAGAAAATATTCCTTCACTTTTTACACAGGTGTCATGGTTTTATAGAAATATCAAAAAGACAGTTGCCTCAGGAGAATTGATGCACCTCTGAAGTGACCTTGGGAAAATCAAGATTTCTCCTAGCTTGGTTGGCCCAATGACTTGTTTGATGATTCAAATGATAACTATACACAAATATTTTTCCAATGAGCTATCATGAGCTCAATTTCGAGTTGAGGAAGATCTTCAAAAGTTGACTGCAACAACACTCTGCCTTTAGGCAGCCTCATTTTGCACATTTTGACCAGTCTTGGGAGATTTGACTTTTGACATGGAAAATGAACTCCAAATTGACAAATTCAAGCTGAGTTGGAAATTAGACTCAATAATCTTTCCAACAAGCTATCCCACGCCCAATTTTGACACCAGGAAGGCCTCCAAAAGTCATCTGCCAAAAGGCACGATGCACCTGGGTAGTGGCGCAGCGCATCAGTGGTCTGCACCTTTAATAGAGAAAAGGTGTAGTCAGGTGCACTGGAGACATGACCAATGGGTGTGGGACTATAGGTAATACCAAGAGAAAGTGTATAACTAGAAATTTTTGGTTCAAAATAGGTTTTTCTGCCCAATGCACGTGCCACCTCGTGCTTGCTTTTGATGGAGGCCCCCAAATGAAAAAAGCTCAGCATCTTTGGATTTGTCTTGGAAAAAAATGCATGCCTACCAATGGCCAAGAAATTTTGACAGGTTTTGAGCCCTAAAAAAAGTCAAAAACACCCAAAAAATTGACCTTACTGCCCCTATTTTGACACACAGGAAGCAATGTTGGGAGAACTTAGTTTTGGAGGAGCAAATGGAGGCCAAATTCAAAAATTCCACTTGTTCTGGAAAGTAGATAGGTAGACCTTCCCAACAAGAACACTTGGAGAACATTTGGACACTAGGAAGGCCTCCAAAAGTAGCTGAAAATAGGCACTATGCATAGAGAAATCAATGCGGCGCATTGGGGAAATTTTGCCCAGTTTGACCAAGTATACTCTGTTTTCCGCCTAGTTTCTTAATAGTTTGACTTTTATCCTTTTTAATTTCAAACTTATGATGTAATTTAATTTAAATTGATGGATCTTGATGTAATTAAGTCAAATTTTCACTCATGGAGGTAGATTCATCTATCAAAAAGTAGTTTTCAACTGAATGAATCAGTTCCCTAGTTTCTAGAGGCAAGTTGTTCCACTGCCTAATTTCTAGTTCTCAGTTTAGGATTAGTTGGAACAGCTCCTAAACTCATGATATCGACCCCTAGAGGCTAGGATGAGTTTTTGTTTTCCTATATCTTGTGATTTTTCAGTCATTAGCATGGTCGGACTTTTGAGAAAGCTTGGAGCTTCATTGTATACTCATCTCAGCAATTTTGGCTAAGGAATAGACCAGGGTTTGCAGCACTTTATGGGATTCATGTGGCATCTTGCTTTGGTATTGGGTTTCCTTCAGTAAATTGTAAGTTTATATGTGTTTTATGTATGCCATTATCTCTCTTGCTTCATCTTAACTAAATCAAACAAGGATAAAAGGTAGAATACATTGAAAGTGCAGTGCTCTACCTAGGGTTTGTTTAGTTATCTATGTTTTCAACTGTTTGAAAAGGATCCCTGAGTTTTTCATGCCATTTTCAACTTCTCACCTATCTAAAAGCTCTCCATCTCACTCAATTTGAAGTGCCAAACCATTTTCCTACCTTGCCTCATAGAGATCTCTACAAAACTGAGCCTCATTCCCCGACCCAAATCTGCCTTTCACATTTGAGCCAACAAAACATCATCAAATTCAATCAAACACCTCTTTACACATACCTAGCCTAAAATCATTCATTACACCAGTCATCTCAAGCTTTCATTGGCCATACTTTCTGAGATTGACAAGGAGAGAGCCCTCTCCTGACCTGGTAGGGCTAGCTACCAGGTTAAGCGTGGTTTGATGTTACCCTAGATCCTACCTTTCTCAACCTGAGGTAGATTTAGGCCCTGACATGAAGTGCATAAATTCAAGCATTGAAATGAATCGGACGGTGATTTGTCAAGTTTTCTATGGATCAAATGGTAAGGAGATCTACGGGTATAATTCGCCTAAGACGTGATTTATTGGCTCGCGCTTAAGTATTTCATGCTGAAGGAAATGAGAATATGAGTGAGATCTATTACAGAAAGAGAGTGATTGAAGATGCTAACAATGAAATGAATAAAGCACTGAATCAAGACAACAAACTCCAAAGCTTATGTGATAACTACAAATCTAAAACACAACCAATCTACTCTACACTGATGTAATGAAAATGCATCTACTTAAGCAAATGAACGATTAAACCATGGATCTATGCTAGCTTACAAGTATAGTAAAGAGGAGCCTTAGCTACTAGGGTTGGGCCCTAACCCAAAAGCTTCATCCCCTTGAGTTAACTCAATGCTGGCTCGAAAGAAAACTCATTCTTATTATCAAAACAATGGATTACATCAAAAAACTATCACAAGTCTTGGAGCTCGAAAATAAAGT